>JAUCMT010000154.1:16681243-16714350 GCA_032357475.1 Enteromius thamalakanensis | reverse complement strand
TTAATTGTGAATTAACAATTTATTTTGTTGGTTAATTTTAACAAATTAATCATTAATTATTGCTTAACTAATGCATTATTTTGGACCCCTATTCTAAAGTGTTACCTCTTACTTTCTTTTTCAATTACACATAATTTGCATAAAGAACATAAATGTTTTTCTCATATGGGTTGGGATGGGTTTTAAGTTGAATAAATACTGACTTACACACACATCCTGATTTGCTCTTCACAGAGGCCATGAACTGATCAGATTATTTTAGCCCTGATGGCGAGGACAGGCCTCACGATCACCCTTCCCATCATTCACACCCTCTCGCGGACAAAAAACTGAATGCATACGGCAGCATGTCCCTCCTAAAAATGGCACAGAAAATTGCACCAAACCAGAGGAAAAGAAACAGATCATTGAAAAGTGGGTTACAACACTTTGCCGTAGAACCCTCTGTCATTTATAAGAGATGAACAACCGTGTGTTACCGACTCACAAGCTCCGCGCTCAGCAGGAGGAGGGATGTAAATCACACGCATTAGCATGCAATGTTAGACGTGTAAATTATTTTCCTGTAAAAGTGTGAGTAATACGATACGTCTGCCTACCTGATTATGTTCTTGCACTGCTCAGGCACTGTCACTGCACTTAACTTATTCACAACAATCCAAGCAAAAACCAGCCAGTGCAGCTATAACTAACCAAACCGGGACAATCAAAATAAACCACAGACCTCTCTCTCTGAACCAAGAATATTCAGGCCAACTATTGTAAGTGAGACTCAGAGTATGAAAATGTACGCGTGGACATTTATTATTTAAGGCGTAATTATATGCAGGGTCGCTGTGTCAGCCTGCTGCTGTGACTGAGACTTTTCATTAGGGTACCTTGTCATACACTCCGGGCCTCAGGCACGTCACACTGCCGTCCCGAACGATTCGCTCCTAACTGTAGAGTCCTAATGAAAAGAGTCTGGTGTGGATGAAAGGGAAGGAGCGTTATCCTCTTTTTACTGGCTTTTCCGCAGCTCTTTTGCTCGTTTTTCCTCTGAGACTTAATTTTAATGTTAAATGATTCTGATTGGATTTTAGCGGAATTAAATTAGGAAAGGAGTAAAGGAGTTGGAGGAGAATGACATTAAGGCGGAAAGACACACGTATAGAACGCTTTAATTCATTTTCCTTAACGTCAGCCAGAGAGGAGGCCCGGGAGCTCCTTTTCATTCAGTCGCATTCAGCCGCTAATTTATCGATGGAGCCGGAACCTGGAGGCCCAATCTGAGGGAATTCCCCCTTTTTGAGCTCATCATTATTTTGTGTTGCCTTAATTTTGAACCAAATTAGTGGGCATAAAACTCAATTAAATTAATCCACCAAACTCAATTCATTACACATCAAACCTTTACAAGGGCCTTTCGAGGAAAAAAAGCCTTTGGAGCCTTAAAAGGGAGTTGGTACATTAGCCGGGATTCCTTCATATACGGCAAAATCATCCCTAATTGTGGGGAAGTTTTCATCCGCCACTTACATGTCCCCTATTCTCAAATTAGCCCCCTGTAGTCTATTCAGGACCTTTTTGCTGTGAGCAGCATTTAAATAATGACTTGTCTTAAGTGACTGGATAATTATTGAAGGGAGGTTAAGTGGTTTACTCAAAGGCACAGAAAGGCCAATCCCCAGCAGAGATTCACTAGTGTTCACTAATGAATTTGACTGAATCTGGTGTAAACTGTGGGGAAGCAAAGTAAATGAACTCTTCCCAGCTGCTTTAATAATAGTATTTTGTTAATATGAAAAGAGAATTTTTAAATTGTAAAATGGTCCTTGTTCACTAATAATTCGGTCAAGTTTACAAATGTATGAGCATATTTAATGTGATTTAAAATGGACAAATGTGTTTTTAGCCCAGTTCTAATGCCCCTTTTGTGTTACTGTATGTGTTTTATGTTTTGTTTTAATATTTTTGAGACAAAGTTTCAAATAATATTGTATATAAATACTGTAAATATATATAATACAATATATTATATAGGCATATACTGTACACATATACAAAAGTTTGGGGTCAGTCTTTTTTTTAATTGATACTTTAATATAGTATAGGATATATTAAATTGATTAAAAGTGACTGATGAGAAATTTGCATAATATAAATGCTGTTCTTTTGTACTTTGTATTCAAATAATTCTAAATGAAAAAAAAATAATAATAATTCTAAATGAAAAAAATAGCATGTTTTCTATCAAAATATTAAGCATCACTTTTATACTAATAAGAAATATTTCTTAAGCACCAAATCAGCATAATAAACAAATTCTAAAGGATTACAAGAGATTGGAGACTGAAGCAATGCCTGCAGAAATTTTAACTTCATATATTGCTATGTATATCTACACACACAATACTGTTATTTTCAATGTATTTTGGATTGAACAAATGCAGCCTTGGTGAGCATAAAATATTTATTTCAAAAACATAAAAATATATTGTACCAATCAACTACTGAATGCTAATATTAAAATATCACAGTGACTAGACACCTATGCCTTTCAAATACACTTGTCAGGGTTTTATTAATGAATTTCACATCTGCTTCTAACACATGAACATTGGGTTATTATTGGATTGCCTCCAGAGGCTACAAGCTCATTCAATTCTTGTGATTTGGATAATGGATTTTTTTTAAAGATTTGACATCAATGCTAAAGAGTTGTGTTGTGAGAGGTTTCCAATTTCTATTCTTAAATAAACCCATGCAGGTTTTGTTTTGTATTTTAGGTTTGTTATTACTAATTTTAAATGTGTTTTTGTGCATTAATTGTGGTTTGGTTGTTGTGTGTGCTTTTTGTATTGTGTATAGGTGAAATATTTGTATTATATAATGAAATTTTATGAATCCTGAAATAATTGTAGTATTAAATATCTGCCTTGAACTAAAAAAAAAAAGGTTATATTATTTTAACACTTTTTCTTTGCCATGCATTAAAAGATCAATATTAATTCAAATCCATTTACGTGCTGTGCAAGGCTGTAATATCATCATGCAGCATCGTTTCATTATCAAAAGCACTCAAACAAACACAAAACTTGAAAAATATGCTAAACTTGAGAAAACCCCCATAAATCAATACTCGGCGGTGAGTGTTGTCCCTGTGAGAAGCTGTGAAGTGCATCTTTTTTTATTGTCATCTCATTGGTCACTGTCCACTTGAGAGACAACGATAGCTACATGGCCTGCAGGCTAGACACTGGCCATGGAAACTCACAGGCTTTTTACTAGCAATTCGCTGAGACTGTTTATATCAGTGCTCATTTCTTCGCAACATTTTATAGACAGTAAGATACAGTGTAATCATTACCAGAACTGGAGTGTACAGTCTTTAAAACCTCTGAAAATTACTGACAGGGCTGACTTAGACAACAGTACAATGACACACAAGCGTTAGTAATTATTGCATGACCCCATCTAACCATTTAAAACTAATCTTGTCTGAATATTTATTCACAGGAACGCAGACATTAGCTTTTGTGACTTGTTTTTGCTTTCTTGCCATAGCCAGAGACAGATTATGCCGCTGACATGCCCTGGGCACATGTCTCATGGGCTCTTAACAAAGGACACTTCATTGCAATAAAAATAGCAATGGATTGAAACTAAACAGGTGGTGTTTACATGTGTGCTATTTCCAATACACTGTTAAAATAATAAATATGTAAATACTACATGCATATAGCATCCATTTTATTTATCTATATATATATATAAAATACATACAGTATATGTATGTAACGAAGCCAAAGGCAGAGAGGGATCCTATTTGCAGCTTTCATTTAGAATAGTAGTACAGGGAAAAGTCAGCAGGAGCAGGATCAATGACAGAGATGTCCAAAAGCAGAGTAGTATTCACAGGCAGAGTTCAGGGCAGGCAGATAACAATCACAGAATCAGGAAATAGTCCAAGGTCAAATAACAGAGATCAATCACAATATAAATGCTCAGAAATGTCAGGCAGTAGACAAGACTTCGCACTTAACTGAAATCAATGTGCCACTTAAATACTGCTCCTAGCAAGCACAAGTGTGTGGTCTCAACAGGTGTCCTTGATCAGTCCCAGGTATGAGGCATTATGGGAATTGGAGTCCAAATGGTGAGTCAGTACTCAGGTGATGGCTCCCTCTGGTGAACCGTGATCGAGAAGCCATGGGTGCAACAGAGCCCCCCTTCTGCGAACACCTCCTGGCGTGAGGTGCTGGGTGGCGCCGAGGCCTTCCACAGGGTCGAGGGGCTGGCCGATCAGGATACGTCTGGTGGAAAGCCTCTGTGAGAATGGGGTCCAGGATATCACCTGCAGGAACTCAAGAACGCTCCTCTGGCCCGAAGCCCTCCCAGTCGACTAAGTACTGAAGTACCCTTGCCCGGCGACGAGAGTCGATAAGCTCATTGACCCAGTACACCACTTCTCCGGATGTCCCTGGTGGATAGCCATACCCACTGGCCTGGAACATACTGGGGATGAGGTCGTCGATGACGGTTAGCTTGATTCTGTTGGCGACGAACTGCTTGCTCCAGATGTACATGGGCCTGGTCCCAGATCTGTTCACTCCTTCGTAACCAGTCGTTGACTGAGGGAAGAGCAGTAGGAGTCTCGGACCATGGAAAGAGTGGGGGTTGATAGCCCAGGATGCATTTGAATGGGGTCAGGCCAGTAGAGGGCTTTACCAGTGAGTTCTGGGCGTATTCAGCCCAGAAGAGATAACGGCTCCAGTCTGTGGGTTGGTTCTGACAATAGGTGCGTAGAAAACGAATGACCTCCTGGTTGAGACGTTCCGACTGGCCGTTAGACTGTGGGTGGTATCCAGAGGTGAGACTTATGTTAACGTTAAGTTGCTCAAAGAAGGCTTTCCAGAGTCGGGAGGTAAACTGAGGTCCACGGTCTGAAACAATGTCATCAGGAAGACCGTAAAACCTGAATACTTGATTGCAGAGGGCTTCTGCTGTTTCCAGGGCCGAGGGAAGCTTTGGAAGTGGGATGAGACGGCAAGCCTTAGAGAACCGGTCAACAACGGTGAGTATAGTGGTGAAACCTTGAGACTTGGGTAGATCGGTTATGAAATCCAGAGCAATGTGAGACCAGGGGCGTTGTGGAATGGGTAGAGGATGGAGCAGACCAGCTGGACGATGATGTGAGGACTTAGAAGTTTGACAGGGGTTGCATTGATTGATGAAAGTGATGATGTCTTGGGAGAGTTTAGGCCACCAATACTGTTGCTCGATAAGGCGGATGGTTGCAGTGATACCGGGGTGACCTGAACTGGGGTTATTGTGGACCTGAGTGATGAGTGATTGTCTGAGTGGTTCTGGAACAAAGGTGCGTGCTGGAGGACATTCAGGTGGTGGAAGATGTTCTTGATTGTATTGGTTGATCTCAGTGTTGATGTCCCATTGGACCGGGGCAAGTAGAATACTCTCAGGAAGGATAGTTTCAGGTGTCGTGGGTTGAACCGAGTTGTCAAAGAGACGGGATAAGGCATCAGCTTTAGTGTTCTTGGTTCCAGGTCGATATGTGACAGTGAATTGGAAGCGAGTGAAGAACATGGCCCATCGAGCTTGACGTGGATTGAGGCGTTTGGCTGATCGCAGGTACTCTAGGTTCTTATGGTCTGTAAGAACGATGAAAGGATGAACTGAACCCTCTAGCCAGTGTCTCCACTCCTCAAGTGCTAGTTTGATGGCCAGTAGCTCCCGGTTGCCGACGTCGTAGTTGCGTTCCGTGGGTGTGAGCTTGCGGGAGAAGAAGGCGCATGGAAACATCTTGGCTGGGTCCCCGTGGCGTTGTGACAAGATGGCCCCAACCCCAGTGGCAGAAGCATCAACCTCGACTGTAAACTGTTTTTGAGGATCTGGATGTTTGAGAATTGGGGCTGAGGTAAATCGTTCCTTTAGGTGCTTAAATGCTTGGATGGCCTCGGTGGTCCATTGGAGTCTTTGGTTCTGGCGCTTGGTCATGGATGTGAGAGGGGCTGCAACAAGACTGAAATTTCTAATAAAACGCCTATAAAAGTTAGCAAATCCCAAGAAGCGCTGGAGTTCTTTCAGGGTTGTAGGTTGAGGCCAGTTCAACACTGCAGTAACCTTCTGTTCATCCATAGCTACCCCATCTGAGCTGATAACATATCCAAGAAAGGATACACATGTTTGGTGGAACTCACACTTTTCTTCTTTGGCGTAGAGTTTATGCTGGATGAGGCGTTTTAGGACGGCTCTGACGTGCTGAACATGTTGCTGCCTGGTCTGAGAGTAAATGAGGATATCATCTATGTAGACGATAACCCAGCGGTCTAACATGTCTCGGAATACATCATTGATGAATGACTGGAACACTGAGGGACTGTTGGCAAGACCGAAGGGCATCACCCGATATTCGTAGTGCCCAGTAGTGGTGGAGAATGCTGTCTTCCATTCATCTCCCTTGCGAATGCGGATCAAATTGTAGGCATTACGGAGGTCGAGTTTCGTGAAGTACTTGGCCTGACGGAGCTGTTCAAGAGCTGCTGGAACGAGAGGCAACGGGTAATGGAACTTAACAGTGATGTCATTTAGGCCTCGATAATCAATGCATGGTCTCAGTCCTCCATCCTTTTTCTTCACGAAGAAGAATCCAGCCGATACGGGCGATGTAGATGGCTGTATGAAGCCTTTAGCTAACTCCTCCTCTATGTAGGCTTTCATGGACGCTGACTCTGGTTGGGAAAGTGGAAAAATTCTGCCTTTGGGTAATGTGGCTCCGGGGATCAGGTCGATTGCACAGTCTGTTGATCTGTGTTCTGGAAGCTGAGAGGCTTTAGCTTTGCTGAAGGCTAATTTCAGGTCATGATACTCACTAGGCAGATCAGCTGGGTTACTCTGGTTCTCTGGCTTAGCTTGGAACTTTGGCTTGACTTGGTTTTCAGGCTTGGCTTGGAACTTTGACTTGGCTTGGTTTTCAGGCTTGGTTTGGGAGTGACAGATTCGAGATACTCTGGCTAGGCAGCGTTCTTGACAGGTTGGGCCCCAGCGAGTGATTTGACCAGACCTCCAGGCGATCAGAGGTTCATGGGTTCGAAGCCATGGTAGACCGAGGATTATGGAATGCTTGGAAGACTGGATGGCGTAGAAGTGGATACTTTCAGAATGCAAACTGCCCACTGTTAGCTGTAGTTCCTCTGTGATCTTGAGCGATCGGCCTTTGGCCAGGGATCGGCCATCCAGCGCCTCCGCTGCCAAGGAGGAGTGACAGGGTGTCAGTCTGATCTTATGCAGTTCAACAAATGAATACGCAATAAAGTTGCCAGCAGCTCCTGAATCAATCAATGCCTCGGTCATAATGTCTTTATCTTGAATGTGTATCTTAACATTCATCACAAAACTAGAGGAGCTGACCGACAGAGAATGAGCTGAACTCACCAAAGGGTTTTCAGATGGACGAACTGGACAGGAAGACTTATAGTGACCGGCCTGGCCACAATACATGCAGAGCTTACCCTGGATACGGCGATTGCGTTCTTCGATGGTGAGGTGAGTGGCACCAAGTTGCATGGGTTTTGAAGCATTCACTTTAATTTTCTCATGACATGCAGGAATGTCTCTTGGGCGAGTGCATTGAAGGTTGTCAATGTGAATGGTTAGATCAATGAATTCGCTCAGCGTTCTGCCTACATCTCTACAAGCAAGTTCAGACTGTAGTTCATGTGACAAGCCCCGGCGAAACAGTGTCTTTAATATGTCCTCAATCCATTCAGTCTGAGCAGCGAGAGTTCTGAAGCTTAAAGCATAATCAGCAGCTGAGCTTTTACCTTGCGTGAGAGTTAGAAGTCGATCTTCAACACTCCTTCCTCCGTCTGGATGTTCGAAAACCTCACGGAAAGTCTTTAGGAAAGCATTGAAAGTTGGGAAGGCGGAGCCATCCATACGCCAGACAGCCGTAGCCCATTCTAAAGCCCGTCCAGTCAATAGTGAGCAAACAAAAGCGATTCGACTGCTGTCATTGGGGTACAACGTGGGCTGCTGGTCGATGAACAATGAACATTGAAGGAGAAATCCCTTACATTTCCCCTGAGTCCCATCATACTTCTCAGGAAATGATAGTCTTGGATTAGCAACAGCTGGTAGCTGATTAGCAGACTCACGTGTGGCGGTTTGAGTGGAAACTATGGATGAAGCTGGCCTTTGTAATCCATGTACTGCTTGTAGAAGCTCCTCCGTTAGCATAGTGAGTCGTCCCAGCTGAGCATGATGAGAATCAAGACGTGAATTTTGGGCAGCCATATCTGCAGACAAATGAGCATACGCTGCTGGATCCAGGTATGGCGAAGTCTTCTGTAACGAGGCCGAAGGCAGAGAGGGATCCATTTGCAGCTTTTATTGAGAATAGTCGTACAGGCAAAAGATCAGGAGGAGCAGAATCAACAACAGGGATATCCAGAGGCAGAGTCGAGGTCACAGGCAGAGTTCAGGGCTGGCGGATAACAATCACAGATATAATCGCTCAGAAATGTCAGGCAGTTGCAAGAACAAGACTTCGCATTGAACTGAACTAGCATGCTGCTTAAATAAAGCTCCTAACAAGCACAAGGGTGTGGTCCGAATAGTGAGTCAGTACTCAGTGGTTGCTCCCTCTGGTGAACCGGAGGACGTGATGGAGAAGCCATAGGTGCAACAATAATAATGAGAAACTTTCTCATAATGATGATGTAGTATGTAATAATATTCAGAAACTTTTCTTAATTATAAGTTAATATATTTTAAGATTTAAAGGGGAAAAAAATATTTATAACGAGAAACTTTCCCATAATAATGAGTTATTTTCTCATAGTAATGACTTGTTTTATCATAATAATGACTTATCATCTCATTAATAATGACTTAGTTTCCCATAATAATGATATTCAAGAAAGTCGTGTAGCTTAGCTGTCTTCTAAAACCTAACCCAAAGTACTGTTTGTGTGAATGGTCAGACCTTATAGCTGTAAACAGGTGCAGGACCTCCTACGTGAGGCCTCACAATACGCAGGCATTGTAAGGCCATTTGGTTCACACCTTTACAGACCAAATGTTAAATAGTGGGGTGCAGTTGCAAAGTAATACATTAGAAGTTGATTCCGTCTAGGGAATACTCATAAACTTTCAATCCCTCCTTTGATCATTTTTGTTCACAGCAAAATAAAAATAATAAAACGAATTACAGTTTTTCTCAAATGCTAAAACACATTTCACAAACGTTTTCTCCATGTTCCCCAATGTCTAAACACAACACCCTTTTCTAAAGCTACATAAACACAACCACACCTTCTCACTTCAAAACTACAACTTTCACATCAAAAGAGCAGCTCGTAAACACTATACACATCATTACACACTACAGCAAAACGTCTAGGTTGCGTACGTAACCCATCTTCCCTGAAGGAGGGAACAGAGACGTTACAAATGGGAACTCGCCAGAGAGACCAGATTGCCTTTGAGCTTTACACAAAAGGCCAATGAATATTGGCGTGCATTTGATTGCGCTCAGGTGCACCTCATCACTCGGAATGCACATGCAGGTTTTAGCTGAAGAGCCGAGCCGGCGTCAGCACGACCTCAGAGTCGTGGCAGGTGAAAGTGTAACGTCTCTGTTCCCTCCTACGTTACCATTTCAGTCGAATCACTTTGACGTTACAGTACATATGGGAACACCCATTGAACAGTCCACGACTCTAAGGCCGGGTTAAGCTCATTAAGTTTGTCAGAGAATCTGCGCGTAACCTTCCCAACCCTCTGCGGCCCAAGAAGGGGACGACAGAGTTGCTTTCAGCGGTGCTGAAGCAGGTGGTTGAGGGTGAAGCACATGAAATAGCACAAGTCTTTACATGTGGAAAAAACAAATACAATATATCAATATGGACATAATTGAAGGGAAACACAGTCTTCTGTTGACTGTGGAGATATTTTTGCCACACCTCTGGGCGAAGGAGACCCAGAGGAAGCACAGCCGGAGCTACTTCACTCTAGTCTGACAAAGGATGCTCTAGTCCTGATTAAGGACGCGAGAAGACACGGCCTCTACGCGGAGGCCGTAACCTGGCGAAGTTGTTGGGTGTCGCCCTGCTCAAATCTCTACATATATCTGCTAAAGAGGCACCTTGAGCCAACGCATGGGACGAGACCATACTCCTTGTTGAGTGAGCTCTCAGTCCTATGGGGCAAGGCTCTCCCTAGTGAAAATAAGCCAGGCAGATGGCTTCTACCACCCAATGAGCCAACCTCTGTTTGGTGACAGCATTCCCTTTCTGCTGTCCACCAAAGCAAATAAAGAGCTGCTGAGAGTGTCTGAAGCTCTGAATATGGTCGGTGTAGAGGCGCAATAACTCTAAGGCTTGGTCTGCCTCCTTTCGGGGCAGAGCTTGCAGGTTCACCACCTGATCGCAGAAAGACGTGGATATCTCAGGATAACGTGAGAATCAGCCAGGCCGAACGGTAGGCACTCTTCGTTGTCAGAGAAGGCTTGTAGATCCCCTACCCTCTTAATAGAGGCCAGCGCAATGAGAAGCGCAGTCTTCAGCGACAAATATTTTATATCGATCGACTGAAGGGGCTCAAAAGGAGCTAACCGCAGCCTGTTTAAGGTGACGGTCAGGTCCCAAGAGGGCAAGAGATGTAGTCTCGGGGGATTAACCCGACAGGCACCCCTAAAGAATCCAACGATGAGTTGGTGCTTCCCGAGGGACGCACCCTCCACTGCATTGTGATATGCAGCTATGGCAGCAACATACACCTTATTGACAGGGACAGCCTGCGCTCCAACTTCTTTTGCAGAAAGGAAAGCACAACTGCGATCGTGAATCTCTGTGGGTTCTCTCCACGAGAGGAACACCGTTGACGAATAGACTCCATCTCTGAGCGTAAGCCTGCCTCGTAGAGGGAGCTTGCATTTGAGAAACGATATCTACAACAGCGCTGAAGAGGCTGGAGAAGTCTGCCATAGATTGGGACGCTGGTGCCAAATGGTCCCCAACCCCTGAGAAAGAAGGACCTTCCTCCAGGGGATTTTCCAGGGAGGGGCTGCCGCGAGTAACAAGAGGTCTGCAAACCAAGTCCGTGAGGGCTAGTAAGGCGCTACCAGCAGGACTTGTTCCTCGTCCTCCCTGTTCTTGTACAGGGTCTGTGCAAGGAGGCTCACTGGGGGAAAGGCTTACTTGGCCAGCTGCATGCCAGCACCTCGGAGGACTCGAGGAGGGAAAAAAACAGCGGGCAGTGGGTCGACTCGGGGGAGGCCAAGAGATTGATCTTGGCCTCTCCAAAGTGATCCCATATCAGCTGAACTATCACCTACTAAGATGGCTCAGAGAGCTGATCGGCTGCACGGTTGAGTAACCCTGGAACATGAATAGCATGCAACGATTTCAGCCGCTTGTGACTCCATAGTAGAAGATGGCGTGCGAGTTGTGACATGTGGCAGGAGGGTAGACCACATTGTTTGTTGATGTAACCAACAGCCGCAGTGTTGTCCGTCCGGTCAAACACGTGCTTGTTGCGGAGCATCGGAGAAAATGACGCTGGGCCAGATGCACTGCCAGTAACTCAAGGCAATTGATATGCCAAAGCAGTTGGACACCTGACCAGGGACCCGAGGCTGCTTGCCCATTGCATACAGCACCCCAGCCCGTGGAGGAGGCATCCATGTGGACCACGACATGCCTCGACACCTGTCCTAGGGGCACTACCACATGTAGGAAAGCAGAGTTTGACCACGGGCTGAATAGGCGGCGACACTCCGGGAAATGTTGATCCGAAGTGTGCCATGGTGCCATGCCCAGCTCGGGACCCGATCGTGTAACCATCACTGAAGCATCTCATATGTAAGAAGCCCAGCGGCGTGGCCGCAGCTGCCATATGCCCCAGGAGCCTCTGCAAAGTTTTGAGTGGGACCGCTCTTCTGTGCCTGAATGTATCTAGGCAGTTCAGCACGCACACGCTAGTGAGGTGGGCAGTCATTTCGATCGAGTCCAGCTCCAAGATAATAGATCCTCTGCACTGGGGAGAGTTTGCTCTTCTCTCAGTTGACCTGAAGACCCAAATGGCTGAGGTGCCGAAGCACTATGACCCTGTGCATTCACTACAAATCTTTCAAGTGAGCTATTATCAGCAAGTCATCGAGATGCGGATGCCTATCTGCTACAGCGGGGAGAGGGCACCCTCAGCGACCTTCGTGAAGACTCGGGGAGAGAGGGACAGGCCAAAGGGTAATACTCTGTACTGATATGCTCGACCCTCTCAGGGCGCTCTGAAGGACACCCTCAGCCCTGTTACAGGTCTCCTCCAAAAGGACCACGGGACTACATGGTGCATCTGAAGTCCGCACGGCTGTCACCCCGGGCGGAACATTCTGAACACTCACCTGGAAATCCCCCAGGCGCCTCGCTGCGGCGCAGGAAGGAGGAGCCGTCTCACGAGCGAGAGGAGGGACTTCAATGTTGCCATGGTCATACACTCACAATGAACGCATTGACCATTCACAAAAGCTGCCTCAGCATGTGCTCGACCCAGACACGCAAGACAGCAATCATGCCCGTCCGAAGAGGTGAGGAAGCTCCCGCACCCAAAAGCACACGCTCGGCTCGACATTCCGGAGAACGCGTCACCAACCGTGGGAAAAATTTGCTTTTTCTCCCGGTTGCCCAGGGAAGACCTATCGCGGCAGCCCATTTCACTCAAAAAGGTCTTTGCTCGCTGGATTTGCAAGATGACTAGCACATCATACCTTTAAAAATCCTACCAGCCCGCAGGATCCGCTGACAGCTGCCCAGATAAAATGCTGAAAACACAATTGAAAAAACAATGGTCAATTTGTTTCATAACCGCCAATGCATACTTTAAGAAACTTTACAGTAACAAATCCTCTTGGATTTCTGCAGAGGATTAGGCATTTAGATTTGTTAGTTTCATTTGAAGAGTATTAATATATAAAAAATTCTACATGTACACTACTGTAACACAACTCAATGCAAAAACAGAATCTATTGCACACAACAGTACACTTGAAAACATGATCAGGGTGTCAAGTTTTTTTTGTTACTTTATTCACACCACACACACACCACAATCACTGTGGGGCATCATGTCACTGAGCTGCATTGTACTCATGAGGTCTGGCCATCGCGTCCAACTGTAATATCCTCTGTGAAAATGTGAAAGTGAAAATGTGAAAGTCAGTCAGGTAGCACAGTATTGTCCAGAACTAATGTAGGCCACTGAGCAACACAGTATGTCCACTAACTGTACTGTGAACATGGATGTATACTTACTTGTGCATACTTTTAACATAGGTCTTTGTGTCGCGCAGAGTTGCCCTTAAAGGGAACCCTATAGACCTGTTTCATCCGCATCTTTTGGCTCCGGAGAACTCGGTCTATTGTGGCCAAGCTGACATCATAAATGCTTTCAAAATTGACATTATCGGCAATCTTCCGGAGTCTGGTGGCCTGACATGGAAAGGGACGTTAATTGTTACGTCAAGGGATGTCCCACATGCAAACTCCAAACACTGCCTCTACAACTATGTAGGCATTGACTTTGCTACTGATCCTGCCCTGAACTCTGCCTGTGACCTCGACTCTGCCTCTGGATATCTCTGTTGTTGATTCTGCTCCTCCTGATCTTTTGCCTGTACGACTATTCTCAATAAAAAGCTGCAAATGGATCCCTCTCTGCCTTCGGCCTCGTTACAACAGGTTATATACTTATATACTATACTTGTGGTATACCACAAGTTATTTTACGCCAGATTTGCATCGGCTTCAAAAAGAAAACAAACAAACAACAACAAACATTCTCTGCAATTAAATGTGCAAGTGCAAGCAGGATTTTTGTGTGAGTGTGTTTTTCGAATTGCCCTAGTGCACAGTTCCAGTAAATTCCGATGGATTAAATCAATAAGCAGACAAAAGCGGTCAAGCACAGACCAGTATTGAAATGAAGGTGAAATATGCAGCATTCATTTCAAACATTTTATTTAATACATGCATATTAGTTAATATTAATATTTCAATAGGAATTTTTATCATTTTAAATAACTGCTGGTCTAAGAAAAACCTGTCTTTGCACCCTTCATCTGCCACCTGACCGTCCTCTTCCAGTAGCTGACCACAGAGGACCCCAACCACATGTCTTTGTGACTGATAAGGCCTTCCATCTCAGGAAAAACCTCATGAGGCCATTCCCTGGACACACCCTTTCCCGAGAGAAACGGGTCTTTAATTATCGTCTCTCCAGAGCCCAGCCGGTGGTGGAGAACGCCTTCGGAATCCTGTCGTCACAGTAGAGGATGTATCACTGCGTCATACAGGTTCATCCTAATGTTGTGGAGAAGTGTGTGAAGGAAACATGTGTCCTTCACAACTCCACAAGTATTAAAGTGTTCAACACAGAGATATTTTTTTTTACAAATGTAAAAAAAAACATGAGGATGTATCGTACAGCTCCGGGTGTCCACAAGCGGCGATGATGATTTTATCCTCCATTTTGATTTTGGCCTCTGCTTACTACGTAGTAATCACGTCACTACTACAGCAAGCTCCTGATTGGTTCTAATTTTCGCCAAAGTTCAAATTTTTCAACTTGAGCGTTTCAACTTGAGCCATTCGTGCCGCGTAATTTGCACGAATCATGCCGCAGGATGTCTATTCACGTTTTTGCATGCACTTAACATGTAAATCACTCACGCTACTCACGAGTGAACGCACCATAAAGGAAGAAATGTAGTGAGGTTGTTAAACAAGTTTTGGGAAGAACACGTATGAATGATTAACCACAGCGGGTGCCGCATCTCTAATCAGCCTTTTAACCAACATCCAATGAAGTTTATTCGTATCGGCTTTAAATAAGCTCGTCTCCTTCCCTTCTGTATCTAGCTATGCATGATTTGCAAAGATGTCCCAAACCGATTCCTACGACTACGAGCATGAGGATCCTATGCCTCTCCCTGCCGCCACCAGCCAAGCCGCTGCCGTGCCCGCAGCTGCAACTCGAAGCCGCAGGCTTATGCAGCCTCCTATTTCCGCATCACCCAGACGCCAGAGATCCTGATCGCTCCCTCCAACAAGATCTCCTCAGGCTTTGTCGGCCGCATCCTATACCTTCCACCATTGAGCCATCTCCTCAAGCCTGCTTCCCGCCAATCCGGACCACCGACTCCCGCCCATCCATCAGCCAATTAGGACCCTCCTTCCACTGATTCCAGGAAACCCGCAAGATCTCCTTGCTTCCCATTGGCCCGCCGCCCCGCTGAACCTCCCTTCCTCCCTTGGACAGTTTCTTTCCACCAGTCACAACACCTTCACTATATCTCTTTCCCTTTTTCATCAAGTCTTAATAACTCTGTACTTGGACAATTGGACTCATTAATGGACTCATTCTTTTGAGCTTCTAATCAAAAAAGAATTAGAAGCCAAATTCCCCTCCCCTCCCTTCAGCACCTTTCAGATCAGCCCAATTGGCAAAAGTTTTCAGGAAAGAAACGACTAATCATCGATCGTTCCTCTCCCCACAATTCACCTGATCATCAACAGCCTAATCCCCTTAGAAAAATTCTCCCTATCGACCAAGCCATGTTCATTGTCAAAAAAGTCGGCAGAGGAGCTTGGATGGCAAAAGTAGATCACTTCTGCTTTTAAAGTCATGCTCATCCACCCTGACTTCTGGCACCTTTTTGGTATCCAGTGGCAAAATCGATGGCATCTGCAAAAGCAAACCCCTCCGAATCACTATTCACGGACGAATTTAACCACCCAGCCTCAAGATTTTCTCTCTCCCTTTCCCGCCACCCTCGAGGTCTTTCTCTTCTCTAACCTGCCTTCCCTGAGGTGCTTTTCTTTCCAATTCTCTACCACTACGCCTCAGCATAGGTTCTGCCCAGCTCTCCACTGCCCCACTTCCACCAGAAGGATCCCACCGCCCCGACTCCATCAGAGCCTTTCCCCGCCCTCACCAGAAGCAGGTTCCAGCCCCCGCCAGAGCATCCCAAGCCCACTCCTTCACCAGAGGCTCTTTTTTCACACACACATCAATCAGAAGAATCCAGAAGCACGTCCAGCCCCGCCTCAACCACAAGCGCGTCCAACCCCAGCCTCCATCAAAGGCATCCCAAGCCTCAATCATAGGCATTCCAAGACCCCACCTTCATCAGAAGCACGCCACAGCCCCGCCACCATCAGAGGCATCTTAAGCCCCCGTCTAAATCAGAGGCATCTTAAGCCCCCGCCTCCATCAGAGGCACGCCACAGCCCCGCCTCCATAAGAGGCACCCTTAAGCCCCCACCTCCATCGGAGACATCCCAAGCTCCCACCTCCATCAGAGGCACCATAAAGCCCCCACCTCCACCAGATACATCCCAAGCCCCGCCTCCATCAGAGAAATCCCAGGCCCCGCTGCTATCATAAGCACTTCCAGCCTCTGCCTCCATCAGAGGCTCCTCCCTCCCCCTGGCTATCTCACGCAGAATTATTGCCTGCCTCCGCAGACTCTCTCTCTTCCTGCCTCTGCAGAGGCTCCTCTCCTTCCACCGCTAGCCATTTTTCTCTCCTCCCATCCAGCCTCCGCGAGGCCGCCCCCCTTTAGAAGCACGTCCAGCCCCGCCTCAACCAGAAGCATTCTAAAGCCCTCGCCTCCATCAGAGGCATCCCCAGCCTCAATCAGAGGCATTCCAAGCCCCCGCCTCCATCAGAGGCATCTCAGCCACAGCCCCGCCTCCATCAGAGGAATCCCCAGCCCCCACCACCACCAGAGGCATCTCAGCCCCGCCTCCATCAGAGGCACCCTAAAGCCCCCGTCTTCACCAGAGGCATTCTAAAGCCTCCGCCTCCATCAGAGGCATTCCAAGCCCCCGCCTCCATCAGAGAAATACCAAGCCCCCACCTCTATCAAAGGCTTACCACAGCCCCGCCTCCATCAAAGGAATCCCCAGCCCCCACCACCACCAGAGGCATTCTAAAGCCTCCGCCTCCATCAGAGGCATTACAAGCCCCCGCCTTGGAGCACTGATCACTATGCGCGTGCAAAAATGCGCTCTTGCGATAATGGCACTGGTGCTTGCTCAAACCCTACTTGCTCATCAAGTAGACTTTTGAGATTTTAGAGGCTTAAGACATTTTAAGATAACATAAAATGGCCCAGATTTACTTCATGATGTGGTAAATTTAATAGAATTTCCATCCCAATTAATAAAACAACCGATCCAATCATAATATCAAAATCCCATCTATGCACCTGAACGAATTTTAGAAGAACATCTTAATCACCTGTTCATAAGTGGATATGCTGCTACAGATGTATAATAGAACAGCTTAGCTTTAACTTCTGCACAAAATCTCTTTCCAGAACATTCTCTTACACCGTTCCTGGCTGGTGGAATGATCTTCCCATCACTATCTGAAACGCCAACTCCCTTACAACTTTCAAACGACTGCTGAAAACCCATTTCTTTCAACACTACTTGACATCATACTAGTTCGAAGCACTTCATCAGGATATGAGTAAATGCAACAGGACGGTAGTCATTAAAGCAGGAGGGAGAGTTACTTTTTTGGGACAGGAATGATCATGGTGGCTTTGAAACATGTGGGGACGACAGCCTGGATGAGTGATATGTTGAAGATGTCTGTGAAGACATCAGTGAGTTCCACTGCACAGTCTCTCAATGCACGCCCAGGAATGTTGTCAGGACCCGGAGCTTTACGTGCATTGATCCTGCTGAGGGATCTCCTCACGCCGTCGGGGAACAGAGTCATCACCTGGTCACCAGGAGGGGGTGGGGTTTTCTTTGCAGTGGTGCTGTTTTGGACTTCAAAGCGAGCAAAGAAGGTGTTTAGCTTGTTCAGCAGGGGGATGATGCTGTCACAGGTCTATGGTGGGGGCTTGTAATCTGTGATGGTCTGAATGCCCCGCCACAGGCTCTGTGTGTCTCTGCTGTTTTTGAAGTGATGGGATATTTTTCCTGGAGTACTGTCTCTTAGCCTCTCTGATGCCATGGGAAATGTTGGCCCTAGCTGTCCTCAGGCTCGCCTCGTCTCCATCTTTGAAGGCAACGTTCCGAGCTTTCAGCAGCCTGTAGACCTCTCCTGTCATCCATGGTTTTTGATTTGCCTGGACAGTTATGGTTTTCGTGACTGTTACGTCCTCAGTGCACTTGTTGATGTAGGCTGTAACAGTCTCTGCATACTCCTGGAGGTCAGTGCTGTTGTTGTAGGTGGCAGCCTGCTTAAACATGTTCCAGTCTGTGGTGTTAAAGCAGTCCTGTAAAACCTCAGAAGACCCTTCTGGCCACACTTGTATCTGCTTACGAACCGGTTTGGTGACTTTAACGAGCGGTCTGTAAGCAGGCATTAGCATGACAGTGATGTGGTCTGAGGCGCCGAGGTGGGGGAGGGGAAAAGCTTTGTAAGCTCCTCTCTGGGTGGTGTAAACAAAGTCCAATGTGTTATTTCCCCTTGTTGGAAAGTCTATGTGTTGCTGTATTTTTGGAAACACGCACTTTAAGTCTGCATGATTGAAATCCCCAGCCAAGATGAGAAAAGCATCAGGGTGGGCTGTCTGCTGCTCACTGATGTGCTGGTACAGTTCATTCAGTGCCTCGCTGTTGTTGAAATTGGAGGAGGGAGGGATGTACACAGCGCACATTAGTATGGCTATATATTCCCTTGGTAGATAGAATGGCCGGCACCTAATAACCATAAGCTCCCACACAGGTGAACAGTGTTTGCAGACCGCAACAGCATCGCGGCACCAGGCATCATTAGTATAAACACAAACGCCCCCAAGGGTCTTACCTCCAGCGACAATAACTCTGTCAGCATGGTAGCATGTTAGCTGGTCGAGCTGAATGGCGCGGTCCGGGACACTGTCGCTGAGCCATGTTTCCGTGAACATAAAAACACAACAGTCCATTACATTCCTCTGAGATGAATGCAGTAGTCAGATTTTCTAGCAAGCGTGCATTGACCAGATCTCAGGTCTTCGTGTCCACAGAGCTTAACTTAAAAAGTTTGTTTGAGCAGAAATGTTCGGGCATATACTCGTTTACGGATAGATAAACGTGACAA
Organism: Enteromius thamalakanensis; assembly: GCA_032357475.1. Lineage (NCBI taxonomy): Eukaryota > Metazoa > Chordata > Actinopteri > Cypriniformes > Cyprinidae > Enteromius > Enteromius thamalakanensis. The sequence continues at coordinate 16,695,249 of JAUCMT010000154.1, read as the reverse complement.
AGACATACAAAAACACTGCAACTTACATGACGAAAAACAAGAAAAAGTTGTTTGGTGGGAAGAGAGAGAAGCCGCTGCGTGTACACGCACTGCCATCTTGGATTAGGATTTAAACTTAAGTAGGCACATTTAAACTTACGTAAAAAAAAGTCAGTCACACTTTAGTTTGTGGACCAACGGTCACCGTTAACTAACTATTATCTGACTTTTGCCAGTAAAGTCCTAAACTACTGTTTATTAATATTTAGGAAGGCAATTATTCATTTTAGATAAGGGGTCAGAATAAGGGAAATCTGTGATTTGCAACTTGCTATTGCTATAGCAGTGGCTTTTAGGCAGTTTTACAATGCAAGGGATTTTCTCATTTCAGAGAGCATTATATTGGATAAGAAATTAATCTAACCATTTTTATTCATGAACAAAACAGTGCTGTTTGATCAGACAAATGGCAAATACCTTTTTTCATTTTTAGTAAAACAATAACGATATAGCTTATGCATATTTTTAATGCAGTGCATAAAAGTAAATTAAGTGACCTTTGTTTGCTGAAAACCTGTTTCATAAATGTGAGCTAGCATTTTGCATCTGTCAGGATCTTTAAAGTTCAGAGGTTTACTCCACTAATCTGGTGCTTCCCATTCAATAGAGACAATATTGGGAAATGGGGTTTTGTCCCATGAAATAATCCGTTTTTGCTTTTTACTTGTTCTCATTAAAATGACTTTGATTACATAAAATTGTATCAGTCTGTGTAGTGCACCTCTGGCACAGATTATCTAAATAGATTGTCAGTTTGTTCCAACATAAAATCCGCTTTGTGTCCCTGAACAGAATTTTTTTTTTACCTGTAATGGTGTAAAGCACACTGATATTATGACATTAATTTCATCAGTAGAGTGTGAAGTGTTGTCGTAACAAGTCAAATCTCTGACCTCTATTTGCAGCAGTGCTAAAGTTTAAGCTTAGCTTAGTGTTAAGATATAACATTTAACTTTGAACTCTGTCTCTGTGTAGGACACAGAGCTGTTGAACACTGCAGTGCTGACTGGTAAGAGGGTTACTGTTGGAGTACGAACCATTGCTGTGGAACAGGATGGGTCTGTAAGCGATGTCTCAGAGTTTGCTGACTGCAGCTCCACAAATGAAGATGTACTTAAGGTATAGTCATTATAAATGTTTTTACTATTGTATCTCAGCATGGATACAGCTGAAGAGTCATGCAAAGCTAATAAACACTCATTCTCTGTGCATGTGTGAGACAGAAATGGGTCAATAACTTGATGCGAATTATATGTCCAGATATATTAATTACTTCTAAGAAATTAAAAATGTAATTCAAACATTGACATTTGACAGAGGCACCTCTCCTATAATGAATTTCTTTTAAAGGGTTAGTTCACCCAAAAATGAAAATTAGCACCACCCTCAAGCTATCTGAGGTGTGTATGACTTTTTTTTTTAGGTGAATGCAAAATGCAATCAGAGTTATATTAAAAAATTGTCCTGGCATCAAGTCAAAATGTTATATCAAGGAACAAACATCCTTATTAAAACAATTATTGAAAGAAAATCATATTAAAGAGTGTGCATACATTTTATAATTATTTTATGGATTTATATATTTTTTTAGACAAAATTTCTAATTCATTTGCTACTAAGGAAACTTTTGTACACAAATTCAGAAATTAAATATCATAACATAAAAATAACATCATAAAGAAGACTTTCATGAAGATATGTAAAAGCCAAAAATATCAGAATACTTTACTTGAGATAAGTTCAGATTAAGTTGTGTGATGCAGTAAAATTCATGACAATTAATTAATTCAAACGTATATTTCATTTTAAAATGGTGCAAAATGTCACTATATATATATATATATTTTTTTTTTTTTTTTTTTTTCTCATTAAATTTATACGACTTTGGGACATTTTTTTACTCATGTATTTTCATGTTAGACAGAGGTAAGTCTCTCAAAGTCTTTCCCTGTGTATGCAATGTCACTGAGTCTGTTCTTGGGACAGTCTTCTGAAAGTCATTAAGCCACGTTGTGACCTCACTCACAGGCCTGTATCCTCTTTGTTGAGGAGTTAATCTGAAAGGACAGCTCAGCACCATACCGTGACTACAGCCAAGATCAGAGACTTAAAACAACTTCAGCCCTGTCTCATTCAAGGACAACATCTCTTTTTGGCCTTGTTTCTTAGAATTACACAGAAATGCATTTACTTTGATGTTCTCAGTAAAAAAAAAATATTAAAAAAAACATATATCCAAACTTTAGATTAATAGATTATACATGAACAAGAAACATGATGAGACTTTGGAATAGTTTCCCAAAAAAATTTCAATTATGCTATAGCCTAATACTTTTTTCCAAACCAACATGCTATTTTTTTTTCAAACTGAAAGCTCTCATATGGCTTTAGAAGACTTTAAGTATGCTTTTGGGAAATGCACAAATCATATAGAGTGAGAAAAAACATTGTTTAGACTTTTAAACATTACACTCTATTGCAAGAGAAAACACTTCTACTAAAAGCCGCTAATATTCACTAATCAGAATCAAGTATTCCAGAAAGATTACAAATAATTTCATACTCTCTTTTAATCTGTCAGTCAGTCTAGCCACCCTGGCATCTATTCATCTATTTCTGCAACTACCAGAAACTACCACAGTTCATTTCTTACCTGGTTAGAAGGAGGACTTCCTCTCCCAGATACTATTTCTTGCTGCTGTCTGTCATTTTAAAACACATATGAATAGAGCCTCAGAGGTGCATCTGTTGTCAGCACTTTAGACAAACAAATGCTGTCTAGCACACAATATTTTAGACCACAACCAAATTTTACTAATGAATACATTTTTACTAAACTTACTAATTGATTACTTTAACTTATATTACATTCAGTACATATGTAATTGTGAAAATTACTGGCAATTATTTGATTGGTTTATTGATTATTGTTATTGCTAATACAAAACAGGCACAGATGGAATCTACACATTTGCAGCATTGGATCCATGTCTATCGACTAATAGGATAAAAACCATAAAAACATCTTAAGCATCCATAAACATGGACATGGCCGTTCATTTGGTATCCATTAAACCCTGTATATGTAAATAATCCTGGTGTTTATAGACATGCATGTGTAAAACTGCCAATCAACACAAGCCATGGCACACATTATAAACATTAACCTATAAATAAAGTAGATATTCTTTAAACTGTTTAGGCTACCAGCTGGGTGACAGTCAAAGTCACCCCTGCATGCCTTCCTCAATCTTGTTCAAATTTAATGGCATCATAAATTATACAATTGATTTAATCATGTGGCAGCATGTATTTGGTAAGCCCACGCTGAACTGTTAAATGACTTTGTGGCTCACAATACCATGTATTATATTTCAAAAGTGATAGCAAATGTCTAAAAGTTGCATTTAAAATGCAGCACAAGGGCCGTAGAGTAAGTAGCAACCACTATTTCATTTTTGTATAAATTTTTACATTGAGTTCATTCATAAATGATATAGCCAAAGCAAGCCAATCTTGAAGAATTGAAAAAAAGAAAAAAACTAAATACTGATTTGAATCTAAATTATGCTTGGACTCAAAAGTCATGTTTTTACTTGGACTAAGCACCAACAAATCCTCTTACACAAGTCCGTTCAAATCCAGCAGAACATGAAAACTACAGTGTGAACAGCCTGCTCGTTCAGAGTTATAAATAACACACAACTTTTTTGGATGCCCTCAGGTGTCCGACAGATGTGACTTTGTCTATGTCAATGGAAAAGAAACCCAGGGTCGACTGCGGATACTGGTGAACTTCACCTACAGTTACCTGAGTGCTCAGCTGGAGATGAAGGTTTGGTTCCCTCGTCTGCCGCTGGATATAGAGGTGTCTGATACAGAGCTGAGTCAGATCAAGAGCTGGAGGATCCCTATAACGTCCACCAAAAGGTAAAAACACACAATGACTGCATTTCTAATGCGCATTTTCTTGTTAATGACTATAATGACTTATTATGTTATGGTTTGTTAAAAAAAACCTAAAGAAAAAAAACCCTCAAAATGTAAAGTGAAAGAAGACAGACAGATAGATATATCAGGAATACATGACAGGTTTCATTGGCCAAGGTCTGCACATAAGGCGGTTCGACTGACATGTCAAACCAATCACAGTTTGTTTTGCCACAATAACAGAACAGTGTGTAAAACTCTTGGACATATTTTAAAGATGTTATGCTGCGAACTTTAAATATTTCACACACTTTAGAAAACCCAGCCTTTAGTTGAACTTGATAAGCGCTGGTTGTCACAGTCGTAAACACAACAGCTTTCTCCTTTCATGAGGGGTCGGGTGCCACGGCATCTTTGTTCCCAAGTGGAATGTTAAAGAATGTGACACACACGTCTCCCGGAAATCCTGTATAATTTAACCAATCTGACGACGGCTTTGAAAGTCCTGAAGTGTTTCCAGACAAGTATGCCATATGATGTCTGAGGTTAAGACTGGTTGTTATGTAATATAAAAATATCTGCATTGATTATAAATATCTCTGAAAAGAGAAAAATAGCATCACCACAATTTAATTCAGACAGTTAGAGCATTATAGCTAGGAAATGCTTTTTAAATTTCAAATCCACTTTTAAACAGGGTCAAGTAGATTATGAAATGTATAAAAACTGTGAATAAGATTGCGTAAGGTTATGAGTAGTTTAAATGCTGTTGCATAATAGATTACATGAGGCAGAAACATCCTTTCATTAATTTACAGTTTGATCCAATCTGTGTTTCAAGCGTGTTCATGACTGTTTTGCACTTGTCTAAAGGCATTTTAAACATTATTTGAATTATATAAATATGTGTGTGTGGTTTAATTTTTAAATGAGGCCTTATCTAAGCTGTATTTGAAGACCATGAAAGCTGACAGATGGAGTTCCACGACTAAAACATCTGTATGTCCCTGACAGCAAATCAGGCTGGAGCAGTGAGGAAGAGCGTAAGGGTCGGGGATGTATGCTACAGTTCCAGCATGCTCTTGTCCGAGTCTTCACATACTTTGTGGCCGAGCAATCAGACCCTCGGGAGCCACAGGCCTTCTTCCTGGGCTCTGATTGGCAGGTGGATGTGACCAGGCTGGTGCGGTATTTCTTGAAGGTGGAGGATACTAACATTGCCCGTCTGCAGTCAGGAAGGATACTGTCAGGACAAGATGTGGGCACTACGTCTATAAAGGTAGACCTGGAAGTGTTGAGTTTGGCCTACATACGGCAAGAGTAATAGGCTAGGCTACACATAAATCAATACTGATCTCATGCAGGCCTTGACAACTAGGTGTCTCCTTTTTTCAGGTCCTTTCCCCGCTGTCAGACTCCATCCTGGCAGAGAAAACAGTAAAGGTTGTAGATGATCGAGTGACCATCACTGAACTGGGCCTACAGTTGGTCAGCGGTCTCACACTAAACCTGCAGCTCAGCACAGGAAGTAACAGAGTCATCAGTGCCACAGCAACCACACAGGAAGTGCTCAGCAATCCTAAACAGGTAATTTAAAAGCACATTCTTTAAACTATATATATATATTAGGGGTGTAACAATCCGCTTCGTATTGAACTGAGGCTTTTCAGAAAAAAAAAAGAGAGAATAAATTGTGTAAAATATAATGTTTTTAGTGCTACGCTCAACAAGGCAGCACAAACGATGGAACAGACAACCCGCTGTCTGCTCCTCACACCCCCAAATAGACGAGTACTAGAAACACACACATTAATGTTACAAACTATCCTGCATTCAGGTAGTGATTTCCCTTTGCCAGTTTTACAGTAGCCAAAAAAGTTGAATGGAATAATAAGCCAAGCACAGGTTCTGAAAAAATACTGTGTTGACATGTTCATCACTCTTATAAAAGAACACCTCTTGCCCTTTGAAGCCACAAACAATTCCAGCTTCATTTCAACCCAGCATCCAGCTGTTTAACCAGTGCTGGATCTTTCTGCCCTAACATTTTGTTTGTGTTAACGTTAACAATACTTTAGCATTAAATATAACTTATTCACTTAAGGGTACGTTCAAATGAAGCGTCTAAAAACGAGTGGAAAAACACGAGGTGCGTCGCTTCCTCCACCAATTTCAAAGTGCTTGCGCTTTTGTAGCATCTGCTGTTACTAGACAACCATGAAGCTATAAGTTATAAAAACATTTCTGTTTTGGATTTTAAACTGTGCGGCTCTTGTTGAAAATAAAGATGTGAATGTGAACATTCATGTGAACAGCCCCTAAGCCTCTGGTGACACATACACCACGAAATTATCTCTCCCCTGTCGTCTCCCACGCGGATTGTCAATTAATGGCGCTCAGCTTTCACGATTTGAAATGGCTTAATTAATCAATAAATACAATCCAGACTGACTTTTCCAAGACATACTTTTTATTAGTTTTAATAAATAAAAGAAATTCTCTTTTTTAATTTTATTTTTGTTATATCGAAAACATACCGAACCGTGACACTACTGTATCGAACCGAACCGTGATTTTTGTGAACCGTTATACCCCTAATATATATATATATATATATTCATTGCTGGCTACTAACTGATTGCATGTATAAAAAAATAAAAATAAATAAATACTTGTAATCTAACTATTATTATTGTAATAATCAAGTGATTAAGAAGTAATCAAAGCATCATATTACCTATAATGTGTGATGTAACATATTACGTTACTAACTAAAATTCTTGTCATGCAATTTGGAATTAGTAATCGACTACAATTTGTAGGTAGTCTACACAGTTATATTACATTTAAGTTTGTATTCAGTTTATGCCAATTTCGGTAACATAGCGACAAAAGGCAACAATCTGTTTCACAGTGTTACCTGTTACATGTGCAAGACAAAATGCAGGATATGGCCAAATAAAATTTTATTTTCATCGCAGGAGGCAGTGTTGAGCTCCTGGCTTCAGTTTAGCGATGGATCCCTTACACCATTGGACATTTATGATCCTACTCACTATCGCCTTGCTGTGACATCGCTGGATGGGGGTGTGATCTCTGTGCAGGACTCACCTATGACAATAGTGGCAGAAGGTGAAGGCCAAGGAACGCTTGTGAGAGCCGAGATGACCATTTGTGAGGTCTGTCAGAAATCCAAGCGTAAAAGCACTTTAGCTGTAGGTACTGGGAGCTTAAATGTAAAGTTCCTGACAAACGGCAAACGTCCTGAAAATGGCAGCATCAACAATAATGACACAGGAAACAACACGGGACTACTTGCTGGTGTCACTGGAAAAGACATCAGCAGTGAGCGTGGTGATGAAGGAGAGGAGGAAGACTCTGATAAGAAGCTGCAGCAGCCAAAACAGGTTTCAAGCAGAAATTCAGAGTCTGAACGAGAAGAAACTGACTTGTTGAAGATCGCCACCACAGCCAAGTCGACAGCGCGAGACTCATCTGTTGGCAGCATTGCAAATGATTTGGGAATGGGACGGGCTAACGATGCCTCAGCTGGAGTCAGTAAGCCTGGGAATATTTTAAACAGTGGAAATTTCTTTAGTACAGGAAAAGCTGGCAGCGATGGTCGCACAGGAATTTCCTGGAGTAGTAATGAGGTTTCTGAGGGTTCGATGTTAAGCACCGGGAGAGCTTCTGGGAACTTGGTGAACTACAATAACTATCCTCCCCAAGTGGAAATCCCCAATCAGGAACCAAAAAATGACTATGGGGATGATGATGATAACGACGATGACATTGAAGGACCCCTGTTAAACCGTCCACTTACAGACCTGGAGATAGGGATGTATGCATTACTGGGAGTCTTCTGCTTGGCCATCATTGTGTTCATGGTAAATTGTGTATCATACTTAGTTAAATATAGGCATAAGCAGACGCCCGGTCAGGTTTCTGAGCAGACCGGTCACCGGCATGACTGGGTATGGCTGGGAACAGATGCTGAGCTGGTTATGAACGTCACTGGAAGCCCATTACAGCAGGATGCTCTTAATACGTCTGTAATTGACATAGGACCCAATACAGAGCCTTGTGGTACTCTCACCCGAAGGACCTCTTGCCAGGTGTCTTCTGTATCAAATGACTCCAGTGTTTCGTGTGTAGAAACCCCTTCGACAAAACCAGTCCGAAGCGAATCCCTACACTCACCCACTAGTAAGAGGAAAAGGGTCCAGTTCACCACCTTCACATCCTTGGACCGACAAACTCCTCCAAAAATGTTACTACAAGAGAATGGACATGGAATTAACTGGGTGGGAAAGGAGGACAGTTGTATGACACCTGAGGTGCCAGCTGCTGGGTCTTTGCAACAGCTATGATTGTTGCTTCACATGCAGACTGATTTACGCACCCATAATGTATATCTCTATAACACGGCTGGGCTACTCTGCTCCACTGTCCTGCAGAGTTCAGCTCCAACCTGTGGTCACCTGAATGCCTTCTTTCTTTGGAAAAGTCATCTGTTGGTCTGTGCTACATATAATTATGGTCAAGATAATCAGTACAATTTTACGGCTTTCATAAGGACAGGTGTGGCACTTTCTTTTTGAATTAAATTTGTGAAGGATTGATTCTGCCTTTATTACTGATCATGATAAAATAGAGGTACTATTATTAAAAGTGCCCACCTCCTCCAAAAAAGAGCTTTGGGGTTACAAGCTAAGCTCTTTTTTGTCTTTTCCAATGATCTTTGTTGGGGAATTTAAAGGTTTTAGAGTTTTAATACACTGATATATATTCTATTTGACTGTTATTTGCATCCCTACATTTTTTATACAAAAGTGCATGTGATTATTGTACAGATAAAAGTTCACATTGTTTGAAGATATTTTACCACCCTGCATTTGTATGTACAGTCAATTGTTTCATTTTCCATTAAAAAGCCACATGACCAGGCCACTTTCAGTGTTTTGTGCTAAGATAAGCAATAGAAACCATTTTATTATAAATGAATGGTTTTCATCTTTTGTAATCCATTATATTTCAGTGCTCAAATGTAAAGCACTGTTGGCAGGTCCCAGGTTTTCATATTTGTGAAAGCACTTGGTAACTCCAGGGGGTTCAATTATGAAGCGTGCGCACAGATTTGATCTTATGCTTAAAGCTCATATTTATAAAAACCAACGTGGAAAAGTGCTTAGAGTCACGTCAGGGTATGAGCAGACGTACACACTTTTTATTGTCAAGAGTATTGCAGGTATTTGAAAATGTAAGCTGTTCAGTCAAGCTGGAATGAATTCAGAACACCACTAATGCATATATTTCACCTATTTGAACTACAAGTAGTAGTTAATTTAACAGACGTGGTTACAGTATATTTGTTTTGTAAATATTCCCTTTATTCACAAAATGTTTTAAAGTAGCGACGTTTCGGTCAAAGACCTTCGTCAGGCAAACATATTTTATTGTGCCATGAAATTCAAAGAAATGTAGATACAATCATACAAAGTCATAAGACAAGACATACAGTCTTAGTTACAAACAGAATAAATATTTTTGAAAATGATTAGCAAGACCTCTAAATACAAACCTTAATCCCTGAACAAAGTAACTTTCATGAATAAATAAAAATCCTCAGAAGAGTAAAATGTGTCCTTAAAAACAACGTTTCATTTATTGTACACAGAACATCAATGTTATTCATCTGGGCCTTAGAGAAAAAACTGTTTGGCGACTGAATCAGCTTTTTAGTTCATTAAGCCTGGAAATCTTGGCCTTTTAAAAAATTGAAGCTCCACTTTTTACTATAACAAACAAGCTAAATGTAGCACCTCTACTGCCATTCTTTTTAGTGGATCTCCCACCTCATGCCTTACATTAGTTTTGAAAATTCAGCATAGTACATTTCAGCCATTACTTCATCATATAGCTTGCCTGTCATGTCATATCAAATATGCACACATGAACACAAGCGGTCTGCTCATTTCAAGCTGAAATCCTCATAAGAGCAGAAATCTTTCTAGCTAGCATTATAATGTCAACTCGGAAAACTCACAACCACTGTAGTAACACTGGCACTTCTATACACGATCGTCAATCAAACACCACAACACAACAGAAGTAGAGCACAAACACTTGCAAACATGCAGCTCTCTGTGCACACAGCAAGAGCTCAGCCATGTACAGCGTCGAATGAATGCCAGGCACACTCTTTTAGATAAATTACTACCCCATAAAAAAGGAAAACTGACAGATTTCACCCATCAGTGTTCTAAGACCTTATCATTTAAGAGTATACTAAAATGTGTCCCTTTCATACCTGGTGAAACTTAGAAAGTCAACATCCTATAAATATATCTTTGCTTTTTCTCCTGTTTTAGAGAAGAGTGATGAGGTCATGTGAGAGGCTTGCATATCAAACCGAAATATGCAATTCAGTCTTAAAAGCTCTAGAAAGAGCAAAAAGCCCTCATCTTTTTTTCTTAAAGTTCTTAAAGACCTGAGACAAATGGTAATCCCATCATACCGTCAGTGAAGAGTCTCCACCAGTTTCTGATAGGTTATTCTCTCCTTCAATGGGTTGTGGCAAGTTATAATGTAATTCTTTCCATTCTTCACCAGTCTTTCCTGGAGCTCACGGTCATCCAACAGCTTTCTGGACAAGCGTACAAATTCCTGTAGAAACAAGACCATTTCAATTCTTTATAAAGAGTTAATGAAAGTAATTTGATTAATGAAAGTATCCTGAAAAGATGTTCTTTGTTTAATAGTATTAAGACAATAAAACGTAATGTTTGATCATATTTACATATATTATTATAATTAATGACAAAAATAATGTTGTGGAGTAATGTAATGGAAAAAAGTAATGGAAAATGTAAACTGATATTTCCAACTGACACGCTACTGCAAAAGATAGAAATATCCAACATAAAACCGTTTTTTGTTGATGAAAACACTTTTGCATATTACTATATATAAATAAATGTTTATATTTTGGGAAGCAAATCAGCATATTATAATGATTTCTAAAGTCTGATGTGACACTGAAGAGTGACACTGAAGTAATGAAGATGAACACATAATTATATTTTATTATACAGATTATACAGTGGTATAATACATAATTAAAAATACATAATTGTATATTAATGGACAAAGCTGCTGTCTATCTGATTAATCAACATATAAAAGCCTCATTAACTGAGGGCCGTGGAATTACTCGTCATGTCAACTGCCCATGTTGCAACTTTGCCTTTCAACCTGACTTAAAACACCTTCAGCTTCCAGCGACCCCCTGCTGCTACCTCTTATCCACAGGTAAAGTTGGCTTCACACTGATGTGACAGGCAGGGTATAAACCTCTCTTTCAGCTCAGCAGGATAACAGAAGCCATGAGGAAAAGGCAAACAGTGTTTGTGTCATATGAAAGATTTGGCCATAACATGACGCCTCTGTCTATGACACAATGCCATGATGAAACCAGAGTGTAAATAAGTGTGTTTGACAGAATGTGTGTAAATCGGGTCAAGTTATTTGCTAAACAGTCAGCTAATCAATATTTACAAATAAATAACATTTTTATAGTATAACAGTTTTTTATTTGTTTAATTTATTCCCGGGGTGCAAAGCTAATTTTCAGCTTTATAACTCCTAATGGATAGGAAGTTGGACCTATAACCCAGAGGCTGTGGGTTCAATTCCCAGGTCCGGCAGGGATTGTGGGTGGGGTTAGTGAATAACCAGTGCTCTCTCCACCTTCAATACCACGACTGAGGTGAGACCTTTGAGCAAGGCATCGTTCCCCCAACGATGGGGGAACGATGGGCGCCACAGCAATGGCTGCCCACTGCTCCGAATGTGTGTTCATGGTGTGTGTGAGTGTGGTTGATCGCTTCTCACTGCTGTGTGTGTTCACTTGGATGCAGAGGACAAATTCCTAGTATGGGAATCCTTTCCTTTCCTGTCCTGTCTTATTATTTTTATCGATGTTCAAAGTTGTGCTATATTTTTGTGCTATAACTTTTTTCCTACCTTTGAAGTCTTTTGTTATGTTTAATGTCATTTTTGATCAAATGTAATGCATGCAGAGAACTAGACCTGATTTTTTCCCATATAGTGAAGCACATAACTAATCATCAGATATCTCAACGAGGCTCCTTGTTCCACAATATAGAGTCTTAAACCTCTCATTTAACTACTTAAAAGGCAGAGGTCAAGGATCAGCACACAGTTGTGACTCATGCTTTGGCAATCTTTGGGACTAAGAATTCACAAAAGAATGCTTCTAGGTTAATTAAGTGACCGATTTTATGTGTTTGTGACTTATTTTTATTTATTTTTTTCTTATTTCTTTCCTGTGCAGACTTAAGTTATGTTTGCTAGTGCATCCACACAGGTTATCATCATAACAATAGAGCAGGTTCACTGTACATGAGGCTGTAGCATTGATTCACTATCAGTCTTCATTAAGGCAGTATCCAAATCTGAACAACAATAACAACAGGAATAGCTGGCATGTGGGTTGGGAGTGAGTTGAACTGTAGCACACTGACCTACTGATCAATACTGAAAAAAGAGGCTTGTACTTGCTCTTTGTCAAGGAACAGCTTTTTGAATTAGGGGTCAAAGCTTAGCAAAGATCACAGGTGTATAGAGGGGCACATGGCAGATCCAAATGGCAAACAAACATCAAAAACATCAACGCAATTTTCTGTGCTTCTCTAGAGACGTCAGATTTTCAGATCTGCTATTGCTTTTAATACATTTGAGATGAGCATGATAAATAGATGTTTGGAAATTGCTCAGAGGAGCAGATTGGTTTAGGGATAGAAGTTTTGCCCTTTGACCTTTTAAGCTGCCTTGGGCTCCTCTCAGCCGTTTAGCATGGCGGTACAATGAGCGCTAAGTCTATCTGTTCCCCCTAAAGACTCAACACAATTTAAAGCTTAGTCACCAACAGATAGAGATGGCGCTAAGAAGAGGAAGTCTTTTACAGCAGCATTTTAGTGCAAAAAAAAAGTAATATTATGATGTTTCTTTTTCCATTCCAAACTGATAATAACTTTGACAAACAGATTATGTTTGCTTACTGTTAATCTAATACAAATTCAGTCACAGCTGAAATCTAATTCATGTTTGTAAAATACAGTGCATGAAAATGTGTAACTGCAGTTTTGACATCAATGATGGCAAACATCATAGAGCACAACAGTCGGCCTCAGGGAGTAACATTTTATCCATAGAGAAATTGATTTTTAACAATGCCTGAAAAACCCTTAAAGACAGACCAGTTCTGAGCTTGTTATAAGCTTTTGTTGAACCCCTCTGTTTGCATTAACTCAACTTTTGAATTTTTTTGAAATAATTGTGTTTGATAACAGAATTTCTGGTGCAAAACTACATTACCCATGATGCTGTACATAAAATTCCACCAATCAGTCGCAGCAAGAACCCAAACAGCTATTTGTTTTAGCTCCGCCCACTTCCATGAAGAATAATGTAAATTACTACGTTCCTAGCTCTCAAAATAAATTGTGTACATACTATATATATATTTCCCATTGTGTTTAATTAGATTATTGTCAATTCATAGGATTGTAGTTCTTTCCCTCACTAAAGCCGTTAAATACAGTCTTGTATTTTTGTCCAATTGTCATTTACTTCTTTGCTTTAAGCAAAAGTCTAACGGTATTTATTCTCCTCATTGCTGGTTTGGCTTAGTTCCAGGCTTTTTATTTTTTTCTATATAAATAGGGAACCTCTGAAAAAGTGGCTGGGCACTAATGGATTCTGATGGTTATTGTGTATCTTACTGTAACCAGCGAATTGGAATATGAAAAAGATGTCAGAATGTTCATTGTATCTTGAAGTATCCCCAAAGAGAATCCTTAAATACACCGGATTTCACCATGCTCTTATCTAATCACCTTCTTTATATAGTGACTGATTTTATTTGTGCTATTTGCTCTTAAAGGAGCATTAGGTAAGAAATGGCCAAAACTGGTACTGCAATCACTTTCAAAATACTGCTGAGCGGTGTCTCC
>JAUCMT010000154.1:16632321-16650048 GCA_032357475.1 Enteromius thamalakanensis | reverse complement strand
GAAAAGCAGTTCTAGGCTATGAAATATAGTTTGCGCTGTTTGATTAAATAAAAGTCCTCTTATATAAAAGTGTTTTGCTTTGGTACCGAAATTGGTACAGAGAATCGTGGATTTTCACTGGTATTGATAACGAATACAAAAATTTTGGGACCGTGACAACACTACATTGTACACAGAATGATGTTGAATTGTCCATTTTGATGAGCATTCATGTAAACAGAGTCTATTTCATCTAAAGTGAACGTAAACAGTAGGGAGAACACGTACCAGTACATTGCATCCGTGCATTGGCTTTTAAAGGGATAGCACTTATTGTAGTACTTAGTAGTACTAAATATTCAACTAAATTTATGTATAGAAATAAATATATGTCTGCTTGAAATAATGAATAATAAATGGTAAACAAGTTGTTATAAAGAATTTGTAATAAGGTTGGTATTTCATTGAAAAGAAAACCATGTTCTTTATGAGAAGTGGTTGTATTTAATTTTAACGTAATGGCATGTTGTGTGTCTCCGCAGTTAAATCAGTGTCTTCCATGATAAAACCTTAATCTCAAACATAATGAGTTTGGAAATTTGAGGGAAATGCTTCATAAATGCATTACACTGTAATTTTTTAGCTAACTAAATTTACTGTAGATTTAGTCGACTAAAATCATAGGGTATTTAGTTGTCTAAAACTAGACTAAAACTAAAAAACAATTCAGATGACTAAAATGTGGCAAAATGGCAAAAGACTATGACTATACCTTAATCAAAATTTGCTGTCAAAAAGAACACTGCTGGGCTATAGTGTTAATAATGTTTGTAAATGTTCCGTTATATTTACCGCCGATTGAAACACATGCAATTACAATTACAAACATTTTTCTTTCACGAGATTACTTCCTCTTTTTGGCCAGGTTACATTTCTGCCATGCCATAAACTGTAGGGGCAATGCATCTAAGCCAAGAATTTATAGAGCCGTGATATTCAAATAACAATTGTTTTCAGCCACTAAATGTATCAATTTATTATCAATTATATGATAGGATTGACAAAACACGAATATTTCAAGTGAACCCTGTGCTCGGCTCTGCACTCATTTCTGTTAGTTTGATTAAAAGGGGCCCAGTTGGAGTATTGGTTTTCTTTTTCACTTCCTAAAAATAAAGAGATGCCCTTTAATATAAGTGCAGTACAAAGGATGCATATTGGTGCAAGTTTTATCCAACTATGAACACCATTTCATGTTGAACTAAGATGGATTTTTCAGTTGTTGCATATTCAGAAAGAATAAAAAATGTAAAGATTATACATATTTATTCTTAAACTTAACCATAAATGTGCCCATTAGTCTTTACACGGTCTCTACGGTGTAAAATAGGTTTAGTGTGTTAGATTGTAAATGTATGCAGTTCTTTCGTGGGAACCTCCACTCCAGATTCAGATGACTCTATTAATCTGTAATGTTATCCCTCATCTTCCTCTTTGATCCACCTCTCTTGTCTGTCTCGTATGTGACGGTGCTATTCATCGCATCTCGGTGGCATAAGCTACTGTCAAGTGCTGTGCTCTCTCTCTCTCTAAATCAAAGAACAGTCTCTTCATGAAAAAAAACGTGACGTTATTATTTTTTAAATCCTTGCTCCTTTCATTATCTTTTTTGCTTGCTTTCTCTAACATGGATGTACTCAGATATTTCAGATACGCTTGTTAAAATCCTTGTTTCTCCCCCCTATAAGGCCAAAGCCATCTCTATTGGATGGCGCTAAGGTGACATACGGTGGGCGATTTTCAGAAGAGAAGGTGGAGGAAGTGAAAGCGCTGGTTAAAATACTTCCTGTTTTCCTGGCACTCATTCCGTACTGGACTGTCTATTTCCAGGTAAGTTTTATATGAGTGGGTGTCTGAAGTGATGCGCCTGTCAGATCTGTTGTGTCAGTTATAGGTCCTTAAAAAACAGGCAAATGTACCAACAATGTATTTTTTATCTTTAATTGACTGTAGTTGTGACAGAGGGGGAATAGGAAATTGCATAGGTATTTTATTAGGTTGAAGTCTCAAGGTGTCTCGTACAGAAGGAGAGGCATGGCGGTGATGAACGGTGTCGTTAGCATGTCAAATACAAGTGATGGATGTTTATAAGCGGAGATTTTGCCTCTGACATATTAAGGTTTGTGCGGTTTGGAGCCTTTATGAGACGGGTGGGTTTAAAGCCCTTGAGCAGACAGGTGCTTCCTTGAAGAACTTTATATGTGCCTTGCTCAAGGTAATGCAGAAAGGACAAGCAATAAAGACTGTGACGTCTCTACTACTAAAGCAACGTTCCTTCAACAGCCAGCGTGGGGCCCGTAACCGCTGAATTTATGTCACTTTACCACAGAAAACAGGTTGTGTCCCATATCACTCGTAAAGACTTTAAATACAGTTTGTCAACATTTCCATTTTTAAAAATTTTAAAGGACTTTCTCTTTCGTTTCTGCATTTTACAACCACCTTATTACAATTTCCAGCCGTTTTTCTTTTCTTACTTCCCCCTCGCACTTAAAGATGTTTCTATGATCTAATTGATATGAAGCT
Organism: Enteromius thamalakanensis; assembly: GCA_032357475.1. NCBI lineage: Eukaryota > Metazoa > Chordata > Actinopteri > Cypriniformes > Cyprinidae > Enteromius > Enteromius thamalakanensis. The sequence continues at coordinate 16,647,483 of JAUCMT010000154.1, read as the reverse complement.
GTTCAAATTAATGTTTTAAGTCATGACAGTTTATTAAGAGAATTAACAAACTGTATGAAAGTGTATCTAGTGATCTAATATTTGGACACTTTACAGGAATCAAAGCTAACCTTTAACTCGTGTTTTGAAATGTGCCATGAAAAGGTTAGCAAGAATCTCCTGCTGGTTAAAGATAACCTATAAATGAAATGGTTTGTTGGATTTGTTAGAGTTGAGTAGGTTTGTATTCATGAGCTGTTGTTTTAAATTACTTGCTGAAAGTAAGTCCTTTCATTGTTCCACCGTTTGCACGATTATGCATATGTGAATGTTTTTTAACTTTACTGCTCAATATTCAAAGGAGAAAACAACAGATGTATTTTTTTACTGCTTACTTTTGTATTAATGTGTCAAAAAACTACATATGCTGCTGGTATATTCAAAGCAATTAAACTACAGTTTATTAACAGCAGTTAAACTATAGCTAAGACTAATTAACACAACCAGTGACTGTAATGCTGGGTTGCGGGACATGACTCATAAAATCGACGCTGTCCCAATTTTATCAGGATGTCTGGTCACCCTAATTGTTTTCCAGATCTTGACCAGTGGTAATGTGACTAATATTAACACAGTAAAATTCTTCATGGAGGTTCATGAAAGTGATTTCCTTTTGTGAATGCAGCTTTTGTGAATGTTAAATTGCTGTGGGACTGTCGGGATAAGGATCATTGTTTCGTAGTCTATCTCACGTGAAAACAAGATTCTCTTCCTCCAATTATGCCAAAAGGTCATCTTTTGAGGCCCTATAATCCCATATGTTTTGTCTGCTGAGACGCTTGCCAACTGTTAGAAAGGTCATCCGACATTGTTAGTCCTCAGGGCCTAAAATTAAGGTTCGAGTAAAGGACAACATCTCTAACTTTCTAAAAAAAAACACCTAATGACTTTCTACATGAATAGATATTGCAGAATATACACATAAAGCACCAAACTGCGTTTTTACTGGTTGAAATATCACCACTTGCTATTTTCTACCCTATTTCAAGTTTTAATCAATAGCAATATTCTGCAACCGTGTCTCTACAAGTGGTAAATGGATCATAGTAGGATGTTTAGTAGTACAGCTGAATGAGATGTTTACGTGTGCCGTTGTCTTCTCTTGCAGATGCAGACCACATATTATCTCCAGAGTCTCCATCTGAGAATTCCTGGAGCCGGTCCCAACTCCACAGACCCCCACCCGGTAAGAGAACCGCTATTTCAGTGCCAATAATGTCAGATCACTTCCAAATTGGCCTGAAAGAAAAATATAATTGCTTTGTTAATGAAGAGTTCAATTATTAAAGCAGTTGGCCTCCTTTTCTGTCTGGGCTCTGGTCACTTTCCTCATCAGTTTTCCCATATTTCTTGTTCTGCCTCGCTATTAAGAAGCAACAGTTTCAGTGCCACAGATGTTTTCATTAATGATGCATGTTTTTATAAATGAAATATGTCTCTGTCAACTGGATTTTTATAGATCATTTGTCTTAAACAGAAGAAGTGTGATTAATTGTCAGAGACTTTAATTTTGAATATTTTGGTGCAAGAAACCTGGAGTAACATTATAAGTGAATGCAACCAGTGTAAAATACGGTATGTTTAAATAACTTGGTTTAATTTTGGAGCAAACAGGATGCCTGTGGTGATGCCAGGTGCTTGTGATGTTTGTCTGGCTGTAGAGTAGAGGCTGTTTAGGATACTCTCTGGCACGCATGAGCTAGAGAAATCCTTTGAAAACCAGGGTATTAACTTCAAAACCATGACCCTCTCTAATCGCAGATTAGCACCCAACGCCCGCTTTCTCATCTGAACTTGCTGTTTATTTGTTTTTGGGTGAGTGTGCGTGTGGGTGTACATGTATACGCTCTACTAGGTAAGTGTGTCAGAACCTTCGCCTTGAATTAAATCCCCTCAAAACGGTTTCACAGTGACTAATCCAAAATCACGACTCCGGGGCTGTCTGATCAGCAATGACAATGCAGTCACATGTTGCTCTATGACCATGAAAATGCATAGACACAAATGCAACTGGATGAACAACTTGTGCATTTGTGTGTGTACGTGCTATTTCACGGTTGTCTGAAATGGAGTTTTCCAGAATTAGATTCAGAGTCACATGGTAAGGACAGAGGAAGTGCAAAGCGACAATGGGGAAGTGAAAAAGACGTAATTGGCCGTGTTAAATAACACATCGCTCGAGAGTGCGACTGCTGGGTCATATTGAAGAGACTGTTGTAAAGAGCTCATGCTCTTTAAATGTAATTTTCCAGAGTACTTTCATAGTGTTTTGTTGTCATTTTCTGCTAATGTTTAAAAATATGACATGACATGAAGAATGGTTTATTTTTATGAGATTACTTACAGATGGATTTTGTTTTGGCACATGTTTTTCTGTAACTAGCTTTATGCAACAACACTTGTTTTGAAGAAAACATGAGCTTGCCTGTGCAATACTTACCGCATGTAATATTTAAAAGAATAGTTTTATGTTTATGAAGGCGGCATTTATTTGATGAAAGATGCATTAAAACAGGAAAATTGTAAAAAAAATAAATATATAAGTATATATTTCTCTTTCATATATATATATATACACACACTCACCAACCATTTTATTAGGTACACCTTTGCTAGTACAGGTTAGAACAAGTTTGAGATGATTCAGGCTTTGTGACATGGTTCATTATCCTGCTGGAAGTAGCCATCAGAAGATGGGTACACTGTGGTCATAAAGGGATGGACATGGTCAGCAACAATACTCAGGTAGGCTGTGGCGTTGCAATGATGATCAATTAGTACTAAGGGGCTCAAAGTGTGCCAAGAAAAGGTCCTCAACATCATTACACCACCAGCCTGAACCGTTGATACAAGATAGGATGGATCCATGCTTCCATGTTGTTGATGTCAAATTTTGACCCTACCATCCGAATGTCGCTGCAGAAATTGAGACTTATCAGACCAGGCAACATTTTTCCAATCTTCTATTGTCCAATTTAGCCTATGTGCGAATTGTAGCTTCGGTTTCCTATTCTTAGCTGACAGGAGTGTCACCCGGTGTGGTCTTCTGCTGCTGTAGCCCACCTGCCTCAAGGTTTGGCATGTTGTGCGTTCAGAGATGCTCTTCTGCATACCTTGGTTTTAACGAGTGGTTATTTGAGTTACTGTTGCCTTTCTGTCAGCTCGAACCTCTGGCATCAACAAGGCATTTTCACCCACAGAACCACACTGGATGTTTTCCTTTTTTATGACCAATCTCTTTAAATCCTAGAAATGGTTGTGTGTGGACATCCCAGAAGATCAGCAGTTTCTGAAATACTCAAACCCAGCCCGTCTGGCACCAACAACCATGCCATGTCAAAGTCACTTAAATCACCTTTCTACCCCATTCTGAAGCTCGGTTTGAACTGCAGCGGTTCATCTTGACCATCTTGAGTTGCCACCATGTGATTGGCTGATCAGTAAATTGCATCAACGAGCAGTTGGACAGGTGTGCCTAATAAAGTGGCAGGAGAGTATATATATCTCCTGCCACTTTATTAGGCATATATATATATATATATAAAACGTTTTATGTATTGCAGTATTTTAAAATGTATTTGTTTTAATATTTTAATTGTATGCAAGCTCATTTGATGAATCTTTGATAAATAGAAATAGCATTAATACAAGTATTATATAATTTGTAACATACTGTCACTTTTGATCAATTTAAATAAAAAAAGTAACCCCCTACACTTTTCAACTGTGCTGTAAATGCTATTTAGTTGTATATTAAGCTGCTATATCAAAACTGCTTTAAACATGTGGTTACATTATGTGCTAAATTAAATTTAAACAATATCAAATTAATAATTCTTTAAACAAATTAAGTTGTTAATGATTACAAACTGTTTAAGAACTAAAGAATAGAAAAGAAAAACGCAGCGCACATAGATATGTGCCTGCTGCCCTGATTTTACTCTAAAATATTCCAAGAAAGGAAAATATATATTGATGAGTCAAAAATAGAGGTCCTTCCCTAGCTTCCTGTTTCATTGGAAATCAAGTCATTTGACATTCTATCGTGGGTTTAATGGTGTTTCTCTGGAGTGCATGCTGAAGTGTGCAAATCCCCATCTGTCGCTTGTTCCCACACGAACAAGGGCTTCCCCTTCTAAATGAACATGTGCTGCTGTAGATTTGTCTCGGTGGACCGCACAGCCTAAAGGGAATCCAGTGCGAAGTCTTAACAAGGCCAACTGTGAGCTCTTAATTAGGAGATACCCACAGAGAGAAACAGACACCAGTGGTAATGTGGGTGAAAATGATATGATGATAGAATGATGCAAACTGGCAATTTCAAACGGAGAAAAAAGTATTTAAAAGTGCACGATGATGAAGGGGAGACAGAGCGCTCGGAGGGACATGTATAAATTACCAGTGCTTAGTCAAAGAAATGTAAATGTAATGAGGGAGTAAGCTGGAGAATTAAAAGTGTTAAAAGCACCAGTAGATTTGGGACTGACTGAAGTTGTAGAATTAAATTCAAACATGCTGACTGAGGCACGCTCTCCACTTAACCGACTAATACTCTACTGGAGGTGTAAATGTGTGTGTGATAGGCCCGTGCACACCTGCAGGCATGAATGCATAATAAACCTCCTTTTGAGCTCTGGGCAGCTAGTCCTCTGGCGTTGAGTTATTTGATTAGCGTCAATTAAAACGTACAGATGGCGAAGTATTGTACACGGTTTTTGAATTAATTACAACCTATCAGATCAGGACAAGAATGGATTGGGCTGTTTTTAACATTTGCTGCATGCATACAGCAGCGTCTAACCAGATCTGCTTATTCAGATCATCTGTGCAGGAAATGAGGACAGATGGTTTCCTGCAGTGGCCAAAGTGAAAATACTGATAATCAGAGTTAGAATTTGTCATTTGACCACACATTTGTGTCACACCTGCTGTATGTGAACCCTGGATGGGAATTATACCTCATATTTTTATGGCTTGCAATTAATCAGACTTTTTGTTATGATGGTACTTTGGTTTATTTAATATACTTGTAGGTGTATTTATATAGTCCCACATTATATTAAATGGCCTTGTACTTTATATTTAAATGAATAATTTGGTATAATGCACTTATTGTGTACATAAATGTTTATACAATGTGCTCATATTTTATGTAAACTACCTTTATGTAATTACATCTGTAATGAATTTCTGTAATTGCCTTTATAAATCACACTGTTGAGTCAACCCATCCCTTACACCTTAACCTACCCATACCACCAAACTTGTCCCTAACCTTACCCATATCCCACCTCAATAGCAGCAGCAGTGTTTTGCAATACAATATGAACACAATGAATACATTTGTATTTGTTTTTTGATTCAATTACATGGTAGTTAATGTCGCTTAATATAAAGTGTGATCATTTGTGTAAATATGAATGTATTATTCATTTAGGGATATAAATATGTAATTTTTAAGCGGTAAACTGAGTGATAATCACCTGTTTAATATGAAAATGAACATAATTGAGGTATATTAGATGTGTCATTTCTCTTATTTAACTATAATTATGATTTGAACTGTTCCGCTTCACACACTTTATATCTGCAAATAACACATACAAACAACACCTGGGACTCATTAAACTCTTGTTTCCCTCGCATATTTTATTCAAACTTCTTTAAATACTGGGTTGATGTGCAATGGCTGTTGGGTAATTTTCCTTTCCGCTTCCTATGAAGTGATACATGGATGTTCCTTTATTCCCTATGTGGTTCGCACTGCCCTTTAACATTTAAGCTCGCTTTAGACTGAAATGTTGCATAAAATGGCACAAAACCCTTTGAAGTCCACTTTGCAGGGCCCTTTTGTTCAAATGGAACACCCCTATAGTGATGCACGAAAAAAGCCTTTAAAACCACAAATGTGCTTGTAGTGACTCATACTGTAAGCAACCACTTAGCAACCTCCTGCTGACAACTCGAGTGGCAGCAAATTTTGCATATGCAAAGCCTTTTCAGGATTTAAAAAAAAGTGTTCCTTATGAAAGCAGTTTTTTTTTCTGTCACAATGGTCGTAAATGTTCAAATCTATCTCTATGCCAAAATAAATGTCTTATGTCTTAAAGGGACAGTTCACCCAAAAATGAAAACTCTGTTATAAATGACTCATTCTTATGTCTTTTCCAAACCTGTAAGACTCTTCTAAAAGTTCTTCTTTGCAACACAAATTAAGATATTTTTGATGAAATCTTTCTTGAACACTTTCTGACCTTCATAGTCAGCAATGCAACTGAAACATTTCCATGCCAAAAAAGGTTGTTTAGGACATTGTTAAAATATTCTTTGTGGCACAAGTGCTTTAACCATAATTTTATGAAGCTATGTAAGCTGTCCCTAACTACCTTTTTTGGGCCTGGTAATGTTTCTGTTGCATTGCTGTGTATGCAGCTTCAATAAGCTCTCAGGTTTCATCAACAATATTTGTAATTTGTATTGTGAAGATAAACAAAGGTCTTTTGGGTTTGGAACCACATGAAGGTAAATAATTAATAACAGCGTTTTCATTTTTGGGTGAACTATTTCTATAAATGTTTGCGTTGGCAAACCCTGCTTTATTTTATGTTACTTTTTTAAAAAATGTAAAAAAAATGAGTTTCTTATTATTTCGCATGCTTATTTATTTTTTTTACTTGTCAAAAATATCCAAATTCTGTCATTATCTCTCAATAGTCCTACCATTTTTCCTGTCTGCTCAGTTTCCATCACACATCAGTGGCATGTCAGTGAAGCAGTGAGCCTTTCATTAAGAAACAGGTGCTCTGACGCATACCATTCAATCCCCATGTGATATTAAAGTACTTAACAAGTGATTAATGATTTTATGGGCTGTTAGGAGAGCTATCCCTCTCTCTCTTACTGGATGAGAGTCACAGCCATTGACCAGCTTTGGCCACATGAGGGCGCTAATGTTGCTTGAATCATTCAGTTTCCTGCTCTCTCTCTCCCTCTCTTCTCCCAGAATTCACATTAAGACTTTTGTACTTTCTTTCTTAATGGAGGACAAATGGAGAAGAAAGAAGCACCTGAGTATTTAGAGTGACCCTCACATAACCTGCTTCCTGTTTGTTCATCCTCTAGCGTTTTGTAAACATGACTCATTGTATTCCCCTGTTGTTCCCAGAAAACCTTCCGGTTCCCGGCAGCTTGGCTGACCATGTTTGACGCCGTGTTGATCCTCATGTTGATCCCCCTCAAGGATAAAGTGGTGGACCCCATTCTCAAACGCAAAGGCCTGCTGCCCTCCTCTCTGAAGAGAATCGCTGTGGGCATGTTCTTTGTCATGTGCTCTGCGGTGGCAGCTGGTGAGTCAACAACACACACACACACACACTAAATGACGCATATTTAGTGTGTTATCAACACACACAACAAAGATTTACGGCTGAGACTGTGAACCTGTGCTTTTTTGTTCTTCAGCTTGCTCTCTTGGCACACAAACTGTCTGTGTGTGCCGGTTTGCAGAGTGGATGTATCACGCTTCTTTATACATATTCACAAACTGAGACTCATGTGGGAGTGTTTGAGTGTGATAGCAGACATTTGCATACACGTTTTAAATATGTGTGCTCATTTTTGTGTCAAAAGGACCGTCACGGTAGTGAACTTTTATTTCAGACTTCATAAGGTTCATATGCTGTGTGTTCTGTTATATGTGACGTGCTATAACACACGCACGATACAAACATTCAGATCTAAATTACACAGTCATATATTCTTGACTCTAGGGCTGGGTATAGCCATCTACTTCATGATGTGATGCACTTCACGATTCAGTACATCGCAATATCATAAATATGGTAATTTTGAACGAAACAGTGAAAAATGAGTGAGTGAATTTGTGGGGTCAGTCGTTGTTCCCTTTTGATTTGACTAGTACTGTATCTTAAGAAAATCTATACATATAAGAATAAGAACAAAATTCAGAATTGTGAGGTTTTTGAGATATTTGTAGTGTTTTTGAAAGAAGTCTCTTATGCCAATTTCTCAAATCATTCTAATATGCTGATACTGTATACTACTCATATTTGTTATTATCGTTAATGTTGAAAAAAGATGTGCTTCTATATATATATATATATATATGTATATATACAAATATATTTCACAAATATATTTTATGTGAAAACTGATCATTTGTACTTTTTGAAAAATGTATTGCATCCTTTCTAAACAAAAGGAAGGAAAAAAGAAATCTTAGTGACTCCAAACTTTAAACAGTATAGACGGCAAATGCATTATACTGGACTGTATAAAAAAAACATAATCGTGAATTTGAGAAAAAATGTTTACATTTCATGCACTCTCAGAAATAAAGGTACACAAGCTCTATCTTTTCAAAATGGACATGTACCTAAAGGTTCTATTTTGGTACTTTAAAGGGACATATTAGTACTTAAAGTGTAAATTTTTTAACCTAATAGGTACTAAGGTGTATCTTTTGAAAGGGTACCGCCCCAGTGACAGCTTTTGTACCTTTATTTTTGAGAGTGTAGGACCAGATTTTATTGTGGTTTGTGGTAGTATATATCTATATTTAAATGTGTCTTTTTAAATTAATCGATTCAAATGGTTAACAAATATTCTCAGATTGTGTAATCCACATCAAAAATACATACAGAAAGCTACTGAAAAGATGATGAGTCAGTGTCGCAGACTTCAAAGAAATCATTACTTTATCAAAATATTAAACGGTTAATGCAGTCTCCTTACTGTTTTTCCCTGACACGTTCATACTCGTCTCTTCTGCCGGTGCGCTGTGGCAAGCTTTGTGCGTGTACTTAAACGCTTATTAATCTATAGGCAATTAAAGCTATTATAATGATTTGAATGGTTTATTAATAATCACGCGATTAATCGACTAAAGCTAAAAAATAAAGGACTACTGGTCTACCAGAAAAAGCCTTAGTTGGGGACATCCCTAATTTCAATGGTGTGGAAAATGTCCTTGCCCTTATGAAGCACCTGGATGACCCTCCAGGACATGATATGGACAGACTAATCAAAAGTGAAAGTTGTTCATGTGCCCGGTTACAGTTTGTTTGACATGAACCAAACACTGCATTTTTAATCACAGCATTGTACATGCTACAGACAGAACATGACAGCGAGGCATCAGTCAACATAGTCCGCAGTGGTGTATGGATCCATCATCATGTGTCAAGTCCAAACAGAATCAATGTGGAAAATAAATTGTCCAAACATGTAGTCTGCGGTGTAACACACCAAGACAGCTCATGTCGCAGATCGAGCTCATAAACACATGCAGTGACATCGACACGCTGAGCCAATATTATGAGTTTTGTGAGATATCAATACATCCCCACAGACAATCGTGTCAAATTGTGTTTTCTTAGTAGTCTTCACCTGATACTGAGAAATGAGTTCATCTCAGAGAGGTTACGACTTCTCCATTCGTCAGATAAGGTACAGTGACTCCAAGATGGCAGAGATTCGATGTAGAATGACTCACCGACAAACACCCACACTCTCTTGACACATTCGCACAGACCAATGATCTCTCCTCTGAATTCTGTCACTCCTGTCCAACCTTGAGCCGGCTCTATTGAACCCTGCAGAAGGTGGATCGATATCCCTGCTTGTTCTGACAGTTAATATTCATACAGCCCACCGTCCTGGAAAATACCAACCTGAATCAGCGCTTTTGCACTTTTCATTATTCTAACATATTTTTTTCTGGAGAGGCATTTTGACGATCCTCTCACTTGTTGTTTCTTCGAAGTCCCCCAAAACTAAAAATGCATCTCAAAACCTAGTGATACTGTATATATAACTTGATAGCCTTTGTGACCATCACAGATTGTGGTTGCAGTTTTATCTGGTTTAATGAATTTAAATTTCAAGAATGATTCCTTACGAAGAAGTTGTGATAAATCACCAACAAATCATGCCGTACCATTGTTTATACTGTATATATGACACTTTATTTGAATGTGTACTCGTTACACATCTTACTGTTATGGTACACTTAAGTATAATTTACACTGTAACAAGGACACCTTAAAATAAAGCATATAATAAAAAAAATGTAAACATTTTAAATATGTAATACTGTATAATGGAAACTTACTGGTCAGAAAGAGCAGGTCTAATTTCTTAACGTTTCTTTTCCTTATTCAAATAATTAAATCAATCTAATGTTTAATAGAAAGTATTTCTTTCTGCCACACATTAATCAGATTTTGTTTTTGTAGTGCCATGAAAACATTGGCAGTACAAAGCTGCATTATGATCCCAAGTGAGCCAACAGAAACAAAAATCTTTAAGGTTGAGCCCTGATTTTAGATGGCAGCATAATCTTGCTAACTACAGTTTCGCAATGACCTTCATATCAGAAGTGCAAATAAAGCTCTTTGAGTGGGCGGCTCGCTCGATTTTTAGGCACAGCAATCTCTCCAAAACCTCAGCACTTTCCTTCCAAGTGTTTTTTGGCTTGCTTGTAGGCCTGTCTGAAGTTCTGTACACAGTTGATGCTTCGCCACTAAGACAACACTTTTTAAGCTTGTGTCCACACATACACGAAAGTTCGAGCCGCACATTGAGAGAGTCGTGGAGTGCCTGTTCAGAGGTTGTAGAAGAAGACACCGTTGACAGGTCGGCAGTATCTCATTGTTCGGTTTGACTGCGCCCAGCACTCCAGTCAGTCCCCAGTCCAATTCCAGCTCTGCCCAGTGGATTAAACCAAGCTTAGTCAGCCTGACAGTGTGCGCTGCGTACAGACATTGACATATTTCAGACTAAAGCGCTTTTTGAGTGAGATGAGTTTTGGGAGATGCGCTCTGGAGTGTGGGGAAAGTAAGAATATTTTTCTCTCCCACCCTGTCTGTCTTTGACTCTTTTAAACCACTGTCAAAACTCTGCACTGTGAGGGAGAGAGAGAGTTTAGACATTTTTAAATTCCTCAGCTGCCATCAAACTGAATAAATGTGGGTTTGTAGTCATCATGAGGGATTCTTTAAGTGGTAAACACCGCAAAGTTCAGAAAAACTCAAAACAGTCAAAGTAATGAGAGATTGACGTCGAGTGCTTTGCTGCATGATTGCAGTTTTCAGGTGTTTACTTCCCTTGATTTGCTCCCACTTTAATATACCGGTACCTGTTGATGACTGATGTGTGATATGGTCTATTGTGTAGCCACTCTTGAGCATAAAGTGTAGTCCACGTCGCAGATAGAAAGAAAGTGATCTGTAAAACAATATATATTATTATTTTAGAACTTACACTGTCAGCTCTATACAGGTTGTGCATGCAAACGTGCTTGAAGTTTTAATATGACAAACTTTTCCACATCTACCGTCTAGGTCTTTCTCAGCAGCACGGTCTGAGATCTTGTAAACACAACATTTCCTGGTTTACTGATAAAAACCTGTGCACCCTGAAGCACTTCTTGAAATTGAGTAAAGCCAATCAATCAGATTGTAGGTTGCCGTTTTAGAAGGCGCTTGCCAATTTTGTGTGCAGTAGACAGCATACCAACTTATGGTTCAAGGACTGTCTGGTTCAGAAAACTCATAAAAGACCTTCAACTTGAAGACGTGAAAGCCATGTAATTGTTGTTTTAAAGCCTTCTGAAATCAAAAACAGGAGTTTTGTGGCTTTTTTTCTGTGACTGTTAGTTTTAAGGTCATCTACAGGCGAGAGCATTTCTAAAAACAGGTAGTTTTAACACATGATTGTATCTTTTTTCTTCTTCTTAGAAAGCAGATTAAATCAAAACAATGCATTTATCTTGTTTATTTTTTTATTATTTATTTCAAGAAAATTGTCTGTAATTAACTCTTAATTCCATTTATGTCTATGTAAACTAAAGGTTGGCTTGAAAGTTAACTTTTCACTTCAGTTTTCTTTTAATAGTAGCTCAAACATGTTTGCTTGGCACACAAAAACAAACTCTCTTTCAGAGGTCCAATTGATACGCACTACGTTTACTTGCTTTTTCTTCTTTTGAAGCATTAGTTTTAGACTTTCATTGAAGGAACAGAAACCTCTCAGGCTTCATTAAAACTCTTCATCTGTGTTTTGAAGATGAACAAAGGTTTTATGGATTTGGAAAGACGTGAGAGTTTTCAAAAGAGAATTGTCATTTCTGAGTGAACTAACCACTCGAGTTAATATAAAAGGCCAGTTTTACTAAACCGGGCAAATTAACAAGAGAGCGCGATTCGTAAACAGCGCTGATGGGCATGGAAATTCTGCGGGTGACTTACTGACGATGCGTAAATTAATGAACACAGACACAATATCTCATTTACATATAAGAATAAAGATATAATGAAGCTACAGTACATTGAAAAGGACCAGAGGCCAAACATAAATGTTTGCTAGAAGTTTTGATAGACCTCGCATTCCAAGTCATCTTTGATTTCTTGAAGCAAATTGAAAAAGAAACCAAAAAAACATGGCTTTGCAAACGATATGTTGGATAATGTATTCTTCAGGCATTTAAAATAAAGTAATACATGTGGAAAAATTAATCTTGTGGTATGTTCTCTGCGGTACCTCTTCCAGAAACAACAATCACAGCCATCCCAAGCTCAAAATAGTTGAAGACATGTTTTTTTAAGGCGTTAAATAATAGCACAAATGGCAATAATTTGACAAGCACAAACACTTTGCGTGATTCATTTGAATACTCTCCTCCCATAACTTTTGTGTTTGAAAGGGAAACTCCTAAAAATGCATATTCAGTAAGGTTAGACGCGAAAGTAACCGTGTCCACACCTTTACTGTCTGTAGTAAAACCTGACAGTACTATTTTTTAACTGAAAAAACTGGCCCAAAATGTCAATGAGAGCAAAAAAACATTGACATTAGAGCATAATTCAATAATAAACTAATTAGTACATTTCAGAATGGAATTTTAAGGACAATACTGGGTCACCACTCCATGTCCAATTAAAAAAAAAGGCTCCTAATGCAAAACAAGTTGAGAACCACTGTTTTTAAATGATGCTGAAGAAAATGACCTTGGTATCGCATGACAAAGCCTGAACGTGCAGGAAGTCTAGTATGCAGTGCACAATACAGATGTTATCTAATAATAACCGCTGCTTTGATGTAGCCAAGAGCGGGGGGTACTCGTTGGCACACTCTTGCGGAATCAGTGTGTGCAAACCACGTTCATATCACACTCTTTGTGTGTGTGTGTGTGTGTGTATTGTGGAGATCAAACTAATGAGAACCTTTGGGACTCATGCTCTGCTTCTTGAGAGAGAAAGAGAGCGTCCCATCCTTTGTACTCCCACTCAATGACACAGACTGACTCATTAATAAAACTCCACCTGATACAAGCATGGTTTAAGGAAGCTTGCTATGTGTGAATGGATTTGGCAAAAGTGTGTGTATGTGTGTTAGGGAGATATATTAGGCATGGTGTGTGTATATTAAGATGCATGGAGGGGTGTGTGTGTGACATAATGGGTCCCACTAATGGGGCTTATTATATAGATGAGATATCATGGGAAATGAGTCTTTTAGTGCCCCTCATTAATACCCAACGTATAGTAATCACACTGCTCTTTTCTTTCTGTACCCCTTAGCTCGCTCTTTTTCTTTTTTCCGAAGCCCTGCTTGCTCTCACTTTTCAGAGTACATTAAGATACACACACACACTGAAATGTCACCTGCGGCACACAAAACATAAAGGTAAATTGGAGGCATTTATGCAAGGAGTCAAGGATGTTTATGAATTGAAGTATCAACAAATAATGATAAATAATTGCAGCTTTTATCTGAATCTCTGAAAGATTTTGTGACTCATCGCTCTTTGAATGAAACCTCAGGAGCAGGAACGACAAAGAGGACGTATTTCTTCAAAGCTATTTACTGTGTGCGTAATGTGACATACAATTATGCTCATAGATTGAGAGAACGTCAAATTCAAAAATAATTTGAAATGTGGACCCCAGCACCTTTCTCAGATTTTCTTACACTTTTTTTCTGTTTTACACGTGAGGGCTTGAAGTCGGAATTGATTTTTGCCTTTTCCCTATTGTTATTATAATTTATTTACCTTTTTTCTAAATTCCTTTTTTTTGTTGATGGTGTAACTCATTTTGTAATAGTATGGATTGTAGATGGTAAAATCTACACTACACAAAAATTGCAATGTTTCAAATTGTTTTCGAGGTATGTAGTTTTTAAAACTGTGTTAGATTCGGACACCTTTATTCAGGTATCTGTCAGTACTATGTACAGGTGCTACAAAGAAAATACTGCTATTTTATTTAGTGTAAATAGCGTCTCTCTGTTTAATGGGACAAAAAGCATTTTGAGTGTGATTACTGTATATATCCAGACCGCTTTAGTGATGACCTTTGACCCTTGTCCACAATATACAGTGCATCCAGAAAGTATTCACAGTAGTTTTTCCCCATTTTGTTAAGTTACAGCCTTACTCCAAAATGGATTAAATTCATTATTTTCCTCAACTTTCTACAAACAATACCCCATACACTAGCTGTCACTAGGGCAGTACCTTTAAAAAATAAATTAATTAATTAATTAAAAAAAAATATATATATATAAATAATAATAATAACAACACGTACATAAGTATTCACAGCCTTTACCACTCCAAACTGAGCTCAGGTGCATCCTGTCTCCACTGATCATCCTTGAGATGTTTCTACAACTTGACTGGAGTCCGTCTGTGGTAAATTCAGTTTATTTGGAAAGACACACACCTGTGTTTTCCGGATGGGCTTTTTATTGATGTAGTCCACTTAAAATTCTTATGTTTATAGTACGTTAAATCTGCCGTCCTTTTTTAAACTTTTTGTATTCAAAATGAAAATAATTTATATACTAAGCGAGTGCACCATGAATCCATTTTCCGAACCTTATTTTTGGCTTGTCCTGAATCACAGCGGTACACCTATGATAAGTGTTTATAATCAGACTGTTTAGACTCATCATAGGCATAGATGGAGAGAAGTAACCCAGCTACAATATTATTCCGCAAGAGACACGCAGTTCTGTTTATTAACCGCTAGAGCTCTAAAAGTGATTGTAGCTTTAATATCTGTTAAAAAAACAAATCAGTCAAATAGCTTTCTCTGG
>JAUCMT010000154.1:16619058-16632221 GCA_032357475.1 Enteromius thamalakanensis | reverse complement strand
AAATAATTTATATACTAAGCGAGTGCACCATGAATCCATTTTCCGAACCTTATTTTTGGCTTGTCCTGAATTACTGCGGTACACCTATGATAAGTGTTTATAATCAGACTGTATAGACTGATTGATTGCATGATTCATCATAGGCATAGATGGAGAGAAGTAACCCAGCTACAATAGTATTCCGCAAGAGACACGCAGTTCTGTTTATTAACCGCTAGAGCTCTGAAAGAGATTGTAGCTTTAATATCTGTTAAAAAAACAAATCAGTCAAATAGCTTTCTCTGGGCTTTTATGATTCCACTTGTTATTGTAAGAAGCATGTAAAGTTATGAGCAGATATGTATTAAATAGGGTACTAGGATGTAGTCTAATAGGATGTTGACAAAGAAAAAATCTAGTGGAACTGTTTTTTGTTTATTAGGAATAAATTGGATTGTCAAAAATGTCTTTTTTCTGTTAGAATCGTGTTTGTATGTGCTTACACACAAGGCTTCTGCTTCTTGACTCGAGTGCGCCCAAGCACTTTTAATCGGAGTCTACCCAGTAGCTGAACCCAGCAGGGCTTAGGTAGGTTTTAAAATGCCACTGCCAGTACCTCCTCACAACATTTACACAACATTTTCCAAACAGATGGGTGCTTGGCAGCGGCATAGCTCTGAAGCCAACTCTACCCGCAGGCACAGATGATGCCCACACACCTGGTCACACTTGTTGTCCTGCACTCAGGAAGCAGCCATTTGCACGGCAAGCTGCTCCGACAACAAAGCTGCAAACACTCGCGCCCGCCACACACCAGACGATGCCTTGGGGCAGTTCTACTTCTGTTCAATTTTCCCCAGAAATAAAAGTCAAGGGTCTTTGTCTTTTTTTCAATCTGGGTTTAGAATCTCTTGGAAGTGCTGTAGTGAGGTCTGTAATCTGCAGCGGGTCGCACTTTTAGCCAAAAGGCGTTTTTTTCCAGGCATCATTTGTATTCCGATCTAAATCTGACACACCACAGCCACAGATCAGAGCGGAACGCTTCTGGTGTTTGGGCGAGGGGTGGAGGGGGGAATAAAAGATGAGAAGGAAGAGAGGGGAAAAAAAGTTTCTGCTTTGTTAACTGAAGCGCTTTGAGTTAATGGCGTGCTGTAGATGCTCGGCTTCACACACTGCTATTTTAAGCATATGAAATACAAGGTCATACCCTTTCAAAATAGGATATGTGCATGTCAGTATGATGGAGGGATCCCACGAGGAGTTATCTGAATGGCACCTGCAACATGGTTATTATTGGATCAAGCTTTTAGATCGTCCGGGCTGACAATCTCTGCTCTACTCCGATTACCTGCTAAACCCAGCTGGCTGGTATAATTTTGTGTGTGTGAGATTGTTTTTATGTGTGGGAGATGAGCTGTTTTTGACCTGTGTGAAGCGCTGGCGTTGACCTGGCACTTAATCCATTAATGGACTCTTCATACTTTTTTTCATTCAGTGTTACATACTTTCTCTCCAAACACCCACACATGTATTTGATACCGATCTGACACACTGGGCTAGAAACACACGTGGACACATGTTCAAAAACTACTTTTTCAGTGACTGCTGCCAATATTTAGAAAGCGCATGCTCAATAGTTGATTTATTGCTGATGAATATATTGCGATTATTTACATGTGCTGTTCAGTAGTTTAGGGTTGTTAAGGTTTTTTCAAAGATGTCTCTAATGCTCACCAATGCTGCATTTATCTGATTAAAAATTACATTGTTATTTTGTAAAATACAATTTAAATATAGTTGCAAAACTACATTTTCAGCTGCCTTTACCCCAGTCTTCAGTGTCACATGAACCTTCAGAAATAATTTTAATCTAATGGTTTGCTATTCAAGAAACATATTATTATCAGCTTAGTATTTTTTTGTGAAAATTGTGATGTTAAAATCCTTTTTTTTTTTTTAGGATTTTTGAGTTCAAGGAAAGTTTTTTTTTTTTTTTGCTAATTTGTAACTTTTTTTGTCATATTTGATACATTTAATGTGACATGACTGAAGAAAAATATTAATGACTTTAATATAATTTAATATTAATTAATTAATTACAAACCTTGAGTAATAGCGTATGTGTGTGTATGTGTGTGTGTGTGTGTAACATTATCCTGTCACATACTGTTCTTTGTTCTTTAATGTCCTTTAAGTGAACTTATCTGTATATTTTAAAAGTAGAACACAATTTTTTAAGTATCATTGTAATATAGTATAATTTAATTATATCACATGATGTGCACAAAATTGTTCCTGTTTGAAATCACAGCATATGTATGATGCGTTGATCTATCAGTCAATTTTGGAATAAAGCAAGGAAGGACTAACACTTCTGTTAAGTTACAAAGAAGACTCAAATATGGAGGCCACAGGGGGTTAATCTCTGTAGTATTATATATAGGCTAAAAACTGTCGCAATTTGAAATACACAGAAGACTTGAAATTCTTCACACATGTCTTTGATCATGACTCAAAGATCTCGATATGCTTCTGTTAATTTAAAATATTCCCAGTGCAATTCTGACCTGTTTTGAGGTATTTAAATCTGTTTTTCTTGCCCCTTTTAGGCATTTTAGAGACAAAGAGGCTGGATATTATCCGCACACGAGGTCCCATCCCGCAGTCGCTCGGTGGAGTTACGTACTATGCAGCCGATCTGGCCATCTGGTGGCAGGTGCCTCAGTACGTCCTCATCGGTGTCAGCGAAATCTTTGCTAGTATTGCAGGTAGGTGGTCTTTCGCTAAACACTGCACTCTCAGTTTCACAAACCAAGCTTATCAAGTGACCACGTTCTGTAGCGCTTTTGTAATGAATAAATTAAGGTTTCTTGCATCAAAAATATTGCACTAAATATATTAAATAAATGCTTGCTTGCTTCTGTATCTTTTAGACTGCTGTAAGTAAATGATTAACTGGCCTCTTTGCAGAAGTCTGAATATGATTAGGTGTTGACATGTAAACATTGACAGTCAAACCTTAATGTGTTTTTATGGCAGCATGTCAACGTAATTCACTACTGTATTAAAATTGATGTTCTTCAGTAAATGGCCTTTTTCCTGAGGTGATACTGAGCCTGGAAATACATTTGAGAGGCGACGGGCATGATAGGGAACACTTACTGCTGAAATTTTGATTGTAGAATTTAGATGCATGTATTGAATAACTCATCTAGAAACATAAACATGTTTTAACATGAGTATGTCGTGTGTGTCCCTCCTGCTCTATCTTTTCTGTGCACTATATAGAGTTTTTTTTCCGTAGGATCATTCATCTGTCCTAATGACCATGCTAATCAATGCGTGTCCTTTTAAAAACTGCAGTAAACTCCTTGCTGCCTTGCCTTTGTGTAGTAGCTCTTGTCTGAGCCGCTGCTGAAATTGCTTGCTAAGGAATCCATGGCTGTATCAATCAGGACCGATCGATCTGGGCTTGGCGATACATTATTGCAGTTGCACAGTTAAGACGGCCAGGGAAAACATCTCGCTCCTGCTGGAATACACTAAGAAAATATCAAGAAAGTCTCAAGCAAGTGGGCTTGAGATTAATGAGAAAATAGATGAAGGGAAACTAAATCCCCTAACACAGCGTTTGTAAGAAAAATTGTGTGGACCTCCAATTACTACCTTCACTGCTGAGATCTACAGTAATTACAGCAATTTCTGTCATGATGAGAATCTTACATGTAATTCTGATCTGGTTTTTTTGGACTTTTTGATGAATAGTCACATAATTGTTAATTGCTTTATTATTGTATATAGTTCATTATTCTGGCTTCAAACT
Organism: Enteromius thamalakanensis; assembly: GCA_032357475.1. Taxonomy (NCBI): domain Eukaryota; kingdom Metazoa; phylum Chordata; class Actinopteri; order Cypriniformes; family Cyprinidae; genus Enteromius; species Enteromius thamalakanensis. The sequence continues at coordinate 16,628,419 of JAUCMT010000154.1, read as the reverse complement.
CATTTGCGCTGATTTTTAGTATCTCAGACCGTTAAAATATATTTTTTGGTTTATTTTGAGTTGAGTATGACTTTGTTGTTCAGGTGCACGTACTGTAAGTACGATGTTAAAGGCTGATGAGTTTAAGATCATAGGTTAGTGAATCAAGCTACATTGAAACACTGATGAAGTATTCAGATGACATCTTTCATACTTTACTAAACCTTGTCAATGTTATTTACACGGCAGTCAACGGGGCAGTCGCAAGCCTCCCGGTTTTCATCCAAAATATTGTAAATTGTGTCCCGAAGATGAGCGAAGCTTTTACTGGTATGGGGCGACATGGGAGAAAGTGATACATTCCAAAAATGTAAATGATGGAGTGTCCCTTTAAGCAGTTTGAGCAAGGTTATTGAATCCAAGCTTTGTTTCCTTATCCTGGTCATTTTCTAGAGGTTTACAGGATGCAGAATTCTTGTGTTGGCTGTATCAGCTCTATGTTTACTGCTGGTTATGTGCGCACCTGTCTGTTGTCCATACAAATTTTCACACAGGTTAGCAATGTTCTTTTCTCACTAAACACACAGCTGTGTTCATTTCGAAACCCTTCAGCTTCTCTTCCAAGGTCATGTTCAAATATGCTTGTTTTCCTCTTAGACACACACCACACCGGTAATTTCACACCCATTTCACGCACAGAGTAAATCAAAGGCTGCGCTTCCCCCCTCTTAGCCTTTATGAACCAACAAGACTAATAAGTAGCATTTGGCAAAGGCAGGGAAGAACACTCTCCCTTCATGCTGAATTGTAGAGAAGACAGTACTGATTACTGGATTTCTCCTCTACCCCCTTAGATGAGGTGTTTCAAATCAGATCGTCACCCATGGCTTATGCCGCTTTAAATAACGGGATGTTTTTTTTTTTTTTTAATTTGAGATGATCCTCCAAGGACTTTTCAGGTCTTTGATAGAAGACTATACGAGAGAGTAGGTTATCTGTAAGGCTACATTCACAGCATTTTCAGTCCTGTTTTATATGCATTTAGTCATTTGGCAGACGCTTTTATCCAAAGCGACTTACAAAGTAGAAGTAAGCAGACCAACAGTAAGTCTCAGTCTAGCACAGTGCACCTAATCTGTTAATTTAGTCTTTTGAATGATTATTTAACTTTTTCTATGACTATAAGGTAAGTTCCTGTTGTTTAATATCATATTGTGTAACTCATATTGTGTGTAACCTGCCAAAGAATGAATCCAAAATTTTTGATTGAAGCACTAGTTGACCAATTAAATCGCTTGCTTTGTCCCTGAATGAATAAGCCATTTGAATGAATCTGTGAAACAAAAGACTCACCCGACTCTCTCATTAAGACATTGGTCTGCCAGTGGTGTCTTTCAATCCCTCCGAATTCTACTCATAATTAAGCTTTTAAAAGTTGTTTAACAAAAGTATCTTATACGTTTATAATGTTGTTGCAGATTAATTATGTATATAACATTGGTCTGGAATATCCACAATTATATTGTGTATTATAGTATTTTTTAACGATTTCCGTTTGATGTTCTAACTGAATCATTGTCCAACATGCATGTTGAGTGGTAGGCAATATTAGCTGTCAGGGTTTGCAGGGACCTGCACTTTGAATACCCATCAGACATAGTAATACTTCCAGGTATCTTTGGGATACTCATTTCAACATATACTTCTTTTCGTAGCACCACACACCGTGTGTAGAGTATTTATAGTCAAATACAAAAAACAGAACTAAAGTTGCTTTAAAGTTATTCTCTAACGTGAACAGATTGATTTTAGTTTACTGATGTTTTTGTTTATTTGATGGCTCTGTGTTGCAGTGCTAATTTTAATAAACCAGTAAGAAGCATCTTGCAAGAAAGAGTGCTACTGCCAAAAAACCTACACCACATGACATGTTTAGAATCAATACATTTAAACTTGGAATTGATATAAAAGTTTTTCCAAACCATAACATTTCTGTGTGAATACAAGAGTAATTTCTATGAACTAGTGTTTTTAAAATACTTTATTTTTAGACACCATTGTCATCGACCAGGTTTCCAATGCCAAGCACTGTCTGCGTAAACGCAGCTATACCTGCCTTTTTTTGTACCTATACCCCCAAAGGACACCTCTCCCCTTTGAGACTCCTGTTCTTAGGAATATGCTTTCCCGCTCAATGTGCACGTCTCATGTATATGATTTTCAACCAGAAACATCCTGGCACACAAAGTTAAACAGCAACATTTGCCCTCTTTTTGTTAACACAGCAGCCCACTCCAAAAGTAACAAGCAACATCTTTTGTTTCTCTTTCTTCTACTTTCTTGTGGGGATAGTGGCTGTCCCTAACAGTTAACATCTTCATTTCATTTTTTATCTCCTGACCTGAAAAAATTGAAAGAAAAGAGGCACAGCGCCGGTGGAATAATATGTCCACGGTGGACGTAGCAGCCTCTGATTGAATTTCCAGCAGAATGGGGAGATGGGGAAGGCTAAGTGTAATCTTCCGCTCCTCCATCACGTCTCCAGGGGTTCGAGTATTGTGGAAAAGCTATAAGACGCTATCTGCACAGGCGCTTTTTAAACCTGAAGAGAGCCATCAAGCTATAAGAATCAATACAAGAGGCAGCCTGCCGCTTCCTGATCACAGACAGCTGTGAAATGATAGAGAAATTGGAGAGGTGCGAAAACTGCATCAAAAATATTAAGATTAAAGACGCTGAATAGCATGTCACCCGCTGAAATGAAGATAAATTTTGCTTTCTCATTTTCTTGAATAATCCTTTCGCATCTGAACATGATTGGAAAGACGGCCATGGCTGGAGACTGTTTGATGCAGTGCGAATCATTCTACGAAAAAACTGTCACAATGTATGATTCTTGTCATGTACATTTGGCAAATGTATCTTAAATTTTTTTTTTATCTTGTCTGAGAAGGACGCCAGCATGCTAATTCACAAGTTTATCTAGAAGCTCAGCTGCAGGACATTTATTCGTTAGTTACGAAACAAAATATCTTGGCTCCAGCTTTTTCGGGGAGAAAAAAAAAAATTTCTCAACTCCTTCGGGCAACCAGACTAAGATTTAATGTGACTGCAACCGCAGCTAAACACAGGTTTGTCTCCGATAACTTCATGTCTGTGAGGCGATGTGCTGACACACTTTTTATAGTCAGCTCTCTCCATCTCACCCCAGGTCTCCGGTGTCCCAGCCCTCCCATGAAATGCAAATGCCTCCTGATAGCACGGAGGACCCTTAAAATAAAGCCTCAACGCTACATCCCTACCCCTGGGGAAGCTCCAGGAAATTGGATGACGAGAAATGTGACAAATGTCTCTGGAAAGTTTCCTCCTCTGGCCCTATTCTGTTTGAATAAAATCTTTTTAATGGAGTCCACTGCCAGCTCGCTTTGTCGTGGGCTGTCGGATGACAGCGGAAGCCAAGTTGATTCTGATTTTTCACATTTTTGTCGACACACACTTGCACGTTTCACACACACACTACCTGCAGGAGATGTGTATGGACTGCAGTTGAGGGGACAGACCTAAAACCGGATTTTTTTTTTCTCTACTGGGAATTTTAATTATATATCGTTCTCTCTGAAAAATGTTAAAGGCTAATGTTTTTTCAGAGAAAGAAAAATCACCCACTGCCTGACTCTGCGAGGGGAAAAATGAAAGCAGAATATTTCAAGTAAAACATCTTTTCCTGGTTTTGAATAATTCAGAAGTTAGAAAAGGTCAAGTTTTATATTTTATTTTTCTTCTCGCGTGATATTGTGAACAGTCATGTCATTAGACTCTTGTTGCCATGCTCACGACATTGAGACACCTTATGGGTTTTCTTTTTTTCTCTCCTAACCCTTATTTTCACTCTGCTGCTCAATCAAAGCAGAGCAAGGCTTTTGCACTGGGGTTCATTTATTAATCCTTTATCACTTTGCTTGACTCGAGCCGCTTTGATTTCCACATTGAAGAGCAACATTATGAGTTTCGTAGGTGGTGAAGAAAGTGAGCAATGCAGTAAAAAATGAAAATAGAAAAACAAACCAAAGAGGAAACTTGCTATGGTCAAGGATATTTTTTATATTTTAAAAGATTTATTAAAAGGTCTTTTTTTCAAATAATGTTATTTTACTGTAATTTTTAATTATTTAATTCCTGCCAGTGGTGTGTGTTAATCACAGAGCTCAGTGCATTAGGAATCCTTCACATGAGTCATGTAAAAAGTACCTTTTTAGGTTTCGATTGATATAAATGAGGCAAAAGTCCTTTTTCAAATGTCCTTCTAAAATGAAAAAAATTCAGCCTCCTGTCTAGGCTCAATAATTTTCACTTAAATGAAAATTAATAGGTTGTTTTTGTTGTCATTAAAGTGAAATAGCTGAACATTACACAGGAGCCTTATCTTAGAAAAAAATTTCAAACAGCACTTAAAGTCCTTTGCATCTGAGCATCTGTATATGTACAGTATGTGATCAAATAATAGAAATCCAATGAATTTAGAAAAACCGAGCTCATGACATTTTCTCAGTCTTCATTGATTTTGAACAGTTGCTGTTGTTTTAATAGTGTTTCTTGAGCCCTGGGCTTCTCGAGCTTCTGATCGTTGTCGTCTAAGGACGCAGACACAGTCTCCATGACACAAACAGCACTTAGAAAAGGTCAGCCATGCCTGCAGACAGCTATAAACACTGTAATAGAGCAGCCGAGTTCCTTCATCTCTCTTCCGCGTCTCTTTTTCTCTCCGCCCCTCCTGCCTCTACATCTTCTAATGCGCGTTTGTGTCAGAGGAGCGTGAGCGTGGGATTGCGGGACAGGATTAGATGATCCGTTTGGTGGAGTACCTCCCTCATCTTTTTAGCTGTTTTACCCTTGTGCTCTCTCTCTCTCTTTCTCTCTCTCTCTATCCATCCATCTATCAGAGAAGATTCATGGCCTAACCAGGCTCAGTAAACGAGTCTGACAGTTGTGCCCACAAGCCATAATTTTAAAAATGACAAGTTTGAGGCGCCATGAAATTATCAATGTCAGCCAGCAGGCAGCCACCACTCAGGGTTAAAAAGAGATTTGATCTTTCTTTTCTTTCTCTTCTTCTGCGTCCTTTCTGTATCCTGTATTTTTTATTTTCTGTCCCCCACTCAGCATCCACCTTATACTACTTTTTCTCTCCCTGTGTCTTTAAGTAAATATTTAAGGATGCGTGCTGATTTTGGCAGTTGAGTAGGTGTTTCTGAGTCACTCAGACCTTCAGCTGAGTGCTGCGGATGTATGGACACACACACACACATATTCACCCACAGGAGTGTTAGGGATGTCAACAATGTATGGAGAACTAGAAATGCATCTGTTATCTTTCTGTTTATAAGACATATAGAAATACATACACACCTGTACATTTTATTACATTGTATTATTTTAAAAATGCGTTACAAATAAACATAACATACACATTTGCTTGTCTTTTTGTTTGTGTAAATGTTTCAAGTGATTCATTTTTTATTTTAACTTTCATTTAAACATGAATTAAGTGGTAGTCAGAGGGTAAGTTTACTACGTTATACTAGAAACGTTGCATACCAGACTCTATATTCTTCTGTGTATGTTAAACTCATTGACTTTTCTGCAAAATATTCCTTTCTATGCAAATGATGCTCGTTATGCTGGTTGCTACACCTGTATAGAAAGGTTATGTGAATAAACACCACTTCCAATTCATTCATAATAAATCCCTCAGTGTATTTGCCTGCAATCAAATGCAGTGACCCTGGTACAAATGAATCTGCTCATGTAATTTTTTTAACCTTGATCTTTTCCCTAAGACTATATTTTTGTATGTATGCGGAGCGTAGATTCCCTTGCATGCTTTCAAGGTTCTGATTATGCTTTTGAAGCAAACATCAGGCTTTCATCATTGATTTCTGCATCATCTTGTGTTTGTAGGTCTGGAGTTTGCCTACTCTGCAGCCCCTCGCTCCATGCAGAGCGCAATAATGGGCCTGTTCTTCTTCTTCTCCGGCATCGGCTCTTTTGTGGGATCTGGGCTCCTTGCTTTCGTCTCTCTCGGAATCATCGGCTGGATGTCTTCACATAAAGACTTCGGTAAGACTTGTGTGTGCGAGACAGCATTTGAAGGTAGAATAAGATATGTGAATAGCACAGCATAAGGTCTGGGATGAAACAGATGTAGCTCACCTAGTTTTTGAGTGGTGTGTCTGGAAAAAGTGTGTGCATGAATATAAATGCAAGTGTGTGCGGGTCAGGTTTTGCTTGCATCGAAGGGACCAAATGTCCCCATAATGATCGTAAAAGCTAAAATTAGATGCACTGTAGGGACTGAAAGTGAGGAAAAGGCCTTGATAAGCATACTTAATTATGACTTGATGAAAATGTAAAATGCAGAATAGTTTGTAAGGGTTAGAGGGGATAAAAAAATAATTTACCTCAGTATAAACACAATAAAAGTCCTATTTCCGCAGTTTAAGGGTTAGCACAGATATCCTGAAAATCAATGACTTGTATGTTCCATCTTGATGAATGAAATCGATAATGAAAGATGCTCCCTGATTTAAATGTGATGAATTGTAATTATGCCAAGAGAAAGAGAGGTCATACCTTTGAGTTCTCGGGTTGTGTCAGAGATGAAGTGACGAGGTGAGCACATGTGCTTGATGGATGATGTGTGTTTTATGTGTGTGTGCACGTACAGAGGCTTGAGTGCAGTCATCTCTAACTAAACCCAGGAGGTGATTGCCCATTCGGCCGCTGTGTATGTCTGTGTGTGTGTACCCTTCCCTATACAGAGTGCCATGTTTGGTTGGATTTTTAATGATTGATGACATGTGTAGAAAAATCAGAGAGAAGAGATATATCAGACGCAGATTCAAACATCGCAAGCGCTGTTCTACTTCCATTTCAGAACAGCATTTTTATAGTCCTTAAACAACTGCAGACAGCATTTATTATGATACAGTATACAGTGACATACACATTATCAGCTTAAAATATTGCTAAGTCTGCCATAATTCTATTTGAGATGTTTCTATATAAGACTATTTTCCATTGTCAAATTGATTTTAAAACGGGATACTTTCTATCTATATACCCCTGATCTTTTTAAATAAATGTTTGTAGACCTACTGTGCATCAGTCATCAACGCGTTGTTATTTTGTAGAAAAATGTTTGTTTTTACGTGTAATAACTCTACAGTTCGTCCTAAAGGCGAAAAAGACATATCCACCAATAATACCACAGCCTATATTTCACCCCCCCACCCACTTTTCAGGATCCAATCAAATCCAGATGAAGTAAATCAAGTCCTGTCCTACATGTTCTGCTGAATAGTCTGTTTCTCTTATAAATGTGCCACATTCTGTTACATGTGTTGTCAAAGGCAGTTTCATGCTGTCTGGAGTAAAGTTAACTTTTGAAGTGGCGGGGAAAGAAAGCTATACCTGAGTGCCAGGTCTGGTGTTATGAATGCACGTTAATTGATGGTCATGTCAGGCTTACACCAGAATCGGTTTGTAAATCTGTCGCAGCGGGGACGATGAATAGCACAAAGGAGACAGTAGATGGATGTGATTTCCATCGCAATGACAGCTCAATGGTCCAGATGTACTCCCACCCATTCTGAGGATCTGTGGTAAATGAACAGTTTACGCACAAACTACTTCAGCACCCATTAATACAGTACACCAAGACAGGTGTGAGGCATTTCTGCTAATGGCAGCAGTGAGAGTGCATGTACTTTAAATATGTCCCTCTTTGCTCTCTTTGTTTGGCAAGAATCATTGGGATATCAGAGTGGGACTTAATATGAATTATATGACGCATTGTTTTTTTCTCTCCACTTTTAGTGATAGAAGAGAGAGGACAGTAAATAAGTAGAACTGACTCTGAATAATTAGTCAGACAGAGCATCCCATGCTTGATTTGTAACACATAGCTGTTTCACTTTTTTTTCTTTATGCTATTTCTAGTGATGACAGGAAAGTCTGAGGAAAGAACAGAATCGGGATGTGATGGAAACAGATTCCATATTCATGTGTTTTTCTTGAAAAATTGTTGTTTTTTATTTTCATTTTTGCAAATTTTAAGATCATGAAACACCAGTTCTGTGGTCAGCCATCAAGTCTATTCATTATTGAGCATCTATAAGCTGTGCGTTCCACACCACTGGTGGCTTTTTGGCTGGTTGAGCATGCTGAATCAACTTTAGGAAGTTTGGGATTGGCTGTTCAGCTCGGTGAACCAGTCCACGAGAATAAAAATAAAAATAATAAAAGCAAGCAAAAAATGAAGTCAAGAAGGCAAACACCAAATGTTCACCAAATTTTATATCTTCATCTTACCTGAAGATTCCAATATACATATATTTTCATAAATCTATTGATCAAATGATTTTGATTAATCCGTAAAATAAAATGATCATAGTAAAAAAAAATTTAGTTCATAATAATTTAAAAAAAGCAAATGCTATAATATTTCGTATACATTTACTTAGTTTGAACATACTGTGTAACAGTTTATTAGTCTGAACTATTCAACAGTAATGAATTTATGAAGATGGAGAACAGGAGATGCTGGTGTTCTCAACACTGTCAAAATAAAAGTCCTGCTTCTGACATACCGGGCAAACAGAAAATATTGCTGGGCGATGCCAATAATTAAATACCATTGGATATATCGGCCATGGCGATATATGTTGACAACTAATAAGAAAATGGTAATGAAGAAAGTGTTCAACATGATTCATATTCAAAATAGTATTCGCTGCTTTGTTTATGGTTTACAGTATATATCTGCAGTCCTAGTTTTCCTTCAGAATGATGAACACAGACCACTGACACCTGCTGGTGGGCAAAGTCATTCTCAGTCCTCTTAGGCAGGTGCATAACGCACAGGCTAGTTGGACAGTGCCTGTCTTTTCGTTGTGTTTAAGCCAACTTTTTTGTTCCAAACTACATGAGCCAACAAAGTCGGCTTTTGTGGCCACTAGTTCACAGCCTGTAGTGAGAGTAGATATGACACAGGACTAAATATCAGCTACTGTAATGACTATTAAATTATACTATAGTAAATGACTATTCTTACTTAATAGTTAAAGAAGGACTAGAAGTGATGTAAATCATTGAAGGTTTGTGGGATAAGCATATGAGTCAGATTTAAACCTGCAAAGTTTCAAACTTTCATATTCCTACTTCCTCCAAGCGATGAAGAAGAAACACATCAGACACTTGTGAAATCCGAATTAGATGCCCAGGTTGACTTTGTGTCTGAGCTACACGAAAGATCGGTCTGGGTTTCATGTTGTTGTTTTTGTTATTTTTTTTATTTTTGGCCAGCAACGTAATGTTATTCTTT
>JAUCMT010000154.1:16599848-16618958 GCA_032357475.1 Enteromius thamalakanensis | reverse complement strand
TTTATTAGTCTGAACTGTTCAACAGTAATGAAGTAATGAAGATGGAGAACAGGAGATGCTGGCGTTCTCAACACTGTAAAAATAAAAGTCCTGCTTCTGACATACCGGGCAAACAGAAAATATTGCTGGGCGATGCCAATAATTAAATACCATTAGATATATCGGCCATGGCGATATATGTTGACAACTAATAGGAAAATGGCAATGAAGAAAGTGTTCAACATGATTCATATTCAAAATAGTAGTCGATGCTTTGTTTATGGTTTATATATCTGCAGTCCTAGTTTTCCTTCAGAATGATAAACACAGACCACTGACACCTGCTGGTGGGCAAAGTCATTTCCTCTCAGGCAGGTGCATAACGCACAGGCTAGTTGGACAGTGCCTGTCTTTTTCGTTGTGTTTCGTTGTGTTGGAACTTTTTGTTCCAAACTACATGACCCAACAAAGTCGGCTTTTGTGGCCACTAGTTCACAGCCTGTAGTGAGAGTAGAGAGGAGGACACAGGACTAAATATCAGCTACTGTAATGACTATTAAATTATACTATAGTAAATGACTATTCTTACTTAATAGGACTAGAAGTGATGTAAATCATTGAAGGTTTGTGGGATAATCATATGAGTCAGATTTAAACCTGCAAAGTTTCAAACTTTCATATTCCTACTTCCTCCAAGTGATGAAGAAGAAACACATCAGACACTTGTGAAATCCGAATTAGATGCCCAGGTTGACTTTGTGTCTGAGCAACAGGAAAGATCGGTCTGGGTTTCATGTTGTTGTTTTTGTTATTTTTTTTATTTTTGGCCAGCAACGTAATGTTATTCTTTATCTCAGCTGGTTACTCTATTACTGTTCTCTCTCGGTGTTTCCTGTGGAGTTGGACTCGGCAGGAAACGAAGAGAAAGAGTGAATTATGCAGTGTTGAGTAGAGAACTTTCAAAGTGTATGTACACACAGGCGCTATCCAAGCCCGTGGCGCGCCTGCGGATGCATATACAGACTCCAACTTTTATGGGATCAGACACCCAGGTATTAATCATTAGCTGCAGGGCCTGATTACCCAGCATTCAGCTCAACACACTTTCTAGCACTTATTTTCACAAATTTGAGCGTCCTCACAGTATACCATTTAGCAGATCAAACCTACGTCTCAGGTTGCTTGCGAGGGTGACTTCAATGTACTTTCTTACTGTTAAAATCCTACAGCACTCTGTGATAATCTTTGTAACACCGGAGGCAATCAGCCCACAGGGCTATCGGCTACAGCTCCGGATCACTTATCGTTCTGATCACCACTGAGCTTCTGTGGTCCCCGTAGGCTAGCAGGTATAAATCTGCAACTTGCCATACATCCATGCTAATCCAGTGCTGCTTTTGGCATGCTAAAGGCAAAGGACAGACACTTTGCAAAAGTTTTTCTTTTTTCTTTTTTTAATATGTCATACTGACACAGTTCTAGTTGTTAAGACAGTTTGCATGATAAAACCCTCTCAGAGAGGTTTTTCATGCATTTTTAATGCGTCACAACTTGTACAGTTCTCTTTGAGTATCTAGTATTGTATTTTAAAATGTCAGGTTGAAATAACTTTTAAAAATATGTCAGAAGACAAAAGCATTCTGTCCAATTCTGTTTTTTTTGCATCTTATGTGAAGTTCCCTAAGAAACCTGTAATGAAAATGTATCTTCTGCCATCATTTGCTTACCCTCAAGTTGTTCCAAACAAGTTACTTCCTTCTTCTGATGAGCACAAAAAACTACTTCCATATGGGGGGTAAAAATCTAGAAAAATCTACTGTTTATTACCAGCATTCATCAAAATGTCTTCTTCTCTGCTCAGAAGAAGGAAACAAATGTACATAGGTTTTGAACAACTTGAAAAGGAATAAATGATAATAGAAGTTAAATTTTTCGGGGGGTGAACTATTGAGTCATTCATGTAATCTAATCACCTATTCATTTTGGTAATGGTCTACTTTTTGCACTTTGCTCATAGTATCTAGTTTTGTTTCCCAGATGTACTTTGTGATTAATCTCATCCAAATCTGCCAAGTCTGTTTTTCTCACAGTAAAAAAACCTAGAGCAAATTTCTGTTTTTCAGCTTAATGGTCCTCTGAGGAATCGAATTCTATCCGAATGGAAATGTCTATGATATCTGATATTCTTTTATCACAGTGCTGCTTCTCGTGTGTTTTTGACTAACTGAACTCTTGCTGAATCTGTCAATATGGATGGCATCTGACAAAAAAAGTCATCTAAAATTAATTAAAAACTGATGCAAATCACAGAAAGTTATGATTATTTGAATATCGGTATTGAAATATTAATATTATCTTAACATTTATATTATTCTTCTTCTATAAACTTACTCACGGTAAATGACTTTCTGTAACTCTCACATCTAGAAAACCAACACGCTTACCTGTGTAATAACCGAGGAGATGTTTGTTCCATCCGAATCGCTACAAAATCATCAGATGATAAGTAATTAAACATCGTTTAGAAAACTACTCTCGTCCAGATAGGGCTCTAGTGCTGAGCTTCAAAAACACAGAGACAACTGAAATGCTATCGACTGAAAAGTTGCTGCTGGGTAAGATGTTTAACTCTTTATCACAAACTTTTCAAACAAACCTTTTGCTCTAGTTCCCTGAAGTTTTATTAGTTTTTCCCCAATGTATGATGTAGGCTTTGATAAATATTTTCTGAGACATTTTCCCCTCATCCTTTATTTTATCTGTGGGACTGCAGGTGTCACCAGGCTCGTCTTTGCCTCACGGTATTGGTAAAATGAATCCTTTCAAATCTCTTCTCTGGGCTCCCAGGGAGCTCCTCTGGTTTTCTTGCTTTTTTCCTACAGGGTGAAACTTGACATGCAAGTCTGTCTGATCTCAGGTCAGCTTAAAAACATGCAAAGAACCAGAGGGCCTGCAGACATGACCCTCTCTTCCTGGTCTAGAATCTGTATCTACCACTTACAGAAATGTCAATGTTTTAATCGAGGCCAAGAGTGTCAGGAAGAGAGAGGCTGTTCAATGAATATGACAAAAGGAAAGAAAGGTGTCTTTCAAAAGAGTGCAGACAAAGAAAAAGTAGCGAGAACAAGGAGATGTTAGTGTCAGCTTTATTCTGTACCTTACCTCAAGTTAAATTACAAAGGCCTTATGGTTTTATAAACTACAGTTCAAAGGTTTGGTGTAATTGTTATTTAAAATGTGCTTGAAAGAACCCTAATTTGCTCACCGAGGCTGCATTTTTTTATTTATCATATTAACGGTAATATGATATAAATTATTACAACTGTTTTTTAATTAAATGTTATAAAATTGTATTTAAATGTATAAATATTAAATGTATTTAAAAGTTGTGTTTTTTTATGTTTTTTGTGGAAACTGATACATGTGCAAATACACATAAATAGTAAATAGTATTATCCACGTAAAGACACTGTTCTAGACTCGATACCTCTTTAAATACACGTAAATCTCACTTATATCACAGGATCTGTGTTTCAGCTTGGACAGCAGTGCTGTTTTGTTTTGTTTACATTCAAACAGGTGCCATTTATCCATGGTTTTGACACTGCTGCTTACAGAAATCCCCCCCCCAGACAAGAGAGTCATAAAATATGAACATCTCTGCATTTGCAGACCCTGACAAATGGCATTGAACTCTGTGTGCTGACTCGTGTAATCTCCTGTAGGAAAGCCGTCAAGGCATCAGGACGAGCAGCGCTGAAATATTGTTGCTGGGATTGGCACAAACAGATAGAGCCAAGAGGGGAAAGAGCTGTTGTGATGTGCGCATCATGCTTATTTGTTAGGGCGCGTTTCTGTGTGTCGAAAGCAAAGACGTTTGCTCTGACCAAAACGCATTATGCAGGGAGACACACAGAGGTCAAAGAGATGTGCCTATAAAAAAAGGCTGCTTTGGCATCACAGAATTAAAGGCTTTAAATAGTTATTTTAAAAAATATTTTGAAATATTACTGTTTTTACTTATTTTATTTTTTTATAAAGCTAATCAATTAAAGCTGAAAATGTAAATTAAATGAAGTATTCCGTTTTCTTTTTCTTCACCGGTGTCTCCTTCCATCGTTCCACTTAAATAAATCAAGTTGTACTTTTTCAATCTTCACATTTCTCTTTGTCTGCCAAACATTTATGAGGCCAGTTAATATCTTTTATAGGCAGCTCTTGTTTTGTCTTTTGTGGACGTAATTGGAAACTCTGTGAGTGTTTGGCAGCCTGTTGTGTCTTTAATGAGGAGTGAGTGGCCCGCAAATGCATTGAGAAATAAATTAAGACAAACCACAAGAAAGCTAACTAGCACTTCCATCACTGTGACAAAAAATGACTTTATGGACTTCTTAATATGTTTGCTGTTTGCACTAATATATGATTTATGGTCTGTGTGGTAGTTCCTCCTTAAAGAGAGTTTCTGTCCACACCACTCCAGATGGGAATGATGTAATCATATTTTAATGTTTACAGTCAACATTCAGTTTGGGCATTGTATGGAAAAGTGAAGCATAAGAAAGTTATAGAGTATGAGTTTGGAGTAATATGAGGAAAAGTAAACGATGGCAATGTTCAAGATTGGGCTAACTGTCCATTTAACTACTTGAAGAGTAAAAATCACTGGTTTCTAAAACTAGAAAGTTAAAATCACAAACTCTGATGACTTCTTTCCTTTTTTTCTTGTCTCTAACCTTGCCTGAGTGTTAATTAAACCAATATCTGTCCCCTCAGCCGCTGTATAGCAATGTGTTTGGAGAGTTGTATTGATCAGCAGACACACTTCCTCCTCAAAGCTTATGGCTTCCCTGCTGAGCACATTGTTTTACTTGTGCGGTATGTATTATTCAGCAGGAGTGAGGAAGCACGGCAGACGCTTCCTGAACTCTCAGGTCAAGTGCGATGCGTGTCTGTCTGTGTGTGGTGGCCAGTCTGTGCTGGACAATAGAAAGTGCTTTTTTGTGGAAGAGTGCTTTCATTGTTTAAAATAGAAACTGCACTGAGAGATGGGTCCAGTCAAATGGATATGGATGCTGAGGCGTGTAATTTGTGTGAATTTAGGTTAATTTCTGTGAATGGAGTCAATATGCTCAGTCTATAAAAATATTGCTCTTTTTGCTTCACCAGTTCAACACAACAAATGGTATGAGTTTGGGGCAGGTGTGTCTTTGGTAAACCAACAGAGTGCAACAGTGCAGTAACAGGAGCAACAATCCTAGAGGGAACTGATTTTTATTTATAACATATAAAACGTGAAAGACTGTGAGCTATGAGGTAAGCAATCATTGTTATATGCTTCGGTTGAGACTATCAGACCACATTATTTCAGTTTATTTCTTAACTCTTTTTACAAGAATTTGCAACATTTATGACACCCTTTCCCGCCATTGAGTTGTTCTAGCAATCTTTGTTAGCGCTGTGAGTCGAGGCACTGTTACAGATCTTCTAAAAGAGTATAGCCTTTGGATCCTAAAATAAGTGTACAAATATATGTAAACCATAAAGAGTGAATATAAGTTGTTTATGCTAAAATGTTAACAAAACATTCAACAGCTTAAATCTATACTTAAAGGGTTAGTTATTTTCCAAATCATCTTCGGAACACAAATTAAGATATTTTTGATGACATCAGATAGCTATCTGACCCTCCATAGACAGCAACACAGCTGAAATGATCCCAGATCCAGAAACATCGGTAAAACAGTCCATGTGACATCAGTGTAACAACCACACTTTTGCGATGCTACAAGAATAAATTTTTGCACAAATAAAAAAAAAAAAATCACATAATTT
Organism: Enteromius thamalakanensis; assembly: GCA_032357475.1. Classification (NCBI taxonomy): domain Eukaryota; kingdom Metazoa; phylum Chordata; class Actinopteri; order Cypriniformes; family Cyprinidae; genus Enteromius; species Enteromius thamalakanensis. The sequence goes on along the minus strand of JAUCMT010000154.1, from coordinate 16,613,147 downwards.
ATTCTTCTCCCGTGACCTACGTCTTCCACCATGCTCAACTCGTCGCATACACAAAATGTAGGCCTTGTTTTTTCGTGTGACAGCGTAATCTGTGGCTGTTTGCACCTAGAAGAAAGCGTACGCAGTAATGCTCTCTAAATAACGGAAGACGTAATTCATTGGAGAAGAATGGTTCAGTATACAATGTTATTTTTGTTTTCTTTGTGCAAAAAAAGTAAATCATCGAAAAACTTAAGTTGATCACTGATGTCACATGGACTGTTTTACCAATGTTTTTGGTACGTTTCTGGATCTGGGATCATTTCAGTTGTTTTGTTGTCTATGGAGGCTCAGATGACTCTCTGATGTCATCAGAAATATCTTAATTTATGTTCAATAGATGAACAAAGGTCTTATGAGGGTTTGAAACGACATGAGGGTGAGTAATTAATGACAGATCACAAATCACAGTGTTGTGATTCACCTCTTAGCTGGATGGATGAAACATGTTTGAAAGCAGACACGGTTATGCAGGATAAAAAAATGTCTATTTAGTTTTACTTGCCTATAAAGCATAGTTTTACATGACTTTACATGTTTAGCAGAGTAAGATTGCACATCCAAACGGTTTTCAACAGCGTGGGTCTGCTAACTTTTTTTTTCTTTTTCTTTTTTAACTTATTCCTTGATTGTGCAAGAAGTCTGTCTCTCATACTTTTCTCTCTCTGACATTCCTCTTGAATTTTCCTGCTTCAGCCACTCTTTTAAAGTGGATAAAAGGAGTCGATTAATTTGAAAGACTGGAGACTGGCTAGGCCTGGTGACACGTGAGCGGCCTAATGTAGCTGCCACATTCTCACAGTGTCAGCCAGATTAATTCTCCTATATCCCCCTTTATTCCTCCATCTTTAATTCTCCAGCTTCTCCAATTACCCCAGATAAGCCCTCACATATGACAGGTATACCCTTTTGAAGCACACAAGATAAATACCGATATTTGTTAAATGAACACAAAGAGCATCATGTGTGTCATACGGGACTACATGCCAAGGAAAGGTTAATAAAATCATTAGATGATGGACTGCAGAGGGCCTGCAGCAAGACAAATTCAGTTGCGGACCCTGGTAGAGTTAGACTTCCAGGTGCCTGCTGTTATCTTTGTGTAGCTGCCATATAAGACTGAATGTGCAATGTAACGTGAAATGAGGGCATGTGCACTGTAACGATGGAGAGAAAATGATACAACTGCATACAAGGACTACAGTATAGTGGAAAATTCATGAATTCCAGCAAAGTTTGGCCCTCTCAAACTATGATAAAATACGTCATCAAAACTGGAGGATTAGGATTGTCTTATTAGTAATGAAATGAAAAAAATAGAAAGTGTGTGTATATTGTGAATTATACCGATTTGATCTAATTTGTGATTTGCTTTTTTTTCATAGAGTAAGATGTATGAGTTAAATGTTTTATTATAAACTGACAGGATGAGTTGGATTATTGTTTAATGGTCCCCTGAAGTATCTTGAAACACGTAGCATTATTCTGTGTGGCGACGTAATTCCAACTGAAACAGGAAGAAAGGGTGGGACATATCGAGCAGCCCTGCCCACTAACCAATAGCATTTTGTTAATATCTGTTCCTGCCAGAGATGTGATCATATTTGACAGCCATAGTCTAATAGATTACCCCCTAGATTGTATATGAAACTCTTACTAAAAATATTGATCACAATAATCATGCTTTTAAAAGTGTTTAATATAAGCCAGCTTGCACATTTGAGCCACACGTACGATTAGATCTCTGGATAGATCACACTGTGCGTGATGTCGACCTCTTTGTTTCCAACAGTCTGAATACTACAATGTACAGGATATACAGTACTACTGTACAAGTAGTGACAGTAAGTGACAGATCTCAACCGCAGCTTCAGCATCTATTTATAGTGTAGGGGGCAGGCGCTTCGGATTCTAGAGAGCATTTGATTGGCCACAAGATTTGATGAGAAGCTGAAGTAAAAAAAATCATTGTATTGATGCTTTTTGGCAGAAATGATGAACTACAAGCTTTAAAAAAAGTGACAAAATTTAGATTTAGAAGATATAAGTATTCAGAGCATACTGCCTTATAAAATTAAAGTGTTTTTGGTGTTAGTAGCAATAAGACCTAATAAGACCACCATATTGCTACTAACACCCAAAACACATTAATTTTGATTTCATGGGGACTTTAACTTTTTCTTAGTGTAAGGTCTTCTCCGATCCTTTCATTGCTTACTGCTTTTCCTGTTTGAGATTCGCTTCAGGAACATGCAGATGTGCTCCAGTAATGTTTATTTTTCCATTACTGCCCGAACGCCGCCAAATCTGCGACAGCTGCCACTTTCCTGAGGGAAGTGCAAGCAATCTTCCCAGAGCATGTCGCCGTGATATATCTCCCACTCTGTCCTTTGACTGAGTATTCTTTACGGCCTTGCCTTTCAGGGAGGCGACCAGCACCTCCACATCCTGCCAAGCGCTGCTGTTAAATCATGTCATCTCGCAGAAGCATAGGAAGAACAGCCACATCACCCGCCAACGCTCCACAACACCATGGATGAGGGAAACAAACTCAAAACAATAGCGAGCCATATTTTACTCTCCTTCTTTCCACGAGTTGGAGTAGCCTGTGGCGTGAAAGGGGAACGTTTGAGGGTATTGATTGTTGGTTTGCTGTTAGCTCTCCTCTGGCATGTGGGTATTGTAAATGCAGCATTTTTCGCAGACAGGGGCATTTGTTTCCTCTTGCTGGAGGGCAGCAAGATCTCAAGCTCTATTGCTCTCTCAGTCAAACTGTCCACCTGCTTGTAACACTTGTTGTCAGTGGGGAGAGACTGCTGTAACAGAGTATATTAAAGCAGCAGAGAAATTGATCACGAGGTTCCTGTAGCCATAACATGGCTTGCCACTTTTATTGGATGGAGAGAGTGAAGAAGAGAAAGTAAATGATTGGGGATTGAGACATGGGTGGGATAGAGTCTGGTTGGATTCAAACCTGTGTGAAAATGTGGAGCTAACATTGCCAGTCACCTCAAGGCCATGGCTCTGACACCTCCATGCTAAATGATGCTCCCAAATAAGACTTTAGGCCATCAAAGAGGGGCATCTTATGCCTTTGTAATGCAGCTTAGAAATTCTTCAATTAATTTAAATGATTTTCCAAATAAATCTTTAAAAATCTGAATAGACACTCTATGGCAAGGGTGATCATGCTTCTGGAAGGCCTCCTGTAACATAATTTGTGAATACAGGACCAAGAATGTGAGATGTAGATGTAAAATTTAATTTCCAAATAAAAAATAAACAAAGAAAACAAGTGCACAGAACAAAAATATCCCAGGCCACGGGTCCCTACTGTACCTCCTTCTGGAGCTCCTCCTGGAACTTAAGACCGGTGTGGTGCACAGGGTTGGTGTTTTTCGCAAGACATGAAATACTTGCCAATAACTACATATCACTGCAGTTTCCAACAGAAATGAACAATAGAGCGAGCACTTATAATAGTTTTCATAATAGTTATCATTAAAGCTTCATATGTTTCACTTTCTGGACGCAACAAGCTTGCTCAGCAGGGATAGCATTGGCCCCATTTACACTAGTGTGTTTTCATTTTAAAAGGATTAACTTTTGCTATGGTTACACTTGGGTGCGATATCCGCACGATGAAAGATGGAAAAACAAGCTAAAATCGCTTGCTTGCAATTGAGTTTTTACGTCACATTCGCTTTTATTGTCACTATCGAGTTAGGTTGAGGTGTAGTGCAAACAGTACGTGTTATTAAAAAAAAATGGACCACTCATACATACATACATACATACATAGCTGTACGTATTTTGTGTCTTGCAAAAAAGTTCCCAGAGTTACATTTTTTTCACGAGATCAGGTTGAGCTAAACCCATGCCATGGCCGGGTTTGATGAACCCATACCCAATAGCAGGATTGGGCTCCCTTGCTCTTGATGTTCTCCACTCTGCAGAGCTCCAACCCTAACTAAACAGACCTAAAATTGCTAATCCTGGACTTAAGGACTGGAAGAAACCTTCAAGCAGGTGTGGTGGATCTGCACAGAGGCCTTCCAGAAGAAAAATTGGACACCATTTATATTACAGTTTGCACAGTACTCAAACATTAGCTTTTATTGAAAGGACGAGAACACTGTGAGCATCTGGATTATCTTCAAACTGAAGTAGAATCCTCTCTAAAGTGTAATACCTTATTATAATCATTGACTCTATTTCAGCAAGATGTGGACATGTGAATACATCTATTTAAATGCTAATGCATTCATAGAGATATACGTTTGTAGACGTCGTAATAGGTAATGCTAAGCAGTGCTACAGGAAGCTGGTTTAGCCAGTTTGAAACACTCTTGAGACTCTAAAGTCCCTTCACTGAACTACTTGTTAAGAGTTTCTCTTTGATGGTCTTTCAACCCTGGAGGTTTGACCACCTCTTCTCTGAACAGATCAGAAGTGTTAAGCAGCTTTTTCCTCAGCCCAGAGAGAGGTTTAGACGTATGGTTCATAATGCAGGAAACATTCTGGAACACTCTGGAAACCAATTCTGTGTTTGTGTACTGAACTTAGTGTAAGTAGAGGGTGGAATTTAATACTACACACAGTCGTCACACAGGACTGTAATGTCCCTGAGCAGTCAGAGGCTTAAACAACAGGAGAGTTAGTTCAGGGCCGAGGGCTCAGAGTTTGTAATGCCAGCAGAATCAAAGCAAGTGTGCTTTACTTAAGCTCCCAAGATTGTGAATTATAGGCTCTTCCTTCATCCTCTGAAGATGTGGCTTTTTGTTTATGGTCCCTGTGTAAGTACTGATGTAAACCTTCTATCTGCTCTCAAGCATTATATAGAGATGGGAAATGAAAGAGAGATTGGATGGAGAAGGAATGCTTGTTTAGGTTTTGCTTGAATAAACCAGAGTCAGATGGGCTCGCAGGTTGCAATGGATGCTTACGAGCAGTACGGACAGACATGCTATCAGTTAAAGCTCTTTGCCGCTGTAGGGTAGTATGAAGGCAGCAGATTGCCTGTTCGCTCTGTTGCCTTCAGGGATCCAACAAGCACAAACATATGCTTTTTGCTTTCTTTTGACATATGAATGCAGCATGTACACACAGATGTTCACTTTCTCTTCATCTACCTGTACACGCGCCTTTAGAATTAATCAGAAATCTCTCCACTGATCAAGTGAGCAATGGAAGGATGTTACTATACCTTTTTTCAGGAAATCTGTGATCACTTGAATAGTTCCAAAGTTAAGGATCCAAAGTACAGTAGTTGAATATCCTTTATATGGTAATGCAATGTATTAGGGCCTTTCGCACCGAACTAAAAGTGCAGTACTACAGTACTAGTACGATTTTGACATCGTGTGAGCGTGGTGTTCAACAACAGAAACAAAGAAGAGCAATGTTAACAACAGGAGGATGGAGGACATTGTGTCGAATGTTGACATGTATGATTTAAAGAACGTAAAGAAGGACTAAGAATCTCCAACATCATTTGGCATGATTTGGCATGTTATTGAGGATGATAAAAGCAGAAAATGCTGTGGACGAAATCAAGGTGGGTGATGGCATTTTCGTATGCGTTTAGATAATCAGCATTTACTTACATCACCGATAGTTCCTAGACCTGTTTTAGACCCTACTCTGAAGTAGGAGCTAGTTTAGTTTCTCCAAACGGAGTTCCTGGAACTGAAATCGTTTCTAATTCCTGTGGCGCAAACCTGTCAATTAGTTTACTACCTTTATATCAAATATCATCTTGGTTTATTTTTATTGTTTTGTTTGTTAACTTTCATTCAAAATCCGAAAATGTAAGACCTGCTCCTGACGAAATGATATTAGAATTCTGTTTCAACCAGTACACAGAGGTTGCGTGATCTCTGTGATCCAAATCGTGTCTGAGGTTGTTATCCGCTACTGAAATTTTGGTATTGTGAAATTCACATCAAAGTGAGTTTTTTTTTTCTCTTTTTTTTCTTCTCTCTGTAGGGAACATCAACGAGTGCACACTGAATTACTACTTCTTCCTCCTGGCTGCCATTCAGGGTGTCACACTCCTTGTGTTCCTCATTGTATCTGTGAAGTATGACAAGCAGAAGCCCAGAGCAGGAAGCCACAGGGCGTCTCTGACCAACTCATGACCCCCATCCTCCTCATCAGTCATACGTTCACCGTCAATTCTCAGCCACCAAATCATGTGCCAAAATTTAAACCTTTTAAAAAATGGGTTATATTTCAATATTTGACTTTTGAAGTACTTATCTTGAAGCCCCTCGTGTTTACTGGAACTGGCCATTCTCTTTCTATTTTATATACGCGAGACAATTTACAAAAGAAAACAAAACAACATTTAACCACTTATTATCTACAAAAATATAGGAAATAGTTGAATGAGGTTTGTCCACTCTATCAGTGAAGCGGATTATAAAATGTGTGTTTGTTGTAGTGTATACTTTGGGCAGCAATTGGAGCTTTTTGCTGTTTTGACTGTCATCGTGATTTACGAATTCACCTACTCATAAAATGAATGTGGTTTTTAAATTGTTTAAAATATTTATTGAATCTGTTATTTTGATATTTTACGACAAGGTAAGACAATACTCTTGTTCGGATTTATTTAAAATTGTCCCTCTGGGCAAAAAGGTACACATTTTTTAAACACATTTTAGCACTAAAAAAACTAAAAAATTTTAACATTATTTTTCTAATTTAGGCACCATTTGCACTGTATTGGGTATATTTGGTCAATTTACTGTAAACATGTAATAGATACAAGATGGTTCTGTTTTTTATGCTGTTGATGCTAATTAGCTGATGTCTAAAAGGGCAAATGTGGTTGGCTACTCGTTTAAGATGGTAGCGAATAAATTGGATACATACTTTTTACGTAAACAAACATCAGTGAAGTGGTTTATAAAACTACAGTGTGGAAGACTTGAACTAATATTATTATTAAGAATCACATTCATAATTGTGTCCTTAACAGTTTGATTAAATGTGTAACGTTGGTACTAAACCTGTGGCATTATAAGCGTTTCTCACTTTTAGAAATTCTAACAGGTATTAGGTTTCTATTAGCTTGTTTTTAATGATTTTGATCAGAAGCAGTAAGGCTAAGCAGTCCATTGCTCTATCATGGTTATGATATGTGTGTATCATCTGAGAAATGAGAAGTTTGCACAAGGAGTGCTGATATGATGAAGCACACAGCTCAGCTGACGTCTTTACAGCAGGAATATCTCAGCAAACGCAAATGAATAGTGTTTTCCTTCGGAAACACCTGCGTCTTATTTGGAATGATTCATGACCTTTTTAGATTTGCGTAAGACTTTATGATGAACAACAAACCTCAATCTCAGATCTTCATCTGAATGAGGTTATGTAGTGAGATTACATTTGCACTAATCTCTAGTAAAAAAATAAATAAATAACATGGTTATAATTGAGTATACAGGATGATGAATTTTACATGCAGGCTTATGATACATCCCATAAAAATGTATACCTCAGCTTCATAATGCCACCGTGCTGTAAAAGGGTGCCTTGCTTGATGTCATTTTCATGCAAATTTTATGAAGACGACACTTTTTGTTTGCTGTGTTTGCAAACTAATTAACTAAGTCTGCTGTCTTTGCTTTGACCACAAGCTTAACAAAATAGTAACAACACTCCTGTTATGCTTGTGTGCTGGTTTTTTTAATGTGTTTTCATACACGGGTAGTTCCTGTGGTGTGTGTTGCACTTTTTCAGCAGTTACGCCTTGTGCCTTCGAGTTACTGTATTCCACGTGACTCTTGCAACTGATGCATCATCCTCACACTTTTACATTAGGTAGTTCAAAGTGATCAAAATCCTTTTGAATGTGATTTGACAGACAGTATTGACAGTAGAGCAGTAGGAATCTGATCACAATGGTGGAATATTAAAAGACACAGTATGAGGAAAAGGCATCGTTGTTTTAACTGGGCATATTCAAATGCTGATTTAAAGCTTTTTAAATATGTATAATATTACTGTTTTTTTTTTTCTCAAACAATTTTTTCTCATTTTGAATTTGTGCAGTGAAAACATGCATTGTGATTTTGTTTATTTTCATGCTTTTGTTTGTTTAAAATGAAATGGTTTCTTCTTTTTGTTGTTGTTCAATAAAATGCATTTGAACTCTAGTGTTTGTGTCTGAAAAATATGAGTCTCCCATTTATTACAGCTCTTACATTTTCCTAGCTCATGCGGACCTTGTGATCTCTCACATTCAGTTGCATTTGTCTGATTTCATCAGATGAGCATGAAATCAGAACACCGTCGCTCTTCAGCCAAGCGGATCTAGACTGACGAGTCGTTTCCTGCGAGTGTGACCGTCAGCGAACTGTTTGAACTCCACAGCTCTTTTTCTTCCTCTCACTCTGAGTCAGATTGTTGACACAGCCTACATTTTTCTACCACCTCCACATTTTTTACAGTGTTATGCTCTATTTTAAATAGCAGAAGAGCTTAAGGTGTAGGCACAGTCTATGAATTATAGATGCTTTATGTGAGTCTGTTAACCTATCTAAGGTCAGTGTTCCCAAATTGCTCTTGTCTCGGAAAAAAGGCTGATACGTTAAAATAGGTTTGGATTTATCTAACATGAACCCTATTTTCATTATTTGTAAATATATTTTACCTACCTTCTCATTCTTACTGCTAGCTTATTTACACTATTCAGCTTTTAGCTCTGAAGAGTACATTTAATGAAAACAAGATTCTCATTTGATTGTGATGTAATATAAAATGCAAATAAATCAGGTTTCTGTTGTATGAACTATGGGTTATAAATGTCTGTAATCAATCCTAAAGCAGTCCATATACTTTAAATTATGGGAAATGTGATTACCATATTAATAGAATATTGCAATCCAGCTGCAAACTCGCAAGCCCTTTCTGAGTGACAGTGCAATTTTAGCTAAATCTGCAGCCCTGTTACTTATTCTGGCATATTTATATTAGAGATGTTCTTATTATGGGGAGATGCCAACATCCATGCTCTACCGCTGGAGAAAGTGTAAGCCATGTGCCTTGATAACCAGTCACATTATAGCATTGACGTCATTTAATTGCTGTAAGAGTTGAGACAGTTACTGTTTTTTTTTTTTTTTTCAGTGTAAAATATGTTAATCCAGAATCAATGTTAGACATGTTGAAGATGGTTGGACTCTCATTAAGTGACAAGTTGTTTCTTAACAACACATTTTGTCTCACAAGTGTACCGCACTTGTACTGAAAGCTCTGTTATGAAGCATTTTCTTTGATTTAAAAATGTTTCCAAATTAAATTTTGTAATGGTGTGATTCATACTTGACTCAACTAATGCAAGTGAGTAGCCCCGCCCCTTCGCAGTGCTGCCTTGTTGTCCATGTGATTCATTTGTAAATGAATCGCTCGTTTAAAAATCTTCCAGGTCCACTGACATTTCAAATTACATCCGCTCGAACCATGCACATTACTTACCTTAACTCTAAATAAGTAAATCATCTTCAGCAGCTGACGTAAAAACAGAAGTTGAAAGGCAAAAATTTAAAAATGACTGCAGGCACTTGTTGCTCTGACGGATGAGGTGTATAGTTTATTTTGACTGGTCGAGTGTCTTTGGTTATATAAAAAAAAATACTCATACATAGTCCAACAGCACTGATACTATTCCGTCAGATTTGTCATTCTCCACTTGACTGTTGGAGTGTTTTAAACTGACCGTCAGTCTGTATTTTGTGGTGGGGATTTTAAAAGTTAGTAACAGTTGTAACAGTAGGTGGCGACAAGTCACTGTTTTTATGGGTGAGTAGTATAATTGACTCAATTGATTCCTTAGTTGGCTACACACTTTTTAATTTAGCAGATTAAGTTTTGTTTATGCAACAATTTGTTAAGCTGTGACTTATTTTGTGGTTATGTTCTTACTTGATCTTGCTTTCTGCATTTTTTCCATACCAAGAGATGTGGCAGTCATAATAGAAAGTTAGTCTGAATGTCAGCACATCTTTGATTACCACAGTCAAGCTATTTTAGTAACATCAAAACTCTTTCCAAAGAATTTTGCTTGTGTTATATTGCTTAATAGAGCATTTAACCAAGGATAACCCTTGATATATTTAAGTCTGTGTACTACTAGAAAATTCTCACAGATGTATTGTTGAAAAGAGAAACAGTACTCTTTAACCTTATTTCAAAGACAACGTAATTATGCAGTTAGTTTAATATCGTTGAAAGTATCATGTATTATACTGTACTGAGTACTCTTTTTAAGTATGCTAAAGTGTACAATTTTGCATGACTGCACAATTAAACTGGTGATCAGTTATTATATATTTGAATACTTATTCTGAATTTGCATTCTACATTAAAATAAGTTTGTTTTGAATGATAACATAATAGATAGACTGTTAACATGCTTTAAATTGTACATCCAATAAATCAATTCACATTGATAAACATTAAACCTTTTTTCATGCTAAATAAATCAGACTATAAATAAATATGGTGGTCAGATGACTTCCATTATGGTGTTGACTTCCATTGTTGAAAAAATTAAACATGCATTTTCTTATATGTTCCACGGAAGAAAGTCATTCAGGTTTGGAATGAAAAGAGGGTGAGTAAATTATTATTATTTTTTATTTATATTTAATTGTTATGTAGAATTTGTGTGATAAAAGTGTATTACACTTTTTAATGAACGGGTTATAAAATAGAGCTTAAAACTTTACAGGAGGTGCTAAACCTTGCAAAGAGTTGATTGTATATTTTATTTTATTTGAAGTACATCACATACCATCAGTGGATTAAAAGGCTTTATTCTGCCAGATGGCATAGCTATGGCTTCCCCAAGCAGGGACTAAGTGAACCAAGCTAACCAGTCAAACCTTGACCCTTTACATGTGACTGATGATCCCGTGCCTCAACATGTTCAGCACCTAGTGAGCGGCAGACAGATGCACATGTCATGCCTGAGAAAAAAATGGCAGTTTATAAATGAAGAACAGGATTTTATGTTATACGTCATGCTGAAACGAAACGCTCCCCCCTGCTGATGATGCTGGAAAATGAGAAGACGTGATTATAAAAGATGTGTTAATTACAACCAGAGATCCATCAGTCACTCTCCCTCTCTGTGCCGCAGATTATTCCTCCCCTAGTCAGCTCAGCTTGAAGTGCCCTTCACAGATCACAGACTGCACCGCCATTCACTACACCCCTGCGCAACACGCTCCCCATATACCCATCCCGCCGCTGATAGAGACACATTCAAACTTAATGGCAGGGAGGCTGAACAAAAATAGAGAAAAAATATATAATTTTTCAGGATACTAGAAAACAAAACTGTCTGTGTGCATGTCAGAGAAAGACAGAAGGCACGATCATGTCAGACAGGATACGGGAAAAAAGGGCCTCGGGCAATGAGATAGGATGTGATTGATATGATACTCCTGATAAAAGAGAGAAGCGGAACGGCAGAGGAGGAGAAACGCGGATTAGAAACGTTGTACACACTGACTTCATTCAGTACGGTTGTTTTCATTAGGCTTAGAGCAGGAGATCAATAATCCAACACTCATAGCTGCTAATGTAATTGTGTAGACATGGTGCTACTGGTGCGTATTCAACAAATTTGGAAAACAAAAGCAGAGTAACCAATGAATAATTATAATAGAACATGAGTGGGAGAGTTGTTCTGGTGAAGTTGCAGATGCCTATTGTTGATCTTCATGCTGCTACATAAATCGAATAAGGTGCAAAAAAGAAATAAAAGTTGACCATATGGCTTACGTGCTGTATTTGAGATGGCTTTGAGTGAGAAACAGGCTGAAGTCATTAGCACTGCATCATTCATGTTCACCTACATTCAGATATGGTGCATGAAGACGTGTCACGCAGAGTTTGACAGCCTTGCTTGTTAACTGTCTCAAAACTGTCACTCGCGCAAAGCTATGTTATGACTTTTACTACACTGGAAAAAAATAGAAATGGAAGATTTTGCTAGTAAATTTCACAAATATTTAAAAAAGGAAACGATACGTAACACTTAATTAAACTTGATGTTTTAAAGTAAAAAGAATAAAATCTTATTCTTATTATTAATCTGTTTTCTTAAAATATTCCGAATCAGTTTTTTAAGTGTGTTGGGAAAAGTGTAAGTGGCTAAAAAGGAAGGGATAAGAGCTTGAGGTAAGCTGTTTTGTGTTATATCCCATGTCATGTTGATTTCATGTCACATTTTTATTGGCTGTTCTTGTGATGAAAGATACAGTATCCTATGATCATTTTTGACAGTTCAGCATGATCATGTGTTTGCTGCTACAATCCACGTTTATTGACCAGCCGATAAAAATACAGCAAACGCACCATGCTGTGCTCATCCCGTATTGTTGAAAGACCATGACAACCTCTGTCTTTGAAACTCTCTAACTGTACAAAATAAGACTGTTTAGGAGCCACGATCACAGAAATTGCCACGCTTGCTTCACGATGCTAATCTTTCTTTTAGGACAGCTGAAAATCCTGCAGCATCTAGAGAGCTTCTGTCCTGCAGACCTCAACTTCAACCAACCCTGCTTCAGATGTGTTTGATTGGAGTTGGAAGCAAAATCTATAAGATGGTATATCTCCAGAATCAGGGTTAGAGATGAAACATGCAGGTAAGTATGCAGGTGAGTAACAATTAATTATTATTATAAGCCTTTCGCCGACTATTTCAGGCATGCCAGACCAGCTCCTCCCTACTTCAATAGGGAAAGTCTCAAAATGTATATATACACAGTTTTAATGATTAATTGCAATATTGAGTGCCGGTGAAGTACTCTTGTGTAATGACCTTTAAACTTTATATTTGACAGTTTTCAACTGCAACACGCCAGTGTTAATTCTCTCTTATCACTCTCCGCTCTGGAATTTGATTATTATTTTGAAAGCTGAATGGCTTAAAGTCTCCAGTTACAGCAAGAAAATTAAAACATCACTCAAAAGAAGGAGGAATCGGTAAAAGACAAAGAGCAGAGAACTTGAAAGATGAAGATAAGGTGCATTGTAACTAAATATATTAGCACATTAATTATTATGGATGGTATAATTATTAATTAATAATAGACATAGTACTTTGTATTTCAGAACACAAGACATACAAGGGGACACCTGATTTCCAGTGATTTCCGTTATCTTGACTACAGAGACCGTCTCTGCATTTGATAAATAAAGTTTAATTCTCGTCATAATACATTACCATTACTCTGT
>JAUCMT010000154.1:16587458-16599748 GCA_032357475.1 Enteromius thamalakanensis | reverse complement strand
TAATGTTCAGTGCTTTGCTACAATCTGTATTGTTAAAAGCGCTATATAAATAAAAGTGACTTGACTTGACTTGACAAGCAGCGTGTTTATTTTTTGTTAGAGGGGATGAGATTAGCTTAAATATAAATACAAAATCAATATTTTATGTTTATATACAAACAAGTATATAGGCATGAAATATTGATTTGAGTTGAAATTGTTTGGTTAGTAGGATGTATTAGGCGGTATAATGTACATTAAGCTGGCCATAAGGCCCTTGTCTGGATCATTTCTTACATTACTTGTCCTATAACAAACTAGAACGATTTTTATTTAGATTTCTATTAATAATTAATATGTTCTGTTGTTTATTTTACTAAAATATACAATTTGGGTGAAGTAAATAAAATGTGGCTCTTAGTTTGTCTTTGTTAAACCAGAAATTTGTCAGTAACACAGATTTTTTCATTTTTGTTTAATTGGCTGGAAATGCAGAATCTCTTCCTTTCCGTCTTACTCTCAGAGGTCTGAGGCTGTTAATGATTTTCACTAAAGACTGATAGTTTCCCATTAATAAAACTGAGAAGGAATACCATTGAGCACTTTGGAGAGGTATCTAGGTTAATTAGACAATAATTGGCATTTGTGTTGTGAAAGGTTACAATATTTTGGCTTGAAGGATTGCAGCGGAAATGTCACATTAACATGTAGTACAACCATTATAGAATTCATTTGGCCTTTTTCAAGCAAGACTGTTATCATATGCTGCATAAATATTGGCATCTTCGAATTGCCCTTTTTTGGGACTATTGTTCTGAATTAGTCTGGAATGGATTGCCTTAATGTTTTGGAATTTATAATTGTTTTAATTTCTTACACTCAGAACATTTCCATGGTCAAAAATGACTGGAGCTGAGCTTCCTTTAGTACTTTAATAAGGTTCCTATCTCAGTTGAAACAGCTTGTTTCTGATGCTTCAAGCAACAAAAGGTTATAACCGAGATTTGGGAAATAAAGTATAATTTAAACAGAGCCTTGAGGAACTGTGTAATTGATTTAGTTCGTGCAGTTCTGGGCCGAATAACATGTTTACCGCTCAGGCTGAGGAAAAGGTTTAGTGACACTCTTTAACAACAAAAAAAGACTCAAACACAAATGTCAAACTTGGTGACTCAAGGTCTCTTGGTGAATAATCTAAATGTATCCAGAATCTAGCAAGCAAGTATACTGGCCAGAAATGACACTTGTAGGGTATCCAAATCCAAACCATTCTGTGTGCACTTTATTTACAATGATTCATTAATATTACAATCCTTAATCTACATGTCACCATCTGCATACAGTCCTGTAGCCTCATAAGTGAGTGCAGAGCATTGGCAAGCTTGGAAATACGGTTTAGTTTTTAACTACAAAAGGTGCTAAAATAAAATCATTTAAAAAATGAACAGAATAGAGAAAATAATAAAAATGAACATACAAAAAAGACTCAATTCATCTTGTTAAAATGTCATATTTTGCCATAAGTCTGCTGTACTCTCTGTCTTGGCCTTGTCGTACCGTTGACATGTCAAACCAAAAGAATGCTAGACATCCTTTATCATGTAATGGCTGATGTGTTGTGTCCAGTAAGGTTTATGTAGCAGTTGTTCCCTGGCTCGTACTCGTCTCTATCACAAAGGCAAAAGGGTGAGTTCAGTTCGCACACATGTATTTGACTACGCCACTTCCTTTAAAGCACTGTCGTTTAGCCGCTCCATGTAGTTTCGTAGTTCCTTGGAGTCACCGATCTCAACATCCTGACATACCCACTTAATGTCATTGTCAGAATCCACTCCCAACTTTTCCTTAGCCGGACTAACGCTTTCCACTGGGATGGTGGTGAATGTGGTAAACTTCACGCGTTTTCTTTTGGTCGTTGGCGAATCGCCTTTGCTGTCTTTCCCGGTGCAGACTGTAGCGGTTTCGGCTCCTCTGTGCACTTGGCCTTGAACGTTCTTCTGCAAAGAACCGCCGTTGAGAAGGTGGCTCCCTTCCTCTAACCCTCCTAAGCTGGAATCCATAATGGTGATGTGCTCATCGGTCTGCGGAGACAAACTTGCGTGGCTCTCCAGAAGTTCAGCATCGTTTCCCAACCACACCCAGTCGTGGGCATGGTTCAAGCTCTCCTGGCCCTCAGTCGACATCTCCTTGTGTCGGTACTTGAGGGTATATGAGATACAATTGATGAGGAAAACCAGAATAGCCAAACAGAAGACGCCTAACAAAGCGTACATCCCTATTTCAAGGTCAGTAAGTCCATGAGGTATTTGAAGGTCATCTTCATCTATGTTATGTCCTCGGGGAAGGTCCACTTGAGCGGGGAAGTCTGAGAAGTCAATGGGAATGCCGGGCACCTGGCTCCCATCGTCTGAGAGCTTGTCTCCGCCTGGTCTCCTGATGATTGCCGTTTTGGTCGTAGTGGTGATTCTTCTTATGATACCATCTTCCATGTCTGAGATGGAGCTTCCGTAGTAGTGGCTGTCCATCCCTGTTCTATCTGGGAGAGACGGGTTTTGTCTGCGGTCTCCTGGTCTGTTCTCCATGTCCTCATCCTGTCCGAAGTCGCCCGGTCTCAAGGCGCTTTTGCTACGACCAAACTTCACTCGGATGTTGCAGTTTCCAGCCGCCAGTACGCTCCGACGCTTAAATTTCTGACACACTTCAGATACGGTCATTTCAACGTGCACCAGCAGACCTTGACCCTCAGCTAGTGCAGAAATAACCGGCCATCGGCCTGCTGCGTCTTGTCGTACAGACACTACGTCCTCATCCAGAGAGGTAGCGCTCAGAACAAAGTGCTCCGGGTTGTATAGGTCCAGAGGAGCCATGGAGCCGTCACTGAACTGCAGCCACGCACTGATCAGCGCCTCCTACAGAGCGTAAAGAGAAAGACAAAAGATGACAGTATCAGCAATAACGGCATGATATCTTTGTACCTTATCAGCTACTGCAGGGGTGTAAAATCTCAATTTCTGTCTACAGTATTTTAGTGAAATGCAATGCGAAAGCAGCCTGGAATAAATATATCACCTAATAAAATGTCACAAAATGCCAAATGTAAGTCAGAATCTTTAGAAGGAACTGTAACTAATGAAATCAGACTTGAAGCATAATATTTCAACTCAGCAATTCAATATCACAGCAATGGTGTCATAAATTTGGCCTCTTAAGGTATTTAAAAGCTGCATTTTCAGGCAGGTCCAGCTCCTTCTAGAGTAAACAAATGTTATACAGTATTAACACTTTAGTATAGGGACAAGGGGCCTCATTTATAAAATGTTGCACAGAAACCATCCTAAATTTGATCTTACGATAATTTCACTTACATTACTACCTTACTAGCTATTAATTAATAAGCAGCAAATTTGGAGTTAACTGAGGCGAAAGTCATAGTTGATGGTTTGTTAACAGCACTGAACCTTAAAATAGTTTACCTGAAATAAGTGATTTGTATACAGTATCTGTCATATTGAATGTTATAATTTTCATTTGAGTGGCCTGCCTCCTGTAATCAACGACATACAAAATGTATACTAAATAAAACATCTGTCATGACTTTTTTTTCATCCAGAACCCTATGTGGTGACACTTTCTTGCATAAAATCAGTTCAAACAAAAATTTAAAGAGCAAAAATTACAACGTGTCTTAATTTTTTGTCACAGATGCCATTTTTGAAAGATGGAGCTTCATACTGTGCGAGTGAGGAAACTATTAAAATAATACCAATGGCAGAAACAGTTTAATGACCAACAATGCATTTGTAAGGACAGTAGATTTGGTCAGTCTGAAAAGTTCATCATATACAGTACTAATGCTGCATGAGTGGCTTCTCATTGGGTCTATGTAGTTTTCCTAGGCAGTAAACAATGAGTAAGCTCCCTTATATTATGGTGGAGCCCATGTGTTACTAATATACTGTGCCTGACTCTGCACAGCAATCCTTTAATGTAGGACATGAGATCATAGTGGTCTCTGCTCTACTCGGTGGGTCAGAAGGAGTGAGATTAAAAGATATGAAAAGATAACACAGTGCTATTACGGATATGGGGCTGCATATAGGGATTTGCATCACACAAGCATCTTAAGCTCTTCACTTAACAAGACATCAATGCTCGCTGTCCGCAAATAACATGCTACAAATCCTTCTACAAGGGAGGGGAACTCCCAGAGCACTCTAATCATGCAGTGAGATGGCAAATGAGGGAGGTCATGATGATATCCGTAATACTTTAAAAGCATACTGTGAGCTCCGGAGGGATTTTGCAGTGTGTTTATATATTCTGGGTTTTAAATAGTGGATTTTATGTTTTTGTAGTTATTGTTGTTAAAAATATATGATTTATTAGATTTGTACACCCTTCTGATGGCCAGCATTATTGGAAGATGGATTTGCTTTGTTATTAATAAGAGCAAAACTATATGTCAGCATACTTGTCATTTTGTCACTGATGATCCCTACGCCGTTTCAAACTTTTTGCATATTTCACAATAGATGCTTTCATATACAGTATGTGACCCTTGACGAAAAAAAATAGCCAACAATATACACTCTCTGGGACAAAATCACATATTTTTCTTTTGTGCCAAAATTCATTAGGATATTAAGTAAATATATAAGTCATGTTCCATTAAGATATATTGTAAATTTCCTACTGCAAACATATGAAAATGTTATTTTTATTAGTAACATGCATGCAATATTCTCAATATTCCATATTCTTCATATTCCAGATCATAGACTGCTTTCCTTTGAAGGAAAGTGAAGCCGCCATTGTCCCTATAGGGTGCGGCCATATTGCGCTAATTTGGGACTGGAGTCTCAACCAATACTGTCATGTCCTAAGCAAACATACACCAATACTTATTCAGCTTTTAGGTGATGTATAAATCAAAATATTTCAAAAAAATTAAAATAAAAGTTAATCCTTATGACTGGTTTTTTGGTCCAGGGTCACATCTATGTCAAATGTGCTGTCTGCAACTTAAATTCCATAGTGGCTTGTATAACAGCAAGTTATAAAAAAAACATTTGGATTGAGAGAGGTAATTGAGCCCAAATTTATTTGTATAGCGCATTTTCCCCATGCCAGAAATGTTTTCAAATAATTTACTTTAGACTTGTTTATAATAGATGTCGCTTGGGACTATATTTTATGTTTGTTTAATACTTGTATACAGTATCATTCTACATAAAGCTCCCACACCTCCTCCCAGAAACATCATGTGACATATCATTTTTTGTGGATTGTATCTCCCCTGTGCTCAATATGAGGAACGCTATTTGTGTAATGTGCTTGTTTATAGCAGAGACATTGCCTATGTAGAGTGTACCGAATCACTCATTTGTAAAGCTCCATTTCAACTACAGACATTTTAAGCACATTTTACATGGTGCACACCATCTGTGTGTTCTCAGTTCATTTTCAATAGGAGACACGTGGCAGATCGCAGATCGGGGACAGCTCTGCACACCATGAAAGATAACCGTTACAGCTTGTTGCTCACGTGTGATGGCCAGATCACAAGAAAAGCTTGCACGCAATCACATACAGTGTAAAACACCATTTAGGTTGCTTGCTTTGTACAAAATTGGCAGCACACTTGGACCTGAAACCATTTAGTGGTAACTGTGCATAAAGACGAGAGAGGATACTTTTCTCTACTTGCTTGAAATTCATGACAAACAGCTCAGGTGCTTAATAAGTCATCAAGTTCCAGAAGAATTAACAGAGCCTCTATGACACACAAACACACGTATGTTTTGCTTAATTGAAGGGATTGCACTAACAGCACTGCGCTGCAGCTAAACTGAGGTGTGTCATATTGATTAAGTCTGTCAACTACAAGATAATTATATTGAGTCCAGGTACTGAGGCACTGCGCATTCACCACCTCCTCTGAGACCATTAACAAAGCCATAATTAAGCATGACAGATGTAACCATGGGCAACCCTAGTTACTTTCATCCCTGGGTTATACATTACACTTGTGCAACAAATGACCAATGGAGAAAAACGCTTTTTAATAGGCTGTTATAGAAAGAGGCAATTGCATTCATTATATAATGGACTACTGTTAGTGAATGCAAGCGGAGCATTTTCTTAGAAAGTATTTTCCACTAAGCGGTTTTCTAAGACAGTATAGCTTATTGAATCTCACGATAAAAAAAGTTAGCATGGTAGTTATTAAGTTTAGGGGTAGGATTAGGGATGTACTGTATATGGTCATAGAATAAAGCTTAATTAGCACTAATAATGGCTAATATTAGTAATACGCATGCTAATAAGCAACTAATAGGTGTAACCGTAAAATAAAGTGTTTCCGATTTAAACAGTAGTGAAAAATAATATTGGTTGGGCAGGAAACGGTGAATATTCTGCTGTTGAATTACCTGTTTAGGATTGCTGAGCACTTCCTGTGTGGTTGCCGTGGCGCTGATGGCTCGATTACTTCCTGTGCTGAGCTGCAGGTTGAGTGTGAGACCGCTGACCAACTGCAGGCCCAATTCAGTGATGGTCACTCGATCATCCACAACCCTCACCGTCTTCTCTGCCAGGATGGAGTCTGACAGCGGGGACAGAACCTAGAGCAGAGCATACACACAAAAGTACATTATTAAATACAAGCATCATAAGCAATCTGGGTTGGTGGAGACAGCGCTACCCACAGGGATTACCTCCAATTACAGGAAGAAATATCAAAAACACAGAGCTGTAAACCCATCTAGTGATTGATGCAATAAAAAGGTGTTACAGACAGTCTCTTGCCTGCCCACACTTTCACTGCAGACGAGCACATATTAGGTATCTGGTCTCAAAGCAGACAGGAAAAACAAAATAAATCCAGATGACTAACACCTCCTCAGACACATGTACGCTGCAATATCAGCCCACTTTACTGAAAAAAAAGAGCAGTGGAAACGGTAACATCTTAGTGTTGGCTGTGTTCAGCCTCGCAGAGAAAATACCCTGGGAGTACCACGGTACAGTGGCGGTACTTGATGTACAGAATGTGTAATGACAAAGAAGAGGAAAAATCTCATTTAAAATGTGTTCATAAAGATGTCCTTAGAAACAAGTCCTTAGAAATACATGTACTCTCTGTATTCTTATTGGTTTCAAGTGGTTTTAAAAACCTATAATTTCAAGAAAAGAAAGCTTCAGTTTAAAGGAATCGTTCATCCCCAAATTGTGATTTTTCTGAGAGTGTACTCACTCTTGAGTCATCTAAGATAGATGAAATGCAAAATTTAGCATTTCGCAACTTGCTCACCAGTGGATCCTATGAAGTGAACGGGCGCCGTCAGAATAAGAGTCTAGACTAGAACAAATCTAGTCAAGTCTACATGACTCTATTTAACATCCTGTGAAGCAAATTTTTAATAAATAAATCCATCAATAAAACTATTGCTCTTGGCTGAAATGAGAGAATATTGCTTACTCCAGTCAAAAAGCAGTTTCTCTCACCATTTAACAAGTCAAAACAATCAAAAACATTACTCAACAAAAACTTTGGTAGATTTTGATGTGCGAGGACAAAAGAGGACTCATTTTTGACGACAGCATGTCTAAATGGAAGTGTTTCTTATAAACACACTGCTTTTCATTACAGAAAACATTAACTCATAGACTGGAATCATGTTGGATCACTTGTAGATTATTGTGATGTTTTTATCAGCTGTTTGGACTCTCATTCTGATGGGACCCATTCCCCCATTGGTGAGCTGGTAAAATAAAGCTACTTTTCTCCAAATCTGTTCCAATAAATTAAGTAATTATATGTTGGATGGCCTAAAGGTGAGAAGAAATCAAATTTTTAGGTGAACAATGATGTTATTAATGTCATGTGGTGTAAACAAAGTGTATTTTTCAGTGTAAAACTATCTTTTACAAGCAATTTAAGAGACAAGTTGACTTTAAATTGGCAGAAAGAGGTTTATAACATACACACACCTGAATGCTTGTCATGCCTGTGTCCATGCCCTCCAAAACACGTCCCTCCTTCAGCCTAGCGATTCGTGGATTCTCTACCTTCAGGAAGTCCCAGACTAACTCTGTAATGTCCACCTGCCAATCGCTGCCCAGCATGTGGGCCACCTGACCTCGCGTCTCTGAGGATTCAGCCACTAAGTGTGTGAGCACGCGCACCATGGCTCTCTGATACTGCAGAGTGCACGTCTTTCCTCTCCGCTCTTCATCATCGTCATCTTCACTGTCCCGCGCTGATCTGAGAACAGAAAGGGTAAAAGTTTGATTCTGTACCTAGATTATGATCACTGGAAGAAAACCTCTCTGTTGTGTTTAAACAAAAGAGATTACGTTAAATTGATTTCTGGCTATACTGTATGTGAGGAAGGTGTGTGTGTGTGTGTACTGTAGGTCCGCTGGATCAGATTACAATGTGTGTAGGTATGTTAATGTGGCAGATTGACTTTCCCAGCACTGTAATTGAACCCATTTCATAATGCGATCACATACAACAATTACAGCATGAAAAAAAAATCTTCCACTCACACGCAGAACAATTGTTTTGTTCCACCTCATTAATTATTTCTCTCTCTTACCACACACACACATTACATAAGAAGTACTGCCAATATAACCATTATAATTTTAATGTATGACCCTTACCCTGCGTGTGATTGCAAACATTTTTTACATCATTGATCATTAATTACAGTATATTTATTAATAATAAAGACAACACTGTAAAAAATGGAGCTGCACATTTTCCAGTTAACAAAACCTTTTGAATCTCAAATACTAGAAAAATGCTGTTTTTTTTTTAAACTACATAAAAACCCTTGTCAGACCAACAAAATTCAAGTGGGTTTAATATGAAGTAACACAAATTGTCAATGACCATATTTATAATATGATGATAACATTTTTGTATTCAGTTTTTGGTAACATTTTAAAATAAGCTATTTTTATTAACTAGCATAACAAAGATGACCATATAGTGTAATAAATGTATTGTTAATTGATTGTTCATGTTAAATAATTTGTTAACTAATGTGAGCAGATTTAAAAAATATATATTTTTCTACACCTATGCTATTTTTAATAGTACATTTTTTTACCGTTTTTATTATTTTATGTCTATACCATTTTTTTTTTTTTCATGTATGTACTTATTGTGCCCCATTATGGATTTTAGAAAAATTACCTGTCATGCAGTGTGTAACACAGTTATAAGTGAAAACATCCTGCAAAGTTTTACATCTGAAAGTGCACTGTGTATAAAAGTTTATAAAACACTAAATGATTCAAACAAGTCATTTTTAAAACGAGTTCAGAGTTGTTTCATACTGTTGTCAAAATGAAACATTAGCATATGCCCGCCCACTTGATGGTCTTTTCCTGTTAGTCTAAATGAAAATGCTAATTCATTCTTTGCCACTAGGTGCTGCTTTTGTAGCATTAAAAGCTCACAAACACTAAGTAAAATCGACCAATCACCGGAGGGGTTAGGAAAAAATTATTGTTTAGAGCCACTGAAAAAATAAGGAAAAAATAAATGCATATTATAAGAAAATAAGTGTTTTTTGACCTATAGATGACAACCAGTTGTTTAGGACTCCCAAAACCAAAATACAAACCTTTTATAACCCATAACAGGGGTGCTTTAAATGAATTATTTTAGTTCAAGAAATGCCATTATTATGGGTTTAGTTTTAAATGTGCCAAACAATGATTAATAACACTTCAAAGCAGTGAATTCAAAAAGTGCCATAATTGTCTTCCAGCTTTATGGACATTTTACTTTTTTCTTTTTCCCTCAGACCCCAGGTTTTCGACATTTATTGCCTATTATAAACAATAACAATATGCAAGAATCCAAACACTGCTCTGCTTACAATCCCCCCTTGTAAGAGAAACATTATTACGACATGAAAATCCTTCCGTAGTCTTTCCAGTGTTAAATAAATAAATAAAGGGAAGAGATATTAACAAGTGGCATTTTTTGATTTAGCCATCAGTTGTTCTGGGTGAGATCACAGTGTCAGGGCTCAGCTATTTACCTACAAAGGAGGTCTGAAGACCATTCAATAAACAATATTTTCCACAGAGCAGACAGATGTCCCTTAAGGAGGCAACCAGCTCCACATATCTCTCTCGCACAGCATCATTCCTTAACATAGACAGGAATAGCCATTCCCAGCGGTCAGACTTTATCAAGCCTGCCTGCCTGCCTGGTGTTGAGAGAACACTGTTAACACCAGGCCGTAAAGTGCGGGCCAGCCTGGCACTCTACAAACTACAGCCTTGGCACGAGCACAAAAACACTCTCTCGGGTCAGTTTCTCTCTCTCGCACTACACCGACCAACTGGCAGTGCATTTGGCAGAGGACGAAGAGCCTAGCGCTTCTCTCATACACGAATATAGCGGTAAACAAATGGATCATCAGTGCCCACTAGCACCAAACCGTAATGCTGTTACATCAGCAAGGTCATGCCTGTTATGCCACGATAAATATAAATGAGAATGTGCTGCGGAGAGGGAAATCAGTGGTGAATGCAAAACACACATGCTCCTCTGCCACATTTTCAGCCGATGAGCCAAAATTGACATTTTCTCCTCTCTTGCATGAAAAATGTCTCCGGGTCAAGTAAAACAAACGTAAGGTGACTTTGCTGATTTTAACATGCTCGTTCATCCTTGCTAAACATGTTCACATTGTGAAAATCACAGGAAAGATGAATGTACTTTGGCATGCACTGCCTAGACCGGACTGCAGCTGTGAGAGCCAACTCTAGCTCTGGCTAATGAGCGTCTGGGCCGCCGAACACATGTTCATAAACTGCTGACAGAGGCCCTTGACTTTCTCTAGCGCTAGGTGAGCGTGGCAAGCGGAGGAAGGCTAATTAGTCGTGATGTGCTGACGATGAAGTCCTTCATTTAACAGCATGCGTTTTAGAGGGTACAATACATGTGGAGATGGACTCATTTGGGTAAGATTCAACAAATTTCATGTCCTGATACCTCAAAACAACCTTGCTAACAAGAACGCAATTAGCAAAAAAAAAAAAAAAACGAGTGGAGGATCTAAACCAGACTTAGTCAGCTGTTAAAATACATCCTGCAAGAAGTCATGCAAGAACCTCTTCACCTGAAAAATCATAAAATGCCTGGAATGAAAGCTACTTCATTGGCTGAACTTTTTTAAAGAGACAGTTCAGCCCCAGAAAAAACAAAAAAGAGCCTATTTCATCTTTTACTCATCCTCCTGTTGCACTAAACCTGTATGAATTTCTCCTGTTGAACAAAAAAATACATTTTAAAGGATGTTTATAATTTCATTTTCTTATTCGTATTTTCATCCAACCCTACTAAAAAACAATGAAAACCATCACAGAAATGGTATTGACTTCCACTACTAATACCAAACACTACAACATTTAACCAACCCATTGAAGATGTTTTTCTGTAGTGAGTTGCGGGACATATTCCAATAAGACGTAATGCTTTTAACAAGCCCAACCCTGTCACCTAACAATGTCAGCATGGCTAATTAATATTCATAAGAAAACTTGACGTGCCATTTACATTGTGGGCCCCCCATCTTCAAAAACGGTAAATTTGATTACTTATTTTAAATTATTGTTTTTAAATCTAAGTTTAACCGAACTTGCTCCACCAAGCAGTGCGTAGGTGCTGCTGAAGTAAATAATGTGATGAATACTACAACATGAGTGAGTGGGTTCTTAAGGTGTCACCACTGCAATGTGCATTATTGCCACAAGACTGCGACATTAGGATGGACTTTGGGGCTCTGTCACTGAATCAGAATATGATTGCATCAGGTGGCCATCTTGTTAGTGCTCTCCGAGATTGAGGCTGTCAGGAGGACGGCAATCGAGCCCCTCATTAGAGTCCACTCGATCCACACTGACAGACAACCTCCCACTACTGGAGACACCAATCTATGAAGATCCTGCTGGTGTAGGTCTTGCTCACTTGTCTCATTTAAGTCCAACTTAACTAGTGTTGTCCAAAAATCACCATATACAGTACCTGTATACTAATTACACACACCTTCATTTTAACAGAGATTTCAAATCCGTGAGTGACAAATACACAAAACTTACCACCTAACCAGATATAGTTATGAGATACAATTTTTCTTTTAAAGTGGGAGAACAACTTTCTCTGCATTTGCATTTCTGCAGTGTTGTGGGGGTTGTTAATGTCAGAGATGGGACCAAGTCACACATGTGCAAGTCTCAAGTAAGTCTCAAGTCTTAACCTTCAAGTCTCAAGTAAGTCC
>JAUCMT010000154.1:16562916-16578912 GCA_032357475.1 Enteromius thamalakanensis | reverse complement strand
ATTATTTCCCACTGATTTTAGGCATAATTTTTGGTTAGGGGTAGGTTTAAGGGTAAGGATTGGGATAAGTTTATATTATAAAGTTTATATATTTTTTGGAAAGTAAAAGATAAAAAAAGAAACAAAAGATGTTGATCAAGGATCACATTCTACTTGGTGAAATCACGGTGACCTAGAAACATACTCCTTGTCCCCCCTTGGGCTTATTAGCAGGTGGTCACCCAGTGTTCATTTCTTTTGGAAACTGCAGTGATATGTACTTGTCGGTATGTATTTCGTGTCTCGCTAAAAAGTGCACAAAGGTATGTTTATGCCATGAGACCAGGTAAGAAAAAAGACTACAGAATAATGTCATTATACAGTAAGTACTGAAAAAGTCAAGAGTGATATTCCTGGCTGTGGCTGAACATTACACACACTCCCAGAGCTGAGTAAGACATCTAATCCAGCATCAGAGCATCATGGTGTGTTGCTTTCTACACTTAAGGGTTGTTAAAGCTGTGAGAGTTTGTTTCATGCTTGTCTGATTGATAGAGTTGTCTGCTGTCAGAGTTTCCTCTTGCTCTGGAACCAAAGCTTTATCTTTGTTACTTCAACAGAGTCTGCCAAAGTTAAACTGTTGACATGATGAATTAACAGATTTAACACTGTTATATTCAACACAGTGACCCCAAAAACTATTTGGACACTTCTGCTACACTTAAAAAATATCATACTAAAAGATACAATCATAACACGTCTTTATCTTTTTTTGTAATTATTTTTAATAGCTATTAAGTGCAGCTTCGTTTGCATGTCATTGGAACCTAATAGCACAATAACAATAACATAGTACATGTCTCATTTATCAGTAAATGATGGAGAAAAAAAAATTGCATTAATAACTTGTTCATAATCCAAATCCAAAGAGGCCAAATGTCATTAGTAATATTTGTATGGTGAGCGTTCAATTTCATTAAACTTTAATAAGTATAAAAATACTCCTGAGTGAAACATGCAATAAATGGTGGAGAGGAATAAGAAATCCACTAGAGAGCTGCAGGAATATCAATAAAACAAAAAAGTTTCTACATGCACAGTATAAATATAAATATAATAGGAAGAACCTTTTTTCCATTACAAACTACCTTTTACGCAATGGAAAGCTTCTATTGATGGTGAACGTTCGTCATGGAACTATTAATGTCAACAAGGAACCTTTATTTTTAAGAGTGTTGCTAAGCACATAAGAATATGTTATATTACAGCTTAACTGTAGGAAAACTTCTAGAAAGTTCACTGTAATCTAAAACTATTCCTACATCACCAACTTGTTCTAATGCTGTACGTACGGCTCAAATCTATTGTTAAAGACACACACACAGACACACAAACACGCAACACACAGGGCGTCATCATTAATCACTGCCATAGACTGAGGAATCTCGCACCACAATGTTACAGCCATGACTATTCAGTCTGGAAAATTAACTACCTGTCAGACACATCCAATCAAGCAGCCATCTGAGGAACGAGAGGGCCGGACCATGAGCAGGCGGCTCGTACATGTGTTTGACTGAGCAGGTCTGACAGCACAATTAACCGGGTCTTAAACTACAGCTGTGTGGGTCCTCAGCGAAGGTGGGAGTTATTTATAATCAAAGGTGAAATACATCCAAGAAAAGTACTTTCAACTTTTACTTCCTCCTATTTATATTAAACACTTCATCTGTTACACCGGACACGGCTGGACTGCTAATGTAGCTCCACATCGACTGTCTGCGTCGCTCCTTTCGGGAGAACCTGTAATCTAAACTCACCTTTTTATGCGGTCATCAGTTTTACCTGACTGGCTCCCAATAGTGCTTTACATCAAACAACTCACTGGCTCTAGTGAAAGATTCCCAGATAACACTCCCCTGTGCTCCACTCTGTACAGCATCATGGTATATTGCCCAACAATCATTGATACCTAACACACACATACAGTACACAAACCCACTTGAATACACAGTTTTTACACAACGGTTTGGTCAATAAATTTCAGCTTTTATTGCAGATCCTTTTGACTTACAGGTTTGAATGTATTCAAAGATGCCATCTTGATTGGGCACTATTATTTTATGTGTCCAATCTAACACTATTGATACTGCACATGACCTTCACACACTAGTGTTTTCCCAGAGTGCATTACCATCTTGCGAGCTACACACACACACACACACACACACACATATATCATTGCTGAAACTCTAAAAAAGGCATGCATCCATATTAAGTGTTGTTAACCAAGTGCTCTCTTAACTTAAGAGGCTTTTCTACTCTATGATAAAGCAGCTATTAGTCATATTTCTCTACTTTATAAAGTTCAACATATGAATACTCTTTGGTGGCTCACAAGCTGTTCATACTATTTACTGATACCAAGCAACTAACTATTTATATTTATTTCTTATATCACCGATATCCGAGCAAACTGAAAGTAAAGCGCAGGGGGCAAACACTTTACTGCTCATTTGAATCTTGCCATAACTGGCACAGATTAACCATTATTTTACAAATATATAATTTGCAGACAGCTACATGCATATTTAATTATCTTAAGCCTTACGGTACATCTAAAATGACAAGGGAATTTGTAGTATTGTTGATTTAGTTGATCTTCAAACTCTTACTTCTCAAATGCTTGTGTATACAGACCCTTCTTAAATGCTTGTGTATACAGACCCTGTCGAAAAAACAACACATGCTGGTTAGTTTTGAAGCATAGCTGCTGGATGCCCACTGAAAAATGTGTATTTTACTGCCTGTACTGCAACTTTTTACAGAGGAAATCCCACAAAAAACTCGATTGTATTGGTTTTGGGCTAATTTTGACTAGCAATTGGATGGGTTTTGTTCACCTGGCAACCCTGGCGCTGATGGTTTTTGTTCAGAAAACCTGGCAACCCTGGTGCTGATCCTAAGCTGGTCCTAAGCAACATTTCACTGTTTAATTCGAACTGTAGTTACAAGGAGTCGAACCGGAGCTCCTCACCTATCAAGAACATCTCTGTACTGCGTGTGCTACTGAACAAACCTACCGTCTATGAAATCAAAATCAAAATATCTTCAAATCTCCTGTCATATTAATATTGTTTTGAAGTCACATGATAATCTCCAAGTAATTAAGTCAGAGTTTTACTTCCTCTAGTGTTCATTTATTTTGGAAACTGCAGTGATTTGTACTTATTGGTACATATTTTGAGTCTCGTTAAAAAAGTTTATGCCATGAGACAAGGTAGTTCAAAACATACCTCATTAGCATATGCTGTTTATTGCAACAGGGGAGCACTCACAGTTTGAATGAACTAAACACTCCGGATCAACGCCTATTCAGCATTCAGCAAATGAGTCCAACATTAGTGCCGGAATAGTAGTTTTGATATGTAAAGAGGTTAACCAATCATTAATTAGATCAGTTGCATATAAAAGTTAAACATTACAGTTATAGTTTCATTGTTAAGGTAAGACGAGGTGCAAATGGTTATGTAAATAATGACAGTTTTGTTGTAAGAAATCTTGCCTAAGTGAACTTACAGGAAAATTAAATACTTTTATGAAGTGTAAACATAACTGATACCAAACTTAAGCACACTAAATGCAGCTGTACAGCACAAGAAAAAAATGGCCAATAAGTAATTCCTCACTGACAAAGTTAGTTCATCCACCCTTCCTTGAACACAAAAGCTCCATTCTTCCCCACGTTAACACCCCTAACCCTAACCTACACATCAGAAGGTTCCCAAATCCAACAAAAAAGTCTCTCCTCTTTCTGGTCTTGCTCAAAAACACCTAAAATAATACTTCATTTTAAGATTTACTTTTCATGCAAAGCATGCTGGAAACTTGAAGTCCAATGCCCAGGGTTCAGTTAATGCTAACAAATATTCACATGGTCCCAGCACAATTTAAGTGAGTAAACTTCTATTTCACACGTTTAAGCGGATTACATGCAATTACAAATGATGTGACAAAAACTATGAATTTGAAAGTGTTGCACTAGCTCATCTAATAAAGTGAATTAAGCAAGCAGAACAACAGAAGTTAAAGCATTAGAAAAATATTAACATTATGCTAATGATATACAAAACCTGTTCAAAGGTTTAGGGCATAAGAGACTTCTTTCAGAAATATTAGAAAACTTACCAACACCAAATCCCAAAATAAAGTACTTTGATTAATAATTATTTGGCAGGTAAATAGAGTAGCTTTAGTGTCCGGCTTAAGTTTTATGAAGTGTAACAGAAAATTGATTACATTTGTTTTAGAGGCAATATTTTATGAGTTAGATTAAGGGGGAAAAGAGGGAAAATGAAGAAAAAAGGCTATTTGTAAAAAAATAATAAAAAAAAATATGCACCTGAAAATTTTTTCTGAAGTGCAGGAAGTGCTCTTCTTTGTACAAGTACAAATGTCAAGTGCACATAGCTTCCAGGAATTTCAAGACTGAAATATGATGAATGAGAATTACATACTTTAATCAAGGTCAACTATCAAACACTGGTATATGCTCTTGAAGTTCTCAGAAGTTGGAAATTGATCCAGCTGTTTGTGACACAATTGTAAGAACTTCAGGCGCTTTGATTTGAAGCTGTTGTCAGAATGACCTTACTTGTCAACATTCTCACAATTTGGGACAAAATCACAAGAGATGTATTTACAGTCTGCGCTTCAGACATATTGAGCTGTGTGTCTAGTAACTCAAGCAGGTAACAACAACAAAACAGATCAAAGAAAGCCAACAGCTAGTCTGGAAACATGCAGAATGTGTGACCTCATGTCTGCAAACAACTAGCAACAGCACATGAATGCATAACGAGTGTGTTTTCACCAATTGCAGCACTGCTAAATCACTAATAAGGATAAAAATGCTAGTGTTTTCTATTTAGCATTTAACAAGATATTATGCAGTACAATATATCTATTCAGCTTTTTGGCACAGCCGCTTGAGCTGAAGAGATTGTGTCATTTAGTCTATTATGCATTGCATTTATTTTCTTTAACTGTTTATTTTTGTGGCTGGAGGCAAACCGATGGCTTTCTGTATTAAATTAATTAGGAGAAAATGATCCAAAATGCTACAGTACATAATGATCCAATATCCAAATTGGTGGTTATGATATAAGAAGAAAGTAGCTTTTTCTCCCCTGTTTACTCTCTGGGGAAACAAACTATTTCCCAAACTGCCGCACTCCCTCATAACCCTTTTGTTCCAAAGCACACAGAGCATCAGTTTCCAAGAAAAATGGAAAACTCATATCAAAATGGTTTGTATCTTTCTAACCCAATACAGTGATTGCGATCCAAACAAATCCATTATGCATTAGTGTGCATGCCCAGTCATCCATTATTTAGCTACAATGCCACACTTGTATCCTTAACATCTATTGCCATCAGTTAAAAGATTTATCATTCTACTCATGTTTCATGGAGATATTTTACATGGTCAGCTGAGGTTTGATTGAGAAATTGTAATTCGCTATTATATGCCCCAATTTTCATAGAATGTTACTGTAAAAGTAAGTGAACTACTTAAAAAATTTGTTTCAATTAGGTAAGGTGATTGTACATTGAGTGTTTCAAAAGACACATCCGATGAAAAATCTCCACAATACAACACGTTAACACAAAAGTAGTTTTAAAAACATTTATAATTTAAAGTAAAAATAGGGGGCCTGTATACAGTATACAAGGCTGACAGCTAATATCACAATTCACAAAAATATTGAAATTAACATTAACCTGTAACATTACATGTCACAAAACCGCTTAATATTAATTACTGGTAACAAAAATAAGAGGTAAACATTTTGTAAAATGTACAGAATTATTTTTATATAATATGAACATTTGTAATATAAAATAAAATAGTTTTTGCTTGCATAATATGTATGTATATTTATTATGTATACATAAATACATACAAATATTTATTTAGAAAATATTTACATGTATTTATATATATACATAATATACCCACCACACATACATATGTTATGTAAACAAAAATGTTTATTTTGGATGCTATTTATCGCGATTAATTGTTTGACAGCACACAAAATATTACAGTATTTTCATTCTGATCTCACAGCAATTCATATGTATTTTACGAGGTGGCTAAAACATACGAATTTGTACGACCTCACTCGTACGAATTCATATGATTGATTATAAATCGTACGTATTTTACGAGATGCTAATTTGTGTAAATTTGTACGAATGACTTAAACCTAACCCGACCCTAAACCTATCCATTATGTGGTTTTAGATAAATCGTACAAAATCATACGAGGGAGGTCGTACGAATTAGTACGAACTGGCACAAATTTGGCACCTCGTACAAATATGTTTGAATTGGTCGTGAGACTGTGTTAGTATTTTACAGTTAACAGATGTAATGCAATGTTAAAATATTTACTTTATTTTTTTTAACGGTAGCGTTTTTACAGAGTAGATGGTAAATAATGTATTGACCTGCATTGTTCTAGTTACATAAAGGATATACTTTGAAGCTGCAGTATGTAATTTCTGTACCTCAAGAGTCACTGAATAATGAGCGGTTTTACAAACACTCCCCCGTCTCTTTTAAAGTTAACAGTTCAAAGTTAAGTTTTAAACTGGAGGGACACTCTGACTTCAGGCTAAATATGTGCTTCATGTGGTGACATCTAAATTGCCTGGTTATTTAATGAGTGAATCAGCCTGACTACTTTAGATTAAACCAACGGAAGTCATATCAGGTAGAAATAGCTCCTTAAGGTAATAACGGCACATATTCCATTTCCACGACATATCTAGGGTAATTTTCACATCTTTAGCTACAATATGAAATGGAGTACGCTAAAAGTTTTACTCATAAATATGAATGAAATGTTAGGCCGAACGTTGGATTACTGCAGTCTATGTAAACATATACAACATTTTGATCATTTGCATACGACCAAAGCCTTTAATGCTTTTAAGAGAGAGTTTTTAGCTGAAGCACAGCTGTGAAGAAATACACTGAAATTAGCAATTAAAAACATTCTTACGCATGCTGTCGGTATTAAATCACTCCCACAGTAGAAGCTGATTGCGTATAAATCTTTTGGGTCATTTAAAATGACTTTTTATGTCTAAACAATCTTAACTTAATATGCATGTCAAATACAAATTACCATCTCTAGAGAGAAAAAAAGTACTGTACAATCCAGGCTTGTTTTGAAACAAGCTTTAGCAGATTTCGGCTCATGCGTAATCAAACATATCATAATTATATAGGCCATGATTGAATCTGAGCTCATACAGTATATGACCAAGATCCAGCTGGAGGCATTTGAATGCAACCCAAAAAGACAAGAATTACAGAAAATTATAGAAACACAATTGTCAGTGAAACCCTTGTAAATAAGAAGTGTGCCTAATTGTATTGAATGTGCACTTGTCCGAACGTTCAAATGAGTCAGCTGATACAAACATAAAATTAAACATTAAAAAATGGCTCTAGTCCGTCAGTTAATGTCTTGTGAAGTAAAAAGCATCCATAAAGACAAGTTTTGCGTTCAGCTAAAATATGAGTCCAATATCCATAATACTGATTGTTCACAAAAATGGTCCGAATTAGAAGATACTGTTTTTTAAGTAAAGATGGCTTCACAATAGAGTTGTTTCTTACAAACATGCAACTTTGATTTACAAGATGTTAATTGATGGCCTGGATATTTTGGATTGTGGATTATTGTGATGTGTTTATCAGCTGTTTGGACTCTCATTCTCACGGCACCCATTCACTGCAGAGGATTCATTGGTGAGCAAGTAAATTGTCAGCAAATTTCCAAATCTGTGTCCAAAAACATTACATTCAGTTCATACCTACTGATTTCTATAACAAGTATACTGGTCTTTTTACCAGTATGCTAAAATATACTACAAATTTTCAGCACATGACTTCTTGCCAGCTTGTTGCAACACGCTGATACAAAAATAGAGAAATAGATCTCTATTAAATAAGTGTCAGAGTGAGAGCAGTCAAGTGGAGTCAAGACTGTCATTGAGATGCATTTTCTTTTTTAAATGAATTTTCACACAGATCCATTAAAGCTCAGATTGATTCTTGAAGCAGTTTTACAATTCTAATAAGTATCCCAAAATGATGAATAATTATCACCTCCATTAATCATTGGCAAAACCTCATTAGATATGAATGAAAATTCTTGTAAGCTTCGTTTGAATCAACATGACACAACATGGTTTGTTTGTTCATTTGAGTGAATCTTCAGTAAGTAGACTAACCTTAACCACGTCTTCATCAGTGGACTGGCACTGCACCGAGTCTGACACGTCTGTAACCGTCCCGTCTGTGCCCACTGTCACCACCTTCACTGGCACCGCCACCGTCTTCCCGTTCAGCACCGCTGTGTTCAGGATCTCGGTCTCCTGTGACACATACACATCAATGTCTGAATGTTCTTACTGAATTCATTCAATCAGTCTTTGATGGGTTCAGTACTTCCTTTTATGCTTTGATTGATTGTTATTACTCTGTTTTATTTTTATTTTTTGATTAGTTCAATCATTCATTCACTAACCGATTTGTTTATTCCTTCTTCCTTTCTTTATTCTTTCAATACTACCATTGTCCATTTGGGGTTTTAGTTATTTCATCCTTTCTATTTTCTTCTTTTTAATCCTTCCTTTAATCCGATGTTGACTTGTCTGTTCTTTCCTTCTTTCATCAATCCTTTCTCCTTCTGTTCTACACTCTTACTTTGCTTCTTCTCATCATTTTTTGTTCTTTAATTCCTTTTTTCCATCCACCCATCATTTATTTATTAGTTCAGTCTATGCTTCATTCATTCCTATTTGCTTCTTCTTTATTGATTTTATTCCTCCTTCCATAATTTATTCTCTTATCTGTTCTTTCCTTCCATAATTTATTCTACCTTTAATCATTCCTTCTTTTCATTTAATCCTTTCTTCTTTCAATCCAACCATCTGTCCTGCATTTATTCATTTATCCATCCATCAATTCTTTATTTTTTTCTTTCATTTGTTCATTCTTTTAGTTTGTTCGTTTGTTCGTTGTTCTTTCTTTCTTTCTCTTCTTATACTACTATACTGTCTGTTCTTCTTTCCATCATTCATTTTCCCTCCTTCTTTTCCTGTTATCCTTTATTCAGTCTTTCCTTTTTCTATTAATTCTTTCACTCCTATCCATCCTTCATTTCTTAATTCAGTCACAACTTATCCTTTAATCCTTTAGTCAATCTTTCCTTTCATCAGTCACTCATGCCTTCTCTCAGTCATTCTTTATTTCCTTCCCTCATTCTTTCTATCATTCACTCATTCATTGGTTCAATCTTTTCTCCTTTTAATTCTTCCCACTTCTGTTTTGCTTTACTCCTTTTCATTTATTCCATCATCCCCTCAGTCAGTTCTTTTGCTTTTTACCCTTCCTTTTTCTTACACCCGTCTTTCCTACATTTGTTCATTCATCCATCATTCTTTCTTTCTTCTCTCCCTTTTTTAATTTTAACTTTCCTCCTTCCTACTTTCCACAGTACATCCTCAGTGAAGATGACATGAAGCGAGAGAGAGGGGCTGTAAAATGACTCTACAAAAGGAGCAGAAGAGAAGAAGTCAAAGAGCAGAGGATAGAGGCAGTTGACGTTTCGGGGAGAGGGTTCATTAGAAGAGAAACAGCCCGAGTCCTTAACCTTTCAGCCACGGAGACACACTGTTTCAGACAACCACGTAATTGAGACCATTACAGTCAGCATGGGAAACTCAGCCCCCATTGTGCCATCCCTAAGAGACAGGCAGACGTGGGTAATGTAGTCAATTTACCTCATTAGCAGATCACTTTCAATTAACCAATCTGCTTGCCCTAAATGTCCAACAGTGGCAGCGCGGTTACCGCAATCAGACGGTATTCATTCACTGTAAGCGCTGTCTTTCCATCCTCATTTCTTTCTCTTTATTTCGCTCTTTTATAAGAGAGCGAGAGATGACATAACCTAATCTCAATGAACGCATAATGACACGCTCAGCTCACCCCCATCTCACCAACTCTCTGCCTTATTATTCCTATTACCGCGAGCAGCACTTTCCGGATCTCTATCCCGCTTCTGATAGTTCTCTCTTTTCGTACTCTTATGCTGAAAGGGAAGAAAAGAATAAGGAAAAAGTATTATATTTTTTTAAGCCGATCTGCTTTTTACAGGCATGATTCCCTGTCATATCTGTAATGCTATTACTGGAAGACTCTTTTTCGATTTAATTCCTGGATCATATCCTGGCAGAAGAGACTGTGGGGTGTTTATGCTTTGATCCATTATCTTGACTCAGTTTGAGCCGGTCCTTTATGCCAAACAGCGAGGTCACACTTCTCATGCGTCCCTCTAAGAATGGGCTTAGAAATGTTTGAGATGTTTTTGTGTGCTGAATAATTGAAGGACAGTGAAAGAGAGAAGTGAAATCTGTGAAGGCATTTTCCTTGAGACAGAATGTGGCTCAGAGTAAATAAACGCTTATACTGTATGTGGGCACAAATAAAGAACTCATGCTGTATCCCTTTGCTAAGGAAAACTCTTTGCATTATAAATAATTATTTCATTTACTGTATTATGAAGCTTTTTTCTCTTTCCAAATAAGATTTTTTCATATTTAGCTAACTTCGCGTCATATTTTTTTTTAGCAAATATGTCCTCAAAGTAAGGTTAAGAAAGTTTAGATACACACAAACAGAGACCTTTTAAGGTCTATCAGCGAGGACCTCTCACAGTTGCAGTGGTGTTCATATAAGATGCTCTCGAATGTAACCCTCAGACAAACATTATTAGATTTAAGGCAAAACATGATTTGGTTGATTTAAAAGCATTTCAGACAGGCTTGGCCACTACAAAAGTGCTTATTTAGTTTGTTTTACTACATCTTTGAGGACATTTGATAAAAGCTGGCTCAAGTATAGCTAACCTTGTACACATATAAATGGGCTTTCCAGTGTACTTGGCCAGTTTTATGTCTTGTATTACTTAAACTCTATTTGTCTGCAAAATATTTTAAACAAATTATATACAACATACATTTCAATTGAATAACTCCAAAAACATGAAGTAACTATGAAGTAAAATCTTTAACATACATCTCAATAATTAATGTTTTTAAATATTTCTTATTTTGCTTTTATTTATTGCAATAAATAGCAGCAAGGATGATTACTATTTTTAAATTTTCATCAAAAAATTCTAGAGAAAGATAATCCTCTAAAATTCCATTAAAACAACTTTTTCAATACTAATAAGTGTTTCTTGAGCACCAAATTTGCATATTAGAATGATTTCTGAAAAATCATGTGACACTGAAGTAATAGCTGCTGAAAATCAGTAATACATTATGTTTTTAATATATAATCAAGTAGAAAACAGTTATTTTAAATCACAATCATATTTTACAATATTACAGTACTTACTGTATATTTGATTAAATAAATCCAGAATTCTTGAGAAAAACAAGCTTCATTAAAAAAAAAAAAAAAGATAAAAGAATCTTACTGACTCCAAACATTTTAACAGGACTGTAAAATCAGGCTTTTGGTAAATCACTCTACATTACTTTTTACGACCTTGCAGTGTCATAAAAAAAAGTACAGTAAATAC
The DNA here is from genome assembly GCA_032357475.1 of Enteromius thamalakanensis. Lineage (NCBI taxonomy): Eukaryota > Metazoa > Chordata > Actinopteri > Cypriniformes > Cyprinidae > Enteromius > Enteromius thamalakanensis. The sequence continues at coordinate 16,567,255 of JAUCMT010000154.1, read as the reverse complement.
TAAAAATTGTACACCCACACAACCCCTAATGGAGTTCAACCCCTTGAAACAGCCTCTGGGGTGTTTAATTCACTTAAGCCCACAATATGAGCACTTTGAGGGAAATCCCTGACTCATACTGTACATCACTAAACGCTTCATCCGCGGCCCCTCTCTCCTTTATGCTCTCTGCCCTGAATGCCCCCAAGCCTCCGCCTGCCCTCCTGCAAAGATCATTGCACTTGATGGGCTAAATGGCTGCAGACCTTGGGAGAGAGCCAGAGCATGTGTACGTGCCTGTGTGCGTGCGGATCGCTTGTCTGCGTGTTTGGGGTTAGGAGACTCACAGCAGGATAAATGTGAGCAGCAGGACATTAGCTGCTAGCAAGAACGAGATCACTGCATGCTGGTAATAAGCCACAGTGGGACATCAGTAGAGAGGGGAGAGGGCTGAGACGGCCACTGCAATTGGATTCAGAGACAGACACGGCCATTATCAAAGTTGTGGGGCCGGACTGTTTACAGGCCTGTCCCCCGATGGGTTTTAATGGGCGAGATAGAAAGCCTGCTGCAGGGCATGCCCAGGAGCTAATGGAGGAATTTCTGAAACAAGCTCACTCTCAAGGACATGACATCTTATGACTGCTTTTGTTCATTTTATGGACCTTGACTAGACAAAGAGGCTTTTCTTGCCTGCTGCCTGAACACCTGAAAGGTCAATGTCGATGACCTGAGACTACTCAACAAAGTATTTTGTGATGATTTTTGGCATACCTTTTTAGTTTATTTGCAGACTAATTTCCCTCCCTCCTTGTGACTTATGAGGACATTCTTACAGATGTTCTTATAGTTTTCTTTTGTGCCAAAAATCATTAGGTTATTAAACTTAATTGTTTATTAGTAATTTGCTTTGCTAAAGACTTTTAGATTTGGGCAACTTTAAAACAATTTTTGCACACTCAGATTCCAGATTTTCAAATAGTTGTATCTCAGCCCAATATTTTCCTATCCTAGCAAATCAAATATCAATGGAAAGCTTATATATTTAGATGAGGAATAAATCAGACGATGTTTCAGATTATATATTTGTCTCAATTAAAAAAAAAGTACCCTTATGACTAATTTTGTGCTCCAGGGTCACACATTACATTTATAAATAGGTGTAATAGACGTTAATGCATCAATAAGAATATACTGTACCTTCCATGAAAATATTAAACAGCACAAGTGTTTTCAACAGTGATGATAATAAATGTTTTTTTAAGCATCAAATCAGCATATTACAATGAAACACATGGCTTATTGTTTATTAGGCTGATCTTTATTAGGCTGGTTTAGGCTGGAAGTAGCTGTTTTTTTTTAGCAAGGTTGTACAAAGCTCATCATTCCAAAAAGTGAGGTGTGCTGTGATTGGCCAGCTATCCAGAGCACTGTGATTGCCCAAATACCACAAGCATGTGGTGAAAATGTTACGCCCCTTACCATAATGTGATGCCACGTCCCGGTGCTATGACACCAAAACAATAAAACACATTACAAACAAGGCATTTGTTGCATCTAGTGGAGACATAATTACTGACGATAATGGCTTAGTACTGTCTTTTTACTTGTTGCGTTGCATCACGCCTCGATTTCTAGTAATGTCCTTATTTGGAAGCACAAACAAAGTAGTTTCACTTTCACAAGAACACACAGCATGTCTAGCACACGGTGCCATAGCAACACTACAGCTATCATTTCAGGGGGGCGTGGACAAGTCAAAAGTTTTATAAAGAATGTGTCTTTGGTTTTGAAACTTTAATCTTTGCAACTCTAGGGATCTTATCTATTTGAAATCCCATCATATTACCCCTTTAACACTTCACCCCATAGTCCACTTTAGACCTTCCACTAGCACAAAGTAACATTGGAACTGTACATGTCAACTAGCAGTCATTAGAGAATTAGTAGACTGTCTGCTTAATATTATATAACACTTTACTTTGATGATCACAAAACATATAACATGCTGACTGTGAGAAACTTCTACTAACCCTAAACCTACCCTAACAGTCTATACTTAGAGTTAGTAGACATGCAATTGCAAATTAACCCGCTACTGCATGCATTTTGAAAATCATTTCTGGGTTATTTGGCAACACTTTATTGATAAAACTTTTTTTTTTTTTTTTATTAACCACCCCCCATCCCAAAATATTTTTCTGTTGCACAATGGTATAGAATCAGAGAGAATTCTCCATTCACATGTCATAAAAGAGCAATACAAAATCACAAATCTGTAAAAAAAGGGTAAAACACTTGAAACACACTGATATATTGCATTTGATACAGATGCAGGTTTGTATCGTGGTACAGGGCTGGGAAACTCCAGCCCTGGAGGGTCACTGTCCATGCAGCGTTTAACTCAAACCCTAATTAAAAACACTTGCCTGTAGCTTTCTAGTGCTCTTAAAATAGTTGTGATGTGTTTGATTGGGATTGGAGCTAACTCTGCAGGACAGTGGCCCTCCACGACCAAAGTATCTCAGCTCTGATGCAGTGTGTCGTTCCATATCATGTACTTCATGGAATGATATTTTACTCCCTGTTAAAATAATTAAAAAAAAAACCTAGATCTCTCCTGTGAAGCAGAGGTGCATCTTACACTTTTTGCACATCACTTTAGGTGTTCCTGCACACCCAGGAACCTTGCATCTTCCTGTTTTCACACCCATACGTATTGTCAATGGGAAATCCAGGTTAGGTACAGAAGCCATATACCCCTGATTCCTTACCCCTTACTGCGCAACGTTGCCTTGAAGCAATAAAAAAAAAAAACTACATTTCTGAACAATTTCTATGTACAGTATGTCGGTTGTTTTCTTGTTAATATGCTTTGTGAGGTCGTCTTTAGTTTCCTGAATGGCAAAGAAAAGTTTGCTGAAGGATGTTTCTTTTTCCCCGTCCGCCATGTTTCGTGTGGTTTCCGCGTGCAGGTGCCGTGGAGTTTGAGTTGTGGCTTTCTTTTGCTTTTTATGTCGAAAGTTGTAGCTTGCCATATAAAGGTGATCTTAATAGCTTTGCCTCTTGCAGACAAATTAAATTGATAAGAGGTTAAATCAGGATAAAGGCAGATGCTAGGAGCCACTACAGAGAGCTCACGAACACACGTCTGCACTCATCCGCTGCATCCGCCAACTCTCCTTTCTGAACAATTTCTGCTAAATAAAAAAAGTTTCATTAAACCTGCCAAAAGTCTTCTCAACACCTTCATACTGTAACAATCCAACTGAAAATGCCAGCAGGACTCTCATGGTGGCATTTCAGTCTGTTATCCTTTGCACTGCTCATCTGTCTCTGTAATGTCTCAGGACTCTTATTATGATTATTTGTTTGTCTCTGCGCTGATCATTGTGTTAGGATTCCCTGCCTCTGTAAGGATTCTCTGTGTTTCTTGATCTCTGTGTTTCTCAATCTGTGTTCTTTCATGCATTTGGATTATCGTTACGGACCACGCCTGACTTGGATTACTCTATCGCTAAGCCCCCCTGGACTCTATCTGTTGTTGCATCGACTTCTCGCTACGGACACCGACCACTCTCTCGCCTATCCTCCGCCATTGTTGTTTGCTGATATATGACCTCCCTGTTTCAACCCTGAGCTCGGACTATATTAAAGCTTGCATATGGATCCGAATGTTTTCTGTTTCGTTCGTGACACACATCCAGTTTGTCACACATATACACACACACATATATTTTTTATGTGTAGTTTATGTCATTCTAAATAAGATTACTGAAGAAAATAATTGTGCCTTTTTCTCACACCATGTGCTCCTGTGACCATTTCACTAGTTCCCACTTCCTCTGTGATAATATGGCTTGTCTGGCGGACTGTCCAGGGGGCAGGCAGGGAGCACGGTGGCCCCCCAACCCCTAGGAGGTTTACCCCTAGGAGGCTAGGGTTAATAGATGCTCGGGGCCCGGCCTGGTCCCCGCGTGCCCCCCGCAGGAAGTGGAAAACACTAGACCCTTAACCTAAGTTGGCCCCCGGCTCAGGTGGTGGAAAGGGGAAGGCGGTGGAAGACAAAAACGCAGGAGCAGATGAGAGGGAGTGAGCGATATTTAAGGCGGTGGGGTGAAGTTTGGCGAGAAATTAACGAGGAGATTGGTAGCAGCTGCGATCATTCGTGCATGGTCCTCCTGAAATTCGATTAATAAATCGTCATGTGTCAGAACAGGAAGTCCCGCCTTCAAATGGTGCTGGATAGTGACTCCCACAACTTATTGAATCGTTCTTTGATACTTAAAGGAGAAGTTCACTTTCAAAAAAACTTTTGCTGGGAATTTACTCACCACCATGTCATCCAAGATGTCCATGT
>JAUCMT010000154.1:16535300-16549105 GCA_032357475.1 Enteromius thamalakanensis | reverse complement strand
AAAGGAAAGGAAAGGAAAGGAAAGGAAAGGAAAGGAAAGGAAAGGAAAGGAAAGGAAAGGAAAGGAAAGGAAAAGAAAGGAAAGGAAGTGGAAGTGGAAGTGGAAGTGCAAAAGTAGATGAGAAACAGCAAGGATAGGATGAAGAACCTCTGAAAATCTTTGGTTAGAATACCAGTTCTGGTTGTATGTGAACATAAAAAAAATAAAATAAAAAAAAACTAAGCATAGAGGTTGAACAAAACAAATGTTTCAGTGTTTCAAAAAATGCTACTACAATGCTCACTGTTCCACCTTTACATCACATCAATGAACTCAAACCCTGAGGACCTCCACACAACCCAAACCACAGCACAAACCTGGCACATTTAAATGCCAAACCACATTCTACGCTTTCCAGAGAACATCCAACTCTGCATTTATATGCTTCCTAGCACATCTGTTCTAAAAAAGCAACAAACACATTCTGTGTCTGAATATGCAGTAGGGGTGGAAGAGGGTGTTTGTGTGATTGCACTAAGCTGGAAACACATGTTATCTTTACTGGTTATTAATGTGCAGCTGGCAGCATTGGATGTTGAACCAAGAGAAAAATGACTTTCATGAGAGTGGACCATCGCATCAGGGGCAGGAACTTATTGCTCTGTGAAAGCCACAGCTTTTTAGTTGACATACTTGATGGTGTTTTTTGGGCTTCAGCTTCATTCCTCTGGCTCAAAATGTGCCAAATATGTAGAATGGTATAATAGTTTTATCTGCTAAACAGATTTTAAGACAGAACACAAAGTGAAAGCCCAGTATACAATGCAAATGCCACTCATGATGCTCTTTTATGCATTTGTTAATGTTTTACATGATAATTTCTATTAATTTTCTAAATTCTTAAAATCAATAAATACTACATTTTTCCTGACATGTGACTGCGTGATTTAGTTAACCAATGAAATAGGCTGTGAAGACGGGATAATGGTTAACTTAGAATCCAATTTGTATTAATTTTTGCCCCATTAAAATCAATGGTAAATTTTTCAGATATAGTTTCTCAATAAAACATGACTTCAGTGAGACTCAATAGACTGTATGATATTCTATGCGCAGATTTATGCAGATTAAAGCTGATCACGTTGATGGAACGAACAGTGGTGATGGGTTATGGTTTTTACGTATTGAATCAACTATTGTACCAGTACTGCATTGCTACATATAGTACTGTGTAAAAGTAAAAAATGTTTGTTTTGAGAGGGTTACTTATTTCTTTTGGTGCATCAATAGGGAATATAAATTTTAGGTTTTACAACAATTTTTTTTTGCAAATATAAAAAAAAAATGCAGTGAGACTTTTTCTTATAAACAAGCAGATCTGATCTTACCAAGATCCAGTCAGTTTGAAATTGAATGAAGAGGCAGAAAGAATTGACACTAAAGTCAAAATTCATAGAATAAGTTCTTAATGATACATATACATATATATTACACATATATAGTAAAGTTCTAAAGTAAACTTTAAGACTATATAAGTATATAGACATATTTGTAATGTTACAAAAATATTGATCTCAAATAAAATATTATTATTATTATTATTATTATTATTATTATTTGTAATTTGTAATCCAAACCAAAAAAATCCTAAAAAACATTTTTTTATGTTTTTAACATTAATTATCAGCATATTAGAATGACTTCTGGAGGATCACATAACAAATAAGGAGCAATAATGCAAAAAATGTAGCTTTGCATCAAAGCAATGTTTTAAAATATATTTAAAATAGTTTTTACTATTTTAGATCCCATAGTCTTGTGTTTAAAAGTTAAGAGACAACTTTCAAACTACCCCTGCTACTTTTTAAAACCTTTTTTATAGGGTTGGAAGGGGGTGTTTGTGTGCTTTCCATGTAGTCCTAAATCAGTTAGAAATGTGGGCGGGTTATTAGAAAGACAGATCGTGTTGGATTAATTTCCATATCATGTTTCTTCATCACTGGAGTGTGTGATATTGTCCTCTTCCACTTTCCATGTCTGTGATGCAGTTATAATAATGGAGGCACTGGTCTAATCAATGCTAAAATCACTGCAGGAGTGTGTGTGTGTGTGCGCACGCACAAGTCAGCTCAAAGAACAGCCTCCTGCTGTGCTAACAAATCTGATCTGCCTCAATTACCGAGCTGCAGATCTATTTTCACATGACACACATAACGCATCATATTACACACACACTGGACGGGATACACACACAGGCTTGGAAAGATCTTTCATCTTCTTCCTTCTTCACTTATAAGGCTTGGCTGATTTTTCTCTCTTTTTCATCCCTCGTTCCACTCCTCTCCTCAGAGTCATTTCTGCTGCACGGTATTGAAAAAGATGACAAATTCAGTCTCTGTCAGGCAGCCTATGTACACCTGAGAGCCTTTCCAGCACTCTCACAGTATGTTTTTCAAAGTGGAAAATTTTCTCATAAAACTTCAGCTCTCTTCATCTGTCCCTCGATGCGTTCTCTCTCTCTTTCTCTCTTTCTCGGGCTGTCCCAGAGGTCTGTCGCAGCGCAGTTGAGCTACTGAGCTTTAGAGAAGCTATTAAACGTCCTTTTGTTCAAATTGATTAACAGGAAGGACACCATTAATTGAAAAATATGCACCAAATTATAAAAAAGAGAGCGAAAGAAGACAGATAGGGGCCAAGAAAGCTAATAATCCATAAATATAGACAGACGACACCGGCGCTATGAATCATTTCCGATTATTTACGTTCGAAACCCGCGACCTGTGCAGAGGTCACTCGTAGATTACTGCGTTTAAAAGGATTATTTCTACTCCTCATAACCCTATTAGCTCCATATCACAGCTCAAAGACAATGTGGCCTGTTAGCCTAATTAAAACTAATTACTGATGAAAGCTTGATGTAAAGCAAAGCTGAGGCGACACTCTTGTCAACACAGCCTTGAGCTGTCTTTCTCTCTCTCTATCTCTCTCGGTGGAGGCCATCTGTTGGAGGTGATTAATCGAGATTACAGTGACCCTCGGTGTGGGGCTCACTCGGGCCATGGCGGTATCGCACTGCCTCGCTGCGCCAGGCTCTTTACGCTCCGCTTAATTCATGTCATCAGGCTCCAAAGATCAGCTCCTACAGGGGGGCTCGTAACCTCCTCCAAGAAGCACGTTTGAGGAAAGGTCGGTAGCAGTACATCACCGCGCTTCATCTGACATCCCACCACCAGAGCACTTGGCTCGGGGGAAACTCCCACACTGGCCCGTGAGTGGATTAGCATTTTAACTGAGGTGACTCTCTCAGTACAATGGCTTTTGGATCCCACATCCACCTCTCTGGTTTTCACCAGGGGCTGTTTGAAATGAATTACGGCTTCCGGCTGCCAGGTTTCTTATGATGTGTATCCAGAACTTTAATGATTAAATGATTCACTGGAGTGAAGAACAGGTTTATTCTTATTACACAATCACCTGGAAAGAACGGGTCCTACAATGTCAAGAGATTGGCCTACGTCAGAGGAAAGCTTAACATGGGATTTTGTAGATGGGACATGTTAATGGAACAAAATATGATCTGCTTTAAAAATTAGAGGTAAAATGATTCAGATGAATGCCAATCAAAATAAAGTAATTTCTTAAAATTTGATTAGTTGATAGGAAAGATAGATAGATAGAAAGATTAATAGACTTTAATAGATAGATAGATTAATAGACTTTAATAGGTTGGAATATTTATATTATATTAGTTAATGAAATTACGGTATTTAACTGTAAATTTAACGTAAAACCTAAAATAAAAATAAATCATATGAATATAATATATATAGTGTTTCATAATAATATGATTACTGTGTATATGGCTTTGGTCTTGCCATCCACCAGCTCACTAATCCCACTTAAACCAGAACACAACTTCTCCTGGCTCCCTACCATCATTTGCAGAAAACTTTATGAGATTTCCAAATGATCTTGCAAAGACCGAACTCTTCATCATCAGCCAGGCTGTATTGACTGACCTCAACATCACTACACAGTTGGATTTGACAACACTAATGCCAGTTAGACCAGCCAGGACCCTGGGAGGAGTGAGACAGCGATCACCTAAAAAGACACCCTTTTAACAAAAGTCACATCTGTATTATCAAATGAAGATCTGTGGAAATAACATTTAGTGTTGAAGGTTAATAGCTAAAGCAGTGTTCCGTTAGAAAAGCAGCCCTGTCTGCAGCGATGCAGCTGTCTGATTTCCTCTTTAATGTGCTGATTCATGAAATGAACAGCAATACAGCAGCATTTATCAAAGGATTGAAAACCCATGAACGGATGTGGAGTGGAGTTTAATTAAATGTTTGCCTAGGAGGCAGAGGTAATAACTGCAAGTCATCAAGTTACAACACCTTTTTAACTCAAAGGTTCTGCTTTGATTTGATTTGATGATGAGCACGTATATCAGGTATATGTGTGGTACTGACACCACTTTAAAGACCATCAAAACAGCAATTATCATGTTTAGTATTTGAGTAGTTCGGCCTTTGTTTTCTTATGAAAAGTAACACAAAACAAATCTTACTGCAATTATTGGATAGCAGGTGGCCTACAAGAAAGTTTTGTGTTTTTGTTCACGCATCAACAGAAAAAAGCAGACTAAAAATCATATTGGTTCATCAATTGTAATTGTGCGCAATCAATTGTAAGATTGATTACAATTGATGAATTAATATTGTCAACCCAGGTCCATTTTACATAAAACAATACAAAAACATTTAATGCATTAACACAATATTTACACAAATTAACTTTCTATGTAATTTAAGCCATTCCATGATTTTTCCTGCCAATGTCTGAAACAAAGTAAAAGCCACTTTTAATCAATTTAATGCATTCTTAATTGCATAAATAGAAAACTTACTCACTATTAACTATGGCTTTTTCCTCAATAAATTAACAGTTAGTAAGGTAGTTGTTAGGTATTGGGTAAGATTAAGTATGTAGAAAAAAGTTATGTACAATCAGGCAATAATATGTGCTTAATTACTACTAATAAATGGCTTATATTCTAGTAATATACAAGCTAATAAGCAACTGGTTAAGAGATCATAATTTAAAGTATTATCCAATTTTTTAACAAAATTTTGTTCAATATATTGCATAAAATATAATGCATTACAACAAGATTAACTTAAATTAACAAGTTATACAACTTCCTCTTGAGAGAGATTTTTCGTCCCCTGACATATTTGTGTGCTTTTATCAGCTAATACTGATATATACAAATAATGAGATTAAATAATAAGCATATTATGTAATTACATCTTAAAATTACATCTTTAATTAAACATTCCCAGTAGCCTATTTACATATAAAATGTTACCTTCAAGTCCTCAGCTCAACAGCGATTAAGCACATGAAAAACCAGCAAACACAGAGCGGATGCCTCTTCAGCATCCAAAACACAAAAATTGAGAGAAATCCTTCTGCCTGGTCATGCATGACTCCCTGAGCTCCTCCACTTGAGACCTCGTCTGGAGCTAAGCGATAGCCAAGCCACTCACTCTGCCCTAAAAAGTCTGGAGCAAGAGCCTCATCCTGGCCAAAACTCTCCCGTTAGACCTCAAATACCACAACCACGTGCCAGACAATTACGGGATGAACCAACATGCAGCAAGTGGCACAGGAACCTTGTATAGCAGAGCCAAAAGCTCTGCCAAATGATTAGCGAGGGGACAGTCAAGTGTGACAGCAAGCACTACAGCATTGAATCCCAGCTGCTGAAGACTTTTGAAGTCCCTCAGATGGCCAAACAAGGTCTCATATGAGAGGACACAGGAGGGTGATTAATTAATACACTCTCACAGGTGTTGTATTGCACTAATACCTTATCGAAAATGCTAATATGCTGAGTTGTTGGATTATTAAAAATTAGGTATCATTTTGTATATTATTATTATTTAGGTTAAGTTGAAGTATTATGCAACCTTATGGATAACTATTGGAGACAGAGAACATACCGGAGAGAATTTATAAAGAAAGAGAGAAAGTGACTACAGCAAATGAATTCCATTATTGCATTGACAAAAGGACAAAAAGCATTATTGATTTTACAAATTTAAGAAGTGTGTATCAAGAGAGATGGAAATTGGTCTGTTGTATTTGGCCAAATGTAAACATTTTAACATATAACAGCACTCTTATCCTTCAAAAGTTAAAAGTTTAAGTAACATAACTGATTGCTATATGTTTATTGTTGTTATTTTTATTATTAAGCCCATTGATGTTTGGATCCCAGTTGGAGACTGTATATTTGCATAGATTTTTTTGATAAATAATTATTACAAGAGTTAGTAATGATTGATAGTGTATTCAAACGCAGTAAAAATGGTCTACAAAATCATTTAAATGACTCGAATAACATTCTTTGAATATGTACTATTTCAAGCCAATTTGATTCAAACACAGTTAGAATAAAATAATGAAATCTAATTATTCCGGAACTCCTCAGTAGCACGTCTCTGAAGAAATAGCAGAGCAACCCATGAATATTATTCAGCACAGTCAAGGCTGAGTGGTGTTCTTAATCAGAAAAAAATAAATAAATAAAGTATTACATCAATAAGCACATTTCCTTCCTTCAAGCTGTCTTTTAAACGGTTTTCATTTGCCCTGATTGTTCTGATTAATAATGATTATAAGAGATTAATGTTACAGTTTCTTGAATTACAATGGTTGTTTGCTGAGTTATTAAATTTGAACTTAAAAATAAATATGATTTAATAAGAGCCTTAGACTGGATAATTCCTGTTAATGAATGCTTAATTATGGTTATTTTAGATTTCAAACTAAATGCATAACTTTTAATCAACCAGCATAAAAGATTAGATCACCTAAAAGCACAACTTGGCATAAACATACCTCGGTGCACTTTTTAGCGATGTGTGAAATACGTACCAACAAGTACATATCAGTACAATTTCCAAAAGAAATGAACACTACTGGCAGTAAAACTCTGACACCTTTTATTCCTTTTCACATAAATCTACAAAGTTATGTTATGACTTCCAAACAATATTAATATGCTTGTAGATTTAAAAACATAGTATCACACATATTCGGCTTCATATCTTCTCATTTTCCATAGATGGTCGGTTTGTTCTTTAGCTCATGGAGAACAGAGATTAAGATACTTAAGATACTTAAGAGACGAGGAGCTCCGGTTTGAATTCTGTGTAACTACAGTTCATCAAAACTTATAATGGCACGGTTGCATTAACAAATGTGTTTTTATATTAGTTATGCATTTGTTAACTGGTTATCAAGTAGGTTTAGGGTTGGATATTTCCAACATGATACAGCATTAATGTTTAGCAACACTCCACAGATATTTCAATTCTAAATTCTGAAATACATACCTACATGTATATCATTGTAATAAATTGTACCAGGGTTCATTGAACCTGTTTTTAGTGCATTTCTCTTCTGCAGCAGAACGTACATAAAAGCAATATACCACAAAAAGTTCACAGAGGTACCTATCTTTATTAGACCAGGTTGAAACATAGACTCATAGCATGTTAAAGTTTCCCCCCCTGACTATTAATTAAGGATCATTAACTAGAACAAAAATCTAATTCATTTGCCATATTCACACCTAATTTTATTTGACAAAAACATTGTCAGAGGTAAAATCAATAATTATTTGTTAATATTTACAAAGGTGGTACCCTTTTAAAAGGCACAAGTTTGTAATTGATACAATTGAATTGCATATTAGTACCTAAAGTGTACACATTAGTACATCAACTTTTTCTCCTCCACTGATGACACATTATTGACACAATACTGACATTTATTACAGCAATCTGTGTTTTCACTGTAGGTGGAGCAGTTATGGATCCTCTAAAATGGTACAGAATATTCCTTATACAAAACAATCAAAAACAAATATGTGTAAACTAGGTTATGATGACAGAAGCTGTTTGCGCACAAGTAAATTTATATGACCACCAAATATTAAACAGCATATAAATCAAAATAGCTAATGTTACCCCCAAACAAATGGTACCCATCCAACAAGATTTGGAGGTGTTGTTAGAATTGGACTCTCAGAATTCATGTTTTGCTCATCATTCTGAATCCGATCCAGATATTGAGTGCATGGAGTTGCCGCGAAAGGTCTTCCTTGGGCAATCCGGGAGAAAAGAGCAAATGTTCGCTGTTGATGAAGCGTTCTCTGGAATGTTGATCCTTCCGTACGTTTCTGGGTGCGAGAGTTTCCTCACTTCTGTAGATGGATACGATTGTTGAGAACACTCTGAGACAGCTTTCGTGGATGGGTCATATGTTCATTGTGAGCAAATGCCCATGGTTACATTGAGGTCCCGCCTTTCGTTCGCGAGTCGGCTCCCCTCGCGTTCTTCCCACGGCAGCTTGTTAAACCGTAATGGTTTTCAACTGGTGGACCTCCAGGTGTCTGTACAGAAAGTTTCATCCGGTGTAAAGCCCTGCAGACTTCTGCCACACCATGTAGTCCTGTGGTCCTCCCCCGAGTGGGCCGCTTCTCCCCTGTAATGCGTTTGCCTTTAGCAGACCCCTCGTGGCTGGATGATTGGTACCTGGGATTCAGGACCGCGGCCCGTCCGCCTTCTTCTCCAGTGACTATCTTCCTGTGTTCAGGCTACTTTCCCCTTGCTGCTCTCGATGGCGGTGCAGCCAGGGGGTACGTGGCGGTCCCTCAAGTCAAGCGCGCTGTTGCGGTGCATTTATGCCTGCACGGTGCTTTGGCCTGGCGGGGCCAGTCACAGCTCCTGTCCAAGGCATGTGGGCCTTTGTTCGCTCTCGCGGGCCGGGCCTATTGTGCTGCCGGGCAGGCTGCCACCTCCATGCATGCTATGGCAACGCTGCAGGTCTACCAGGCTAAGGCGTTAAAACAAGCTGCAAGAGAACGGTCCTGACCAGGGGCGCGTCCTGGTTCCTGTATGGGACGCGTCAGACCTTTCCGGCCCTTCAAGTGCTGGGATAGAGACTGTCCCGTTCGACTCTCAAAGTGTATGTTGCTGCCATAGCTGAATATCACAATGCAATGCACTATGCACATTCCCCGAAACCACACCTCGTACCTTCTTGGGATCTGGCCGTCGCCCTCCGTGGCCTGCGGCAGGTCCCATTCGAGCCCCTCCAGTCAGTGGACTTAAAGTTCCTGACACTGAAAACAGCGCTCCAGGCATTGGCCCCCATCAAGAGGGTGGGGACCTACAAGCCTTTTCTGTCGACAAAAAGTGCCCAGAGTTCAGCACGGCTGATTCTCATGTCATACTGAGACCCCGTCCCGGCTACGTGCCCAAGGTTCCTACCACACACTTCCGCGATCAGGTAGTGAACCTGTAAGCTCTGCCCCAGGAGGAGGCAGACCCAGGCTTAGAGTTGTTGTGTCCTTGTGGCCTCTACACTTACCGCTACACTTGCAGCAGCTCTTTATTTGCTATGGTGGACAGCATAAAGGGACTGCAGTCTCCAAACAGAGGGGCCAACCCCCTTGGGTGGTTAAAGCCATCTCCCTGGCTTACTTGTACCAGGGAGAGCTGTGCCCCTTAGGGCTGAGAGCTCATTCAACAGTGTCGCTTCATCTTATGGCTCATGACGCCTCTCTAGCAGATATCTGTAGGGCTGCTGGGTGACACCCAACACCTTCGCCAGGTTCTATGACCTTCATGTAGAGACTGTGTCCTCCCGTATCTTCACTGAAGGAGAACGGGAGCCCAGCTGGTGTCAGCTTGCTGTGCCATTCCCACGAGATTTATGCACATTTTTCTCAGTGTTCCCTCCAAAAAGGCGACCTGAGTCCTCCCTGCCCTGCAGTCAGAACTAGAATGGTGGAACTTGTGTGGCTCAAATCTCAATATTCCACAGTCAGCCAGAAGGCTGTGTTTGCCTTCAATTATTTCCATATTCTTATCGATATATTGAATTTCTGAATTCCACATGCAGAAACTGTGGGTTTAAGTCATGTGCTCCACTCCCCCAACCTCATGCTTCAGTACAACTGGCAGCCCCTTCTTTTACTAATGTAGTGATGAGGTGCACCTGAGCGCAGTCAAGTGCACACCAATATTCATTGGCCTTTTGTTTGAAGCTCAAAGGCAATTGGTCTCTCTGGCGAGTTCCCATATGTAACGTCTCCATTCCCTCCTTCAGGGAACGTGGGTTACTTTCGTAACCTAGATGTTGTTGGGTACATTTGTATGTATGTGTATGTGTATATATTCTTACATTATTCAGCTTATTCACTTTCACTATTCACAATGATGGCTGTGTCAATTTTTGTTTTCTACACTACACATTTTTTTTCTTACACCTTCTAAACTGCAGAACATATTGTTAATGTCCCCCTGTTTAATAAATAAATTAACAGTGGCTGGTGATTTAAAATGATACTATTAATCAATTAAATAATTAGGCATATATTAGTAGCTTTTGAATGGATTTTCTGAAAGTGTAGAATGCTAATTATTTAAGCATATCAAAGATAATTGTAGTCTGTAATTCTGGTCACTCGTGTCTTTAAGATTTTTACTAGACCATGACTTTTTTAAAACAGGAGATTATGCTCAACTGAAAAAAGGTCATGACAACCCAGACGCTTTATTTTACATTATATCAAAGTCAACTTAAAAGCATGACCGTCTGTCTCTTTTATCTGTCTGTCCCAGAACTCCCTGAAGAGACCCATCGTCTCCCTAAGAGAAAGTCGAAATGACCATGTTCTCACCATAGCCAGCGGCACGATGCCAACTAAGTCTTTCTGTGCCAGGTGGATGTGCGTCTCAATCTCGTCATTCCCGGCCCTGATGCCCGGATATTCCACTGCCCAGGAAATGGACCTGCTGCCTACCGTACTTCCCACACCGTCGACCTCCAGATCCACCTGAACCACCCTCTGCCAGCCCGGCTCGACACTAAAGAAAGAGAGAGAGAGAGACAGAAAGGAGGTTTGAAACTGACAGTTTTCTAATTATCCATGGCATGATTTTGCGAGAGAAGTCACAAGGTCAAGAACCACGCACACTGAGAACTATCCTTTTTTTTTATGTTCAAATACAATGCACCTGAAACATGAGACCACATAGAGAGAGTATAAAATAACAGATCCTGTGATGTAACAAGTCTCAAGAGGAAGCAGGTTTGAAGCCACGTCAAGTCACTTAGAGTTTACCGTCATGAGTTGATCGAGGAACAAGGAGACGTGCAAGAGAGAAGCAGAGCTGTTCAGTGCAATGACACAGCTCTCAGCGATTACCGCACCGCAACACATTAAAAGAAGGATAAGGAGGAGAAACCCAACAGAGGGGAAAAGTAAGGCAGGAGGTATAAGAAAGCAAGTGATATGGAGAGACAGGGAACAGATGGAGGTAGACACATACAGAGACTGCAACTGACAGGAACAGAAGAATGAACGAGAGAGAGACGGACAGAGAGAGAGAGAGAGAGAGAGAGAGAGAGAGGGTTAGAAAAAGAGACAAAGAAACAAAAACTTCATTTTCTGCTTGAGGTGGTGATCACCTTGCCTCAAATTGCATACAGAGTTGAAGAACAACTACACCGTTTCTAATGTTTTTTTCTTTCTTTACATCAGTAACTCCTGAACTTTTCAAGCAAATGGACAGATCCAGATACCAGAAGCTTCTCTTAAAATTTGCAAGGCAACAAGTCAGATGCATAAGCTTTCAGAAACAGTCTATAATTCAGGCTTTTTTCCTGAAACTAAACAGTGAGGGGTTTTGAATGAATGAACAATCCCAATTAGGCTGACAGTATCAAAACTGAAGAAGTAAATCTTTCCTAAACAACAATACAATACATAACACTGAGAGGTACAGCCTGCATGAAAAACCTTTGACTTTACTACAAGACTACATGTCTGACCGAATGGACTGGCTTACTAGAATGAATCAGATTTTTTCAGTGCTACAAACAGAAAAGGATGGTCTGAAAGGACTTTCCAAATGGGCTGTCTGAATAAACAGATTCAGAACAGAATAGATTTCAATTGCTACACAAAAGGGACAGAACATTTTGAACCAACCAATTCACTACAGTGAGTCAGATTTTCCAGCGCTGCATCTGAGCTAACCTTTTGACTATAAAGAATCAGACTTTCCAAAGTTATATTAGGGACAGAAGTATCTGCACGAAACTAATTCACTACAATGAATCAGGCTTTTCACTGTTACATGTGAGCAGGGGCATAGCAGCCTTTTTAAAAGTGTATGTGGAAAGAGGCAGCTTTCAGGTGATGTGACCCCCTAACAAATTATACACTTAATGTAGAAAGTAAGTTTATATTCGTATAATAAATCCTAAATAGAATACTCATTGTATCTTTACTAAAATTCGATAAGATTTTATCATACTGTATTTTACTAAACCATTTAACTATAAAGGGAAAGAGTAACTCTACTCCAACGACACGAGCAGCAAACCATGTTTCATGACAGTGTGTTTCACTTACGGTTTTATCCAAAGTGATGGTAGGAGAGCTTTTGTGAGCCAGCACCACAAATCTAGTCATAAGGGTCAATGTTTAAAAATTGAGACTGACATATCACCCGAAATATGAATAAATAAGCTTTCGATTGATGTATGGTTTGTTAGGAGAGGACAGTACTTGGTCAAGACACAACTATTTGGAAATCTGGAATATGAGCTCAAATTCTTCCCCGCATCAAGGTAAAATCAAGATGATTGATTCAGCTTTCCTGAGGGAGCGATAAGACCCATCCACCAGAACGTCACAACGCCAATAATGTTATGACACTACTGTGTGGTTTCTAAACTTTTTGAACGTTCCACACAAATAAGCAAAAAAAAATAGAGCCCTATTCACTTAAAGTGTCTTAAATCTCAACAGAGCTCAACACTTCTCTAGCACGACATTTGAGTGCTATGACCCTATTAGTTATGACCTAGTACAACTTTTTGGGTTTACAGTGAGGGTAAAAAAATCTAAATATTGAGAAAATCGCCTTTAAAATGATCCAGATGAAGTTCTTAGCGATACACAATACTAATCAAAAAATTTGAATAGCCCATATTTACAGTCGGGAATTTACAAAATATCTTCCTGGAACATGATCTTTACTTACAGTAATAATGTAGAATATTTTTTGGCATAAAATAAAAATCTATCATTTTGATGTTTCTTATTTTCCCTACAAAAATACATGTGCTATAAGACTGGTTTTGTTGTCCATTGTCACTTTTAACAAACACTGGATCTGTTATGATGTGACAAGGCTTTTAACAGGTTCAGTGTCTTGTCACATGATCACATTGCTGAGCTCACATCCACTGTAGACGCAATGTTAAAGTAGGTTAAATCCTAACATGGAAATCTGATTGCGTGATTCGTGTCATCGCGACATAACACATACTTACAGTGTGTGTTTAAAATAAGGACGTAATTGTCCTCTGCTTTTTTCGTCACAGAGCAAAGAAGTGATTGAATGAAAGAAATCACAAAAACAACAGGAGACGGACCCAAGAGATGATGTTCCTTGCGGTTGGCTGAATGTTGTAGTATTTCACTCAAATCTAAGTAACAAATCAGAGAACCCTGGTGGAAATATTGTTGATGGGTCAAACAAAAGTGCAGAGGACAGATTCATCTGTTTCTAAAAGTGAGGAAGACACGTCCAACCCCCAACCCGTCCCACATGGTTGCTGCACCCATGTCGGTGACAGAACAATTAGAAAAAACGTCTCTGGGTTATGTATATAACCCCAGTTCCTTGAAGGAACGAGACACTGCGTCTATAGACGCTTTGGGAAAC
>JAUCMT010000154.1:16523550-16535200 GCA_032357475.1 Enteromius thamalakanensis | reverse complement strand
CATTATTGTAACACCGCTACGTTTTGCGCTTTGGACCAACGTAGCCAGGGTACGTTTTTGTATGAGACTGGGTTGATGCTACAAGTAAATCAACATATACTAAAATAATCTGACTTTCCAATACATACTGTATGAGAAACAAAACTAAGTTATCTTAACGAATGTTATATGTTATATCTAAACAAACAGGTTTACTTTTTTAATGTAAATGTTACTAACAGGTTCATAAAACCAAGCATGCAGCATGTTAAATAATATTTTTTGTCTGTGATAAAGCCTATTAATTTACATGTTTCTACACAAAGCCCATTTTTGATGAAACAAGTGATGGCAGGCTCTAGACATATTCTTTTTATAGCAAGAAGAAACAGGGACACATGAATAGCAGAAACATCTACGCTCTCACAGTGCATAGATGTTTTCTGAACATTTGCAAATTTACAGAAAGAGTGAAAATGAAAGCAGCACCACAAATCCAGTTTCATTACGACAACTCTATCTCTTGAGATCATCTTTCACACAAATTATTATTTTCTCATTGAACAGTAAGAGAGTCAGATGCTGAGTTTGAAAGAAACATCCCAGTTGTGAATCAACAACCCGATTTTCCTGACAAAACAGAGGTGCACTGAATGGCAAATGAAAATGGAGAAACGCTTTTCATTTCAGGAACACTGACACTGCTCGTTTCACCCGTCCCATGGCACGCACGTCCTCGAAGTTTCACAACAGCCTGTCAAAACAGATGCCGAGTTGTTCTGAGGACCAACACAATCGCAAAGTCAGAATCGGAGGCCCAGAGTAGAGCACAGAACCATGCTCTTAGTATGAATGAATACTTGAATGAACTTTGATTGTCTTGCAAATTAGTTGCTTTTGATTATAATGAGGTTAATGCTGTGCAGCTGAGGATTTTAATTGACTTTGTGTGTGTGTGTGTGTGTGTGTGTGTGTGTGTGTGTTAAAAACAAAATGTGGTGCAGTCTGGTGAGTTATTCCTTTAAACAGGAATCCACCTTTAAGTGCATCTATTATGGGTTATTGTTTTTGGGAGCCCCAATGCAAAGTAAAAAACACTTTAATTTTCTTATAATATGCATTTATTTGTATCTTATTTGTTCAATGACTCCCAAGCCATTCATTCAAAGATTATTTTTCCAAACTGCTCCTTTGCATGATGCCAATCTGCATTGATTGGTCGATTTCACTTAAATAGATCAATACAAAAATCTTTGAGTTTTCTCAGTGCTGTGTGCTGTTTCTTGCACAGACAGATTTTTTTCACTTCATAAGACCCTTATATTTTGCGGGAGTGATGCTCCATGATATCCTTATTTTTTTCCCTAAAAAATGAGTAGCCACTGACTTGCACTTTAATAATCGCAAAGTACCATGATTTCAGCTAAAAATTCAGCAATTTTTTCCTTCAGAACAAAGATATTTTTTATGATATCAGAGAGCCATCTGACCCTCCATAGACAGCAATACAACTGAAATGATCCCAGATTCAGAAACATAGCTAAAATATCGGTAAAACAGTAACATCAGTGTAACAACCACACTTTTGTGATGCTATGAGAATACTTTTTTTGAGCAAATGAAAAAAACAACAACTAATAATTAAATAACTAAATAATTTACTCTTCTGCCGTGACTTACATCATACAATTTAAGAGTATCTCAATGCACCATATACGCAAGCTTTAACATATTTGGGAAACATATTGTTTGGGAAAGTATAACTGTAACACCAAAATATTTCAATTTACTATAAAACTGGCTTGCTTTCACGTACTACAAAAAAACCAGGATCTGAATCATCATAAACAGTGAGTATCCTTAAGCAAATTTTGCAGTGCCCCTCTCTCTTTGAAGTGCATGTGCAGGAGTACAGTTCATGTGCGAGAGGGAGCCGGAGAAAATTAGAGAGAGGGAGATAGAAAGTATCTTTGGGGATTTGGAGAGAAATGAAAGCTGCTCCGGCAGGTATAGCAGCAGGAAAGGGACGTCAGAATAAAGGGTGACAGCAGTCTTTCGGGGAGCGACAGCAAAGGAGTGATAGAGAGCTAGAAGAGAATAGAGAGAATGAAAAGAGAGATGTGCACTGAGCACATTTAAAACTGTCCCACAGTTTTTCCTGGAGAGATAAAAATAAATTATTAAAAGAATTGGTGTGAGCAAAAAAAAAGCTATTGGAAATGCAAGTGAGAAAATATTACTTGACTGTTTGTCATACAATATTTTGTGTCAAATGTATCATAAACTTTAGAGCATCTGGTCAACAGTAAAAAAAAATACTAAAGATACTAAAGAGATAAATAATGCTAAGTTTATATTTAACATATGTATCAAATCATCTACATTTAACATTTAAAATAAGAAGAAATGTTTTATGAGCAGCGCACAAGCATATTAAAATGATTTCTGAAGGATCATGTGTCCCTGAAATCTGGATTAATGATGCTTCATTTTTTTAAGATTTTAGAGTATATTACAATAAATTATAAGTTGTATTATATTGTATTATGTTAAAATGATATTTCCACAAATTATATTGACATAGCTTAAGATGCAGTTAACCTTAACCTTGATTTAAACCTTAAATCACTGACATGATATCATTTCTTTCAGCAACACAGCTTGAGTTGAGGCTGTGAGTGTTTCAGCACCACGGACAGAGACACAGCAAAAGGACAACACATAAAGAATATATTTTCAAGTGAGCAGTCACTAGTAGAATAGAGTTTCAGACAATGCCCAGTAAAAGCCAACAAGCCTGCCTCATGAATACGTACCCAAAAGAAAGACGGAACATTCATAAAACACGTCCTATTAAACCTTGTTCCTGAACACTGTGCATATAGCTATCCGTACCTGATAGCATCATTTATTAGCTGCCGTTGCCCGTGCTGTTTTAGCAGCCGATTCACTTAAGGAATTATGCATTCAGGTAATGTGCAGAAATTGAGGTTCTCACAAGGTTGTTAAAAATAAATATCTGCCTGCATGCCTACAATGTACTGCTGCCACAACTAGAAAATAATCTTTGAAAACAAAACTATGTTTACCACCAGTTTTCTGTGGGCGGTAACAGAGAAATGTAATTTGTTTGTGTTTAATGAGCCTTATTTGCATAGAAACAAGTAGCGCTTGGCCAGAAAAGGATAAAAATGTATAGTGCATAATTATTGTATATTCGATGCTGGTTTTGTGGTGAAACAGCATGCAAAAGTTGCAACATGAAATCAGCCCTTACTCTTTTTCCTTCTGCTTTCCAAGTTCAAGAAAAGTTTCAATATTGGCTGTGTGCAATATTACATGAAGAAATCTCTTTGTTTATTTCTATTTTTAAGCAACTTTCAAATGACGAGCTTGAAAATGTGATAGTCCAAACTCTCTTCTGGTATATCGTCCACCCCTAGTTATAAAATTCCCTGTCACTTAATGTCAAGTTAGCAAAGCCTCCCTGACATGATAACAATGACTTTTTCTTGCATTGTGAAGCTCCTAGCCATTTACAGATCTTTATCCCAGTGGAGAAGCTCTAGACACAGCAGGTCAGATGAGCTCCAAGTAAGTGTCTGCTGGGACCACATTTAAATGCCAGGGAGAGTCAAGTGACAGAGCAAATAAACAATTTCCCCACTGAGGTGATTTATTTCAGTGCCAGGTCTCTGGGGACAGACATAATTGAAAGTGCTTGCATTATCCAGTTATCAGAGTAAATGTTTCAGCCAGAAGTGTCTTGTGTTTTTGTGTTTGTGCTTTATCATCCAGTCATCCTTTTTTTATATCTTTAAAATCTCTTCCATAAAAGCATTTCAGTCCACTCTGACAAATACAGTGCATGTCTTTTATGTAATATGCATATGTTACAGAAAAGTTCCAGGTTTAAAATGATTACACATGGGTATACATCTGATATATGCTGCATTTTTGCGATCTAATTAGCAGTATTGAGTATACAGCAAACATTCTCTCCAGATGCCTCAATTGTCAGTAATAGAGCGCAGAATCTTATTAACTACATAGGATTATCTTTGGAAACAAATGCAGTGACAACAACAATCAAAAAAGGTTTATCAGATTCAATTATTTTCTTTTTGTGAGTTTGACAATTAGCACCAGCAGTGAAACGGAAAGAACGGTGGATATTCACATCAGACCAGTCAGATAAGACGCAAGACTGAAAAAGTACCAACCCGCTGATAAACCAGTCTATTCAAAACAGATAACACATAGATA
Source organism: Enteromius thamalakanensis (assembly GCA_032357475.1). NCBI lineage: Eukaryota > Metazoa > Chordata > Actinopteri > Cypriniformes > Cyprinidae > Enteromius > Enteromius thamalakanensis. The sequence continues at coordinate 16,530,955 of JAUCMT010000154.1, read as the reverse complement.
ACACAGCCACATTTACCCAAAAGAACCCATATTCTACTACTGTGCAGCAGATGCACTCACCAGTACCACAGGGAAAAAAAAAGAAATCATATTTCACCCTGTAGTTGTGAATGTGGGACTGAATTGAATGTGGAGAGATAAAAAAGCAATGCATTGCAGAATAATGGCAAAAAAGTATTGGGTTGACCTCACAGATAGAACACAAAAACAAACTAACATTGCAATTGGTATAGTCAGATTCATGAGTTATTTTGATGAATTGTTAAAAAGACTCATGAATTTATATATTTGAATCAGTATGAATGCTTTTAACTCATTTACTGAACTTAGTTAAAGTTTAGTAGTCAACATTTTAAGCTGATTGACAAAAAAGTAAATCAAAGTTGTCATTTGGTTTTAAGTTTTAGGTTTTATGGCAACTTGATAAAAGGTTTTAATCCACTTCAGATGTTGAATAGTGTCAAATAGTGTATTATACATATATTATAATTATTTCTTTTAACTTGTACTTACTGTTATTAACTCTTTCTCCGCCAGTGTTTTTTTTTTAAGTTGCCAACCACCACTAGCATTTTTTAAGATTTTAACCTAAAATGCATTTTTATCCAATAAGTGTTTTTTTATCAATGTACTGCATTTTCACACAAAATACATTCAGATATCATATTCTTTCACCTGTAAATAATTATATGAATAAATGAAATTGCATTTAGTAAACAAACATACAGTACAAACAAACACACACACACGTTTATGCACACTTATGCACATTAGGCTACATACATGCAAATGCACCTATATATACACACAAACTCTCTTTATATATAGATCACGCACACACACGCATACATGTGTATTCATATTCATATTGCCGGGTTATTGATCTATCCACGACATAACTAGAGATGTTTCTGTGTCTGTAAAGGCATCTCCGTCTTAACCTAACTTCGTCACGATCAGATTAAAAATGGTCAAAACAAGATCTACATGCATGATCTACATATATGATCTATATTCCATATTGTCTCTGATCCTTCTGTTTATGACGATCGTCATTTTTTTCCAGCCCAGTAGAACCAGTAAGTCCCATAACTCATTCAGGACATGCGCTAGGGCTTTCCTTACTGTATTCCACCTAAAACAGGGACTGTTTAAAAACTCGCAGCGATGTTATATTAAACTAGTGGGGCAGTTGTGACCTAATGGATCCAAAGGAACCAAAGGTTGTGGGTTTGAGTCCCAGGTCGTAGATGGTAGTAGTTACAGTACAGAATTGTTGACATTTTTGCATATTTATTAAAAAAGAAAAACTGAAATATCACATGGTCATACATTAAGTATTCAGCCCCTTTGCTATGATACTCATATATTTAACTCAGGTCATGTCCATTTCTTCTAATCATCCTTGAGATGGTTTTACACCTTGATTTGAGTCCAGCTGTGTTTGATTGCCCTGATTAGACTTGATTGGGAAAACCACACACCTGTCTACAGTATATAAGACCTTACAGCTCACAATGCATGTCAGAGCAAATAAGAATCATGAGGAATTGCGTGGAGAGTTCAGAGACAGAATTGTGGCAAGGCACAGATCTGGCCAAGGTTGCAAAAAAAATATATATATATATCTGCTGCACCTAAGGTTCCTAAGAGCACAGTGATCCTAAAATAATCCTTAAATCCACTTAATCCTTAAATGGAAGACGTTGGGGACGACCAGACCAAACTGAGCTATTAGGGTAAAGGAGCCTTGGTGAGCATGGTAAAAAAGAACCCAATGATCACTGTGACGCAGCTCCAGAGATGAATTCGGGAGATGGGAGAAAATTGTAGAAATCATCACTGCAGCCCTCCACCAGTTGGAGCTTTATGGCAGAGTAGTCCAACGGAAGCCTTTCTTCAGTGCAAGACACATGAAAGCCTGCATGGATTTTACTAAAAAACATCTGAAGGACTTCTACATGGTGAGAAATACGATTCTCTTGTCTGATGAGATCAAGATAGTACTTTTTGGCCCTAATTCTAAGAAGTATGTGTGGAGAAAACTAGGTGCATCACCTGTCCAATACAGTCTTTTTGGCAAAATGGTAAATTGTCACTAATAAATTGTCACTATCAGGTAACTGATGCATGTAAAAGTGGCTGTACAAGAAAAGATAGATCATGCGTTGAGTCGGGAAAGTAATAAAATAGATATTTTGTGTGGGACAATCTCTCTCTCTTTGTAATTAAATAATAAATTGTTAAAAAACAACAACAACAACAAAAAACACTCGTTTTGGCACCCCTAGGGATCGTGGCGCCCTTAGCACACTTATATGTTGGACCATTTAAAATAGCATAAAGCAGTGCAGGTACCCCTCATATAGAAGAATAACTACAAAGGAAAAGCATTTCTCAATAGGCATAGTTCTAAAATTATATGCCACTATTCCAGACTGTTTTCTTGTCCCAGTAAAACACTCGCAGGCTTTTGATGGACCGCCTGGCTTGCTATCAGAGACGCACAAACACGCAGACCTGTTGAGAAATGTTCCGGCAGGTTGTTTATTTGGACGCACAAAGACACACGGGCGCAGTGATAAATACCAGTGACAGACAGTGTGTTCAGAGGTTGTGTGTCGTTTCGAGGCACCAGGCTTGACTAGAAGAAAACCCGACGGCCATCATACATATTCAAACACCCCACAGCCAGAAAGAAACTACTCAATTTTCTCCTCACATAAATATGAGCGTGTTTCTGTGTGTGTGCCAACTCGTACTGCATTATAAAAAGTAAGAGGAAAAAATGAGCAATGATGGACACAGAAAAACTAAAAAGTCAACAGCAGAAAGGATTATAATAACAAAGTAGGTCAAAATCCTCAAAAGCATTTGAGTAAAATGCTAGTAAGAACTGAGAGTATGTAGATAAGAGAGCTTGCTTCCATCATATCAACAAAAATAAATAATTGCGAATTTGTTTATTATATTTGCAACTTTATTTATTGCGATTGAACTTTATACATCACAACTGTGAGTTTGTTTCACATAATTTTGACTTTTGATTTTGACATAAGATTAACACACTCTTAATACACTCTTGGATGAAGCTGTCTTTTTTACCCTTAATAAGTGCATAGTAGAACCTATACATACATGTAAGTACTTATATTAGTATATTTTTTAGTAAGTATATTAGTGTTTAAATTAGTTGATGTGCATTACATTTATTCCAAACTAAAATCTGCACATGAGAAAAGCTGACAGATTTAATAACAAATATGAAAGTGTTCTGCTTTCCTGACATGGTTAAGGATCTAATGTTTCCTTAATCTATATTTTCCACTAATATTCCCATACATCATCGCAAATAGTGATGTCGTTTATAGTACGACATTATGCTCTTAAGCAATATAAGAAAATAAATACTGTATCATTGAACATTGAAACATGAGGAGCCGAATTCCTCAAAGAGGTCTCAAAACAACAGGAAGTCATAAATCGGCCCGTGGCACCCTGTTGCCTACATCTTGCAAGCAGATCCAACAGACATTGCCACAGAACAGATTGCAACATTAACACATATTGAGAATCCCAATTCAGGAAGGAGATTGTCAATATTGTGCAAATAGCCAAGATAATGGACAAAGACACAGGACATCATTATTATTACATGGGTAAAATAATTAAAGATTTTGTTGGATGGATCTCCATCCCCCAACTCAACACCTCTTTCGCGTTCTTTAAGAGCTATTCCACGTGCTCCAGCATGCACGCCTGCTGCTGCCTAGCCACGATGAGAATAAAGTCAATCTAGTCTTGTTACTTTATTACTTTACTTTCCTTGAGAGTTTGTGTAAGTTAAGTTTTGCCTGCCGTGTCTCCAAGTCTCCGACTGCACCGCATCTTCAGACACCACCCAATCACCCAAGACTTTCTCAATGACTTACTTCCAGCCAATTGACAACCTCTGGACACCCCTTTCTGCAGCAAGGACCACAGAAGGAATCCCGTAGCACAAAAGAAATGCAAGGACAAACCTCCCGATTCAGGCTGAACTGGTGAAATTGATACAAATGCTAACCTCATTGACGAACTCAATGCGAGAGTTAACCTTTTGACTGATGGTTTTTCAAGTCAATGCAATAGCACCTATTGCTGTAGAATTGGGATTTCACGTTTTTATTCTCTAAGTCTTACTCTTTCCTCACTTTCCTGCAACTCGTGTGTTTATGTGTTAGTTTAGTTTATGTGTCTTAGGTTTATCCAATAAAGCCATATTTATAAGTGAAAAGAGAAGCATCTATTTACGTCTTTTAGATTCTTAAGAGAATAAAAGAGGTGTGTATTTGGTCTAGTACTACAGAGGAACTCCAGGGTGACGTACTGTAATGAACCCGCAAAATAAATACAAGACAACAAAAACAACAAAGCTCAACACATTACTTTCTAATAAAAACAACAAGTGAAACATTATCAATAAAAGTGCAGATACAGTGATACAGTGCAGCTGATCTTATTGCATTTTGCATATGAATTTGTAGGAGCTCTTTCGGATGCAAAATTTGTGGGAGGAGAGTATGTAATTTCAGAGTATCTAATTTACTAAAGTTTTCTGGCATCATTACCACCCAAAAAACCTTCCTCAACCTTTTTATATAAAGGATTTTCAGCCATCAATCTGATTACTAATTGATAATCTGGGTGCATGGAAATGTAATAAATGTAATGTATTAAAAAAAAAACCTGTCCTACTGTACAATCACATTTTTACTCTGAGGTAGAAACAGACACTGCATGTGTATGTTTATAAGCATTTATTTGTAAGCTTCTCTCCCATGCACAGACATAAGATGGAGTTTGTATTGTTACCTCTGTGCTCTGTCTTTTCGAGCAGGGCGGCAATTTGGTTAGCTGTGACAATAATAATACATCAAAGTGGAGAATCAATTCCACTACAAAGGCTTTGTAGCCTAAACCTACAACTAGGGGAGACAGCCCCAGCATTGTGTGTGTGTGTGGCACACATTTTGCAAAAAAGATCTGTATGCCCTCCTGTGTGTGTGGCTTCTTTAGTATTCAGTTTGTGCATCTAAAGTACTAAATGTGTTTTTCAACAGGCAAATGCAGTGTGTGTTTGCTGTGTGTGTGTGACCATTAAGGTGCCGCTGCTGCGATCAAGAGGAATTTTATTTCACAGGTGAGGAGGGAACTCCATCTAAAGTGACTGGAGCATGTCCACGTTCTTGCTCCCCTAGCTGTGGTGCCCCTGGGGCGGGCGGTTGAGGGCAACAGAGTGCAACAGGATACAAGCATCTGACACACCACAACCGAGCACTCGGCTGGCAAAGAGCCACAATGCAGAGAAAGATAGAGGTGGAAAGAGAGAGAACGACTTAAAAAAAATGAGGAAAAGAAAAGCAAAGAAGTGCATCATATAGAATATGGCAGAGAAATAGGAATGAAAGTGCACCGGAGTCATCGATCTGTGAAGTGTAGCATGGAAATGCCATTCTTCAAGAATAAAGCACCAGCCATCGGTGCTTCCTACAGTATAACAGAAAAACTCACAATGGCATCCAAAGAGACGGCAAGCAAGAAAATGTTATTGCTTGAAAGCTGCTTTTTCATTTAGCTAAGGAGACTTGAAGAAAATCAAGTAATTTTGTCTCAGATGTTGCTGTGGAAGAGATTAAAATTAACAGAAATGAAAATTGTTTGCATACAGTAAGAGAGCAGAGTAATTATAATAACAAAGAGCAATGTTTGGATGACAAAGCTTGGGATCATTTAATGAGAACTGTAGTTTATGCTAAGTCCTCTGACATTTAATTGCAGACTGGGGATTTTTGCTAAATGTTTATTTTTTGGGGGAAAGGTGGAAGGAGACAATAAGTACATACTGTAGTGTATCGCTGCAATTTTCAAAAGAAATGTCCACTGAGAGGCACTAAAACACAGGTTCGATATGCGAACCCTGGCACATTTTTATTACATTGAAATAGGTATGTAATGTGTTTCTGTTATGTACTGTGGCAGTTAATATCTGTGGACTTTCGCTAAGGGCTCTATCATGTTGGAAATAGATGCCCTACACCAAGCCCAACCATAAACCTACCCGATAGTGTGAAAGGAAAATAGCAACGTTGTTCTTCCCTCAACTTAGGCGAGATACATATCTGTCCTGTACTCCGTGAGCTACTGAACAAACCTACCTTTTTCTTAGCACAAGAACTTCTAGGCAGAAATCTAGTTATAATCACTGTGTACCACCTGACATTATGTATATATATATATATATATAATTCATTTATTTATTTTATTTGTAATTGGCAGAATTTTATGCAAAAGCTATACACAGTGAATCCCTTTAACAATTAAAATAAAGCATTTAAGTCTTTCAGCAAATATCTATGTTTGTAATAAACAAATTCAAGACAAAAAAAAAATATATGAAAAGGAATAAATGATGTCTGAATTTTACTCCCTCCAGTTTTCAATTCTTTTGAAAACTGCAGTTATATGTACTTATTGGTACATATTTCGGGTCTCGCTAAAACATGCAATCAAATACGTTTATGCCATGAGACCAGGTAGCAAATAATCAAAGATAAAAATAAACCAAGAAGAGTAATAGATGTAGAAAGAAAGGAACAGATAAAACAGACTTGAGAGCTCATCTGTGGCCTATTCCCATTGGAGAATTTCACCTGGTCTGAGAGCTAAGCATTCAGGAAAAAAAAAAAGTTTGAATGAGACTGAGAGAGCGACAGAAAGGACAAAGAGGCCAATGCAGGACCCCTGTGTGCCCTTGTCAAATAAAAGAAGGAAAGAAGACAAAATAATAGTGATAAATGTCAGCATGATAGAGCACGCTCAGCCACTACATCCTCACCACAAACACTGCTGGCTCAACTATTGTTAGACCGACAGATTTAAGAAGTCTGCCTATCTCGAGGGATGTTGGAGTAGGATGAATTTAGAGAAGGAGGAAAGAAGCAGTCAACCTTTATTTACTGGGACGGAAATGTTTTGGCATTTTCGAGAAAATGGATCAGTTATCAAAATAACTGGTTAAAGAAAAGTATTAAGAGTGTAATTCAACCGCAAGGCTTGCAGCATCCTTCACATAATTACATTTATTTGGAACTGGAAATATTTTAAGACTATGTATCTAACCAAAAGTAATAAATTACCAGAAGCAGAGGATAAGTATATAAGTAATACATAATACATGGTTTTAAAATATACTGTACAACATACTGTTAAAAATAAAGAAAAAAAGAAAATCACAACGTTTAACACTGAAAATAATAAGAAATTTTTCTTCAGCAAGATTTTTGAAGGATCATGTGACACTAAAGACTGGAGTAATTATGCTAAAAATTCAGCTTTGCATAACAGAAAAAAAACATTTATATAT
>JAUCMT010000154.1:16503947-16517897 GCA_032357475.1 Enteromius thamalakanensis | reverse complement strand
ACCCGATATTTCACACTTTGCCTAAAACCTTCAGGCATTCTATAGAATGCCGGATTTCACACATTGCCTGTAACATATGTTTATATATATATATATATATATATATTTGATCTGCATTTATCTCATATCAATGTAATAGTATTACATTGTAACTCAAAATTTAGTTATTCAGTAAGCAGCAGTGCAATAAGTGAGATAATATACTGTCAATCAATTACTGTCGCCTGCTCTTATTATTCCATTTATTACATTCTAGCAAATCTGGAGATACATGCCTCTACACATTAGCCTCACATAAACATATGGTTTTAATGCAGCGCAATAATGTTCATGCATAAAGTGTTATCCTTCAGTAATCTGCATGATAATCAAATGGACGAGCTTTCATACTGTCCCCTCAGTTAGAAAAACAATATCTAATTGAATTTAATTCAAATGAAATCAGCACATGAAAGGGATCACAAACAATTAAAAGAACAATCATAATAATAATAATTGGCACGCATATGTGATTATATTTATATTTATGCAAAGCAACATCCATAGATTGCAGGCGAGCATTTTACCAAAAATTCCAATTTTATAAACTACAGTAAATTTATAACAGTCTAAAGACATATTAAAAAAGTAGAGGATTATTAACTACAGTTTAGTTCATTAAAAGACAGAAATACAGGCAGCGTCAGCACAACTCTCAGTGGCAATAAACACTCTTCATACTCCCAAACGGGACTGAAGCAAAGCAACAGGCCACTGAGAGGACACAAGGGATGATTCAAATAAAGTATTAACAAGTCTGAAAGCGCAATGAACAGCAAGACCTGCGATTAGACAAGCTGTTTCAGTCTTGTTTACAAGCTTGTAGTAATCACACATGAGGCCTGTAAAGCTGCCAGTTTGTTCAAGCTCAGTGTGAACGGACACCTAAATGCTGCTGCTAACACCCGAGGAACAACCGGAGCAGACTGGTTAGATCAGTTAGTTTAGTTAAGGTTAGTAAGATTAGCTGCAGAGCTCTTATTTTTAATATCATTCTTCACTCTCCCTCAGAAGTCTTTAGTTTGTGAAGGTGAGCAGGTACAAAGCACTTTGACTTTCTCTTGCTTTTTACGCTAATGAGTTTTCCTTACAAATTACGACTGATTTAATTATACACACAAACACTCACAGATTTGTTCGTCAGCTATAAGAGGAAAATGTTATGACGTTTTCGATCAAATAAACACATGTAGCAACTATTAGCATGTAAGGGAGGGTAAATGCATCTTTTTGTTTTGACTGATCGAGTTTAGAATGAGAATAGAAAAGACTTTGATGTTTGCAGATATGCACACACACACACACACGATAGAACACCGAAGACGTTCACACACGTTTGTTGTGCCCGGGAGGCTTGCCACAGAAATGAGACATTGATTTGTAATTGGAGGCATTCAGTCATGAAATCTGTGGACTAATTAAAGAAAGTGAACTTAATGACAAACATTTACATATTCTTCCTGCGAGTTAGCCTGCTCCACCAGCGGGCATTAATCACAATCTGCAGCCGCACAAACCGAATGGAAAATCAACAGAGTCTAAATGCATCAGCATTACGGCAAACGTAATAGGCTATTTTTAAGGGTGTGTGTGTCTGGACATGGTAAAGATGTTTTTAGAGCAACTTTAGGTTTCTCTACAGGGCAACAAACAGTAAGATTGAGAGAGCTTTTCAGTTATTATTTAGAAGTAAATCGCATTTGCATTTAAATAATTAAACATTAGATGTTCTACTAACTTTAAGTAACTTTGTAACTAAATGCTAACTTCAAATAAGTCTTATTAATTTGCAAATGCCTAATATTTATTTGAAATGCATGCATTTGGTATTTGTTACCTTATATAGCAAATTAGTAGAATAAGTTGGTATATACTTGCAAAGTGTCTTATAGTCAGTATGTTGTTTGTTGTGAAATCATCCAAATAAATTGTTAGAAGATAAAAAGGCAGTCTACTAATACTCTAATGACTGCTAGTTGACATGTACTGTAGTTGCAAAGTTATGTACTGTAGAATGTCAAAAGTAAACTATTAAAATAAAGTGTTATTAAAAAATAAATAAATAATTTGGATATGTATCTGTAACATAATGATATGTGGGCATTTTTTGTTTGTTTTGTTTTGTTTTTCTTAAGTGTATAAAACTAGTGTGTGCTACTGTATAGATGAGAGTTCCAGTAATTATCTCTCATATGAATGCTAATTAATACAGTACCTACATATCAGATTCTTTGATGTTTTTTTTACTTTATACTTATTATTATATTTAATTTAATTTAAGTTATCGTGTTCACATCTGCTGGATGACGTTCACGGCAACTGCATTTCTAGAGATAACTCAGTGAAGACACTTTCCTTAAGGTTTTTAGTGGTTCTTTCATTTCATGTCGCAATTTTTTATTAATCATGACCTTTCTCAACTTTCTCTCAACAGTCAGAGTTAACTGCAGCACTAACAGTCTCATGAATGTGAAGCCGTGCACAGAAACCAATAGTCAAAGTCAGGATTTTCGTTCAAATTATACATAAAATTTCGTTTTGTTCTACCCAAGGATACTTGGAGTCACATGGAACCATTTTTTGATACCTTTGCATCTTATTTAAAAAGCTTGATGCTCATCGCTATGAATTCCCACCAAATGGATGAGCTCAAGTGGAACATTTCTTTTGTGGCCTGAAAAAAGAAGGACATACTGCATTAAAACACCACAAGAGTGAATAAATGATGGCATCCTTGACACTTTTTTAGCATGTTATTTTTTTTTTCTTCTGTAAAATCATAGGACTGAAATGTTCTTTTAATCAACACTGCCATATTGTACCATGCTATGGATAATCACGAAAAAGTCATATAGATAATTAGCATCAGGTACAAACCCTAAAGTTTAGAGTATGCCGTTCTGGTTTCTCTGAGAAGCACAATTTGTGTGTTCAAACAATGCATTAGACAAAGAACTTCTACCCCATTTTTATTATTACTGATCCACTTTTTCAATCAAATATGTTTAAAACACCTGCGTGTGTGTTTGTTTGTGCCTGCTGGGAGCTGTATTATCAATGTGGCATCAAAATGAACTGCTGATTAAAATGGACACAGCATGGTGCAGGTACGCTTGCATGCATAGTAGTCTGCGGTTTGTGTATGTGTGTGTGTTTGCATATCTGCATGTGTTGCTTTTGGTGCTCATTTCTGATCATATTTCCCTCCAGGGTTTCTTATGCCATGCATTGAAAAGCAGACAAAGGCAATTTACTTTATCTGGGACCTGTGGATAAAGCAATCTCCTTGAAGACAAGCACAGCCCTGAAAATGGGAAGCCGTTATGGGGAGCAACAGGTGGTTTGGAGCTGGAGGAGAAAGATGAGAAGGAGAGAGAAAGAAAGAGAGGGAGAGCGAGAGATAGAGAAAGAGAGAGAGCAGAAAGGTTAGTGAGGGGATAGCAGAAGGAAGATAGAGCCTAGAAATGGCTTCCCTCGGCACTGGCTTTGTCAGATACAATTTACATCAGCCTTGTTGCTGTTCAGGTGCTGCTGTTCTCCTGGAGAAATGGACTAGGATGTATGTGCAGTGAGTCTGTTAAGAGAGAGATAGAGTGTGTGTGTGTTCTCACGGCCAATTCTGACTGTTGAAGTGTGAACTATTATCTTGTTGTGTGAAGTGTCAACAGTCTTTGAAAACAGGGGTCAGAAACCTTTTTGACATAAAGTGCCATTTTTGATCTTTCTTGCTCACTTTGCCATATCAAACCAATTTATACACTACTGGTCAAACAATTGGTGTCGGTAAGATTTTTTGATTGTTTGCTTGTTTTTAGAAATTGCTACTTTTATTCAACAAAGTTGCAATGATCAAAAGCAACAGTTTAGAAATTTATAGTATTACAAAATATATATATATATATTTTTTTTTTTCCACTCAATATTTATAGGCCTAAAGTAAAATGTCATGGTTTCTTCAAAAATATTAATAAGCACTGATATTTTCTTTGATCATAATAATTTATATTTACTGAGAAGCAAGTCTGCATATTATGATTATAAGGCATGATGTAACACTGAAAATTCAATTAATGAATGATACTGAAAATTCTGTAATATTTTAAAATATATTGACACAGAAAATTATTTTACATTGTATATTAAAATATATTGCATAAACTTCAATATATTTACATTATTGTTAATAATTAATAATTAAATAGAAAACAAAATACATTTAATAGATATATTTAAAGCATGAACATACTTTTTTTTACAAAACAAACAAATATTATGACAAAACACACATAATTACTATAACATTTAATTTAAATGAAAACACAAAATAGAAATAAATTCACCAAAAAAACTAAAATTGTAAATACATAAAATCTAATTCCAATGATTAAAAATTATAATATTATGTCAATTAAAAATTCATAACTGCAAAAACTTATTTCATAGTCTTGATCAAAAATAAGGTCACTACTTTTTGTCCCGAGACTGCTTATGGTTTATATGGCCAGCCCGTGTGCTCTTTTCATTCAACTATAATGCAGCGTGATTGGTGTAATCATCCCCTGTGGCGCTCTTGGGCGGCTCTGAAATAGGCCAGCATGCCATCGCAAGTCTGTCTCTTGACCGTCCGCTGTGAATTATCTGAACATTACACCACTAATAACCACGCAGATCTAATGGAGACAGATGAGGAACCGGAGTGAGTTGATGAAAATAGTTTCGTTTAATGATTGAAACTGGGAGCCTTAATGACACAAGACATCTCCTTCCCAACTTATTAATTTGTCTTGAGGACACGGAGTAAAATAGCTGACCTGACATTTAATGCATGGGTGATGTCCTGTAGTTTTCTTACATATAAAGATGAATAATAAAATACCCGCTATCTCATATGCAGTTATCTTATAAATTACCTTGAGAGGTCTTTGTGTCCCTGCCTGTTGTCACGATGTTCATGTCCTCATAAAGACGCTCCTATGTAAAATCTTTTACACGTGTGTCTCAAGTCTGAGTATCACTGTTGATTATAGAGAAATTACAGAACCATAAAAGGATTTTTTTTTCCAAAGAACTGAAAATTCTGTCATTATTTACTCTCATGTTGTTCCTGCATGACTTTTCCCTTTGGTCAAATGCAAAAAGTTATGAAAAATGCACTTTTATACACACCAAAAACATCCAGAGGGTCATCAAGCTCCAAAAAGGACCAAAAAAAAGCATTATAAGAAAAGTTCAAATGGCTTGAGCGATGCAAACCAAGTGTTCTCAAGTTACAGATGAATCAAAATGTAAATCATTACAGGAATAATAATGATTTAGTTTGGACAGACTTAACTAAAAATGGCAACCTGAGAATTCAAAGTCAGTCAGGTGATCAGCCCAGCAGGGTTTTTAACCATTCAGAACACAATGGAATATACTCTGGAACATTCAGTCAGCCATTTCACATGATTAACCTTAAATCAGTGCTGAACTTGACATTTTCTGTGGCAGAGTCACTGACTACTTTTGGTTAAGGTTATCTTAAAATATATAAATGGCTGTGCATTACGCTGTTAAAAAAAGAGATAGCTATGAGATAGATATGAAATTTACAGTGAAAAACTGGCAGCCGTGGTTGCTGAAATTCAACCGTAAAAAATACAGTAACAACATTTTAGGTTTTACCGTATTATGTTAAATTTACAGTTAAATACTGTTATTTCATTAACTGATATGTTAATATACCAACCTATTAAAGTACTAAAAATCAGTTTTGTACTTTTGAAATACACTGATAACCACCAAATGCAGGTGGTGATGAAAGAGTGACATGATGAATCAAAGCCCATCACAAGCTTTTGAATATGAACATATATAGAAGGTGCTCAGTGTCATTTAAACAAACACAAAACAACATTAAATTGAAATATGCAATAAACATTCATTTAACAATATTACATGTAACATACAACCCTAATAAACATAACTCATAAGAAAAACACTGAGAAGAACGTCTAGGTTACAAACGTGGGCCTGCAGAGTTGCATTGGTGCTAAAGCAGGTGGTTGAGGGTGGAGCACATGACTTAACGTCTCGGTTATATATTGTAACCCTCCTTCTTCTGGGAACGAGGGTTACAATACGTAACCAAGACGTTCCCTTTCAGTTGGTCACTCTGGCGTCACGTCGGTGACCGACGAATAGGGATCCCTACCAAAGCGCCATAGAGACTGTCCCTTCCACCCCCATGTGAGAGTAGCCAACCCCCTGTGTTTGGTCTGTAGGAAGGTAGACTCTGCACATGGACCAGTACCGCACTATAAGTAACTGGACACTGGGACGTTTGAGGAACATGCGGAATCTGTTCTCTGAATAGATAAAAACAGAACTAGACATAGCATATGGAATATAGGAGGAGATTGAACCCTCTATTGGGGAAGGTAATCCTACCAGTACCACCTGAGATCCTCTTGGTAACACTCGGATCTCCAGGATACATCGAATCAAGGGCCTAGCGTAAGATGCTCCGCAACATCCATCTGCCGAGGGGGGCGAAGGACTCACAGCATCCATTTATATGGTATACTGGAGACAATATATACCAAGCCGACTAAACAGGTCTTACTTAGGCTCTTCAGCTCTGTTAGAGGTGAGAACACGGGTAGAAACCGGTTCGACACATAGGCTATAGAATCTAGTGAACGTGTTCGGGGTCGCCCAACCTGCAGCTCTACAAATGTCAACAAGCGAGGCGCCTCGTGTCAACGCCCAGGACGACGCTACACTTCATTTTTGGTTGAGTGACCACGTACACTGAGAGGACATGGTGCACCCTGAGCCTGGTATGCCAGGGTAATTGCATCCACTATCCAGTGGGCCATCCTCTGCTTAGAGATGGCGCTTCCTTTCTGCTAACCTCCATGACAAACGAAGAGCTGGTCTGAGGCCCTGAAGCTCTGTGTCCGATATACGTAACACCTTAATGCATGGACTGGACACAGCAACAGTAAGGTTGGGTCTGCCTCCTCCGAGGGCAGCGCTTGGAGGTTCAGTACCTGATCTCTGAAGGGAGTGGAAGGAACCTTGGGCACATAGCCGGGCCGTGGTCTCAGGGTTACCTGAGAGTCCTCGGGCCCAAACTCGAGGCACGAATAGTCGACTGAATATGACTGCAGGTCCCCTACCCTCTTTATGGATGCCAATGCGAGCAGGAGGAGCTTTTTCATTAATAAAAACCTCAACTCGACTGCTGGCAAAGGGTCAAAGGGATCCTCGCTCAATGCTTTGAGCACAAGAGAGAGATCCAAAGAGGGTATAGTAGAGGGCTGAGAAGGATTTTACCTCCTAGCCCCCCTAAGGAACCTGATGGTCAGATCATGCTTATCCAGAGACCTGTCATTGACGAGGTCATGGTTTGCACCGATAGCAGCCACATAGACTTTAAGAGTAGAGGGAGACAGCCTACGCTCCAACCCTTGCTGCAGAAGAGACGCTCGGATCCAATCGGGCATGTTCGGGAAGACCACCACTCGACAAACAGGTTCCATTTCTACGCGTAGGCAGCTATTGTAGAAGGCACTCTCGCAGAAGAAATAGTGTCAACTACCCCTTGAGGTAGGCCACTTAGAACCTCCTCGTCCTGTCCAGGGTCCAGGCATGGAGTTTCCACAAATCTGGGCGCGGGTGCCATAGGATGCCCCGTCTCTGAGTCAGTAGATCCTTCCTCAGAGGAATTGGCCAGGGAGGGGCTGTCACGAGGAGCATGAGTTCGGGCACCCAAGTCCTGGTGGGCCAATAAGGGGCTACCAGCTGGACCTGCTCCTCGTCTTCCCTGACCTAGCACAGGAACTGTGTTGGAAGGCTCACTGGGGGGAACGCATATTTGCGCATCTCTGCCTAAGGTTCTCTTGGTCAGAGCATAGAACAACTGGCAATGGGAGGTCTCTGGGGAGGCAAAACAGGTCTACCTGTGCCGTGCCGAACTTCTCCCAATCAGCTGGGCAGTCAGGGGATGGAGTCTCCATTCTCCAGGGAGCACTTGGGTTTAAGACAGCTCGTCGGCTGTCTGGCTATAAACACCTGGAATATAAATGGCGTGAAGTGACCTCAGATGCTTCTGACTCCATAGAAGGAGGTGGCGTGCAAGCTGTGACATATGACGGAGCGCAGGCCACCTTGATGGTTGATGTACGCAATGGTTGATGTGTTGTCCATGCGGACCAGAACGTGACAGGTGAAGGTGCTCTTTTAGGTGACCCAGAGCTAGACGAACTGCTAGCAAACTCCGTCCAAACCCCTGAGACTGCATGCCCGTTGTACGTGGCGCCCAATGGGCACTATGAAATACGAGCTGTAAAACCCTGTTCTCATATCGGTTGGAGGGACCGGCTCAATTGCTTTCTTCCTCCCAAGAGTAGCAATCTCTGCACACAGGACAGGGGCGAAGTGAACACCCCTGTACCTGGGAGGTCACCCGGGTGAACTGAATCGCATAACCGAGCCGAATGGTGCTGATGAACCATCGAGACGGTCTGAGCCCTATTCAGGCATCCAAGAACCGAGCAAGAGGTACGATCGAGACCACTGGGGTGCCTGAAATAAGAGGAGAGTGAGTATGTAACAAAAGCTCTTTTTTAGGCCTGTCCACAGCACCTCGTCCCCTCAGGGGAGCCAGAGATAGAGAAAACTGCTCTTCTTGTCGAGATTTTGAAATTTTTCGCCCGGCCCTCCACCGGAGAGGGAGTAGAGAGCTCGTCCACCCCAAAGAACAGTACCTTCCTAGCTCTCAGTGCATTGGCCTGATGCACCTGCAACAATGCCACAGCATATATGGAAGATGCAGCCTCTCCTCAGGCTTTATAAGCATCATCGGCGAATGCCTACAGGCCCGGGAGGGGAGCGAAGGGTTACCCTGCCAGGAGGTAGAAGTCTGCGGATACAGTTGCCTCCAACAGACCTCTCAACCTGGGGGATCCCCGTGTAGCCCCTCGCTATGCCATTGTCAACGGTGGTGAAGGAGGATGAACCACTTGAGCACTTCCTGGCAGTAAAAAGGGCCTTCCACGACCAAGTAGGCTCATCATGCACTTCCGGGAACAAAGGCACCAAAGTGGGCCTGCGTACCTCAGTACGGGGCACACCTCACTACCAATCATGTCGCCTCGGAGGCTCAGGACACTGTGGAGGGCTCCACTTAATCCGGATCCCCCTGGCGGCCCGGGAAAGCATAGCGACCAGTTCTGGATAAGTATCCGGTATGGTTGAGTGTCCATCGGACGCCGCTCCAAAACCGAATGCCTCATTTCCAGAACCGCACTCTCCTTCCGATGCAGTAACCAACATCTGATCATCAGGGGGAGCTCCAAAAGTGACATCTGACACCATTTTCGGTGAATAAGGCTGCCCAATGGAAACTCCAACTGTCGGAGTGTGGGCGACAGGAGGCGCTCTCCGAGGAGAGTTGTATGACATTGATTGTATGACATTACTTGTTAAAGGAAGCGTCTTTAAAAAGACGTACTAACCCTGAGTACTCTTTTAGCTTTGCTCTTTTGTGAAAGGCTGAAGCAAACAGGGAAGATGGCCACTCAGTAAACAAATGCAGATAGTACACTAAAAATGTTACCGCCACTCGACTTGAACCACCGTCGCTGCAACACCATAACACCAGCCTTTCTTCGTCGTTTCGCAGAGTAGAATGGCTCCAAGAACGTTTGCATGAACTGCTCGGCTCTGAAGCGAAAAGGTAATGAACTCTAGATCTGCTGACTTACTTATACTCGTGCTGCGATTGGGTTCAGCTGATCCTAAACATTGTATGCCAATGAAATTCATTGCGTGTTTACATACACGCAGAGTTGTTTTGGCATCTTGAAGCGAGATTCCTATTCGTGGGTCAAGTGACCGACTGAAAGGGAACTGTAAAACCTAAAGTATTGTTACCGTATTTTTTACAGTCAAATTCCGGCAACCACAGCTGCCATTTCTATTGCCATAAATCTTTATTTTATTAAATTTTTTTTTACAGTGCACGTGATTCTGACACAACACCAAGTTGCTTTTGATGCAGTGCTTTAACGTAAAATGTTTTGTTGTTGTTTATATTATACAAGATTCAGAGCTTCTATGTCGAGTGTAACATCGTACATCGAGTGTACATATTATCATGATTTTCTCTCGTTCGCCCGAAGGCCTTCCGGTGCCGGTCTCAGTGCTTTGCACCTGCTTGACAGATTTTGGTAATAAACATGTCCTTTTTCCCTCCTTTCTCATCATGGAGAAACCTTAGCGAATTATTCTGGCTCCATCAGCACAAATGAGCTCCGGGTCAGTCATCTGCTCCTCTCCTTCACCTTTCCATCACATGTGTGCGCCGCCTCGAACAATTGATTAAGCAATTATTGTAATTGACTTTAATATGTGTGTGTGTGTGTTTGCTGAAGTGCTCAGTGAGTAAAAACAGCAGCAGAGTTAACAGCCTCACACTTAACTCGCGCTTGCCGCAGCGGCCTTTAAATGCGTTACGAGTGTGTACTTACCAAATTAGAGCACTAACTCACACTGAAAGCTTTATTAGAATATGAAACAGCTGTTGTGCTGCGTGGAAGAGTCTATACACACTTTACACAAGTGAAATATAAAATAGTAAAAGCAGACAGTGCTGCAGAAACGTCTGGCCCAGAAGATTATGTTTGAGGACGCACTTTTTAAGTGTAGCCTGTATTTCATTGTGTCGTATTCACTAGTTTCAGGCCACTTTGACTGAAGTGACTTGGCATTTTTCTCTAAAATTATCTAAATTAATATTTATTGTAGTTGCAAACAAAACAACACACCAAACTTTCAGTTCTACAGCATGAATATATTTGAAATCATTAACAATGAAACAAACTAACCTACACATTAAACGAACATTAACTATTTGAATGAAGAAGAAAAAGATTTTGTTAATCCATGGCAGTTAATAATGCATTAACGGAGTCATGAGTCATATAAGAGGTCATTGTACTATAAAAACATTCTGTAAGTTTCAGAACTCAAAACTTTGTTATTAGTCTAAAAACAGTTAAAATTGACAGCAGTCTGCCAAATGACAGTTGTCACAAGGGGACACAAGGTGTATTTACTCATCTAAACAGTGATGCTGCATTTCTTTGCTCTACAGCTCCTAGTAGTGGCTTATAACTGTTAAAGCTCCTCTGTTCTGCCAACAGCTGAAGCTACTAAATTAATCAGCTTGGATAGTTTAAAGATAACATGTCAACATCCAGATATGAGGTTATGGTTTGTGAATTTGTGCTTATGAAGCTTTATCAGGGGGCTATATGTAACCTTCTTACCATACAGCAAAGAGCTGGATCTGCCACATTTGAAACTGCTGCAATGATGCAACTATGAAACTGAGTTTAGATTAGGAGTGAAGTGGTGGAACTTCTGTGTTGGAAAATAAGTGAACTGAGTCAGACTTCCCATTGAGTTAAATGAAGCCCCGGTTCACTCAGCTGTCGCTCTGAGCTCAATACAGACACAAAACACAAACAAACACAGTGACGCAGTGTTTTGTCACAGAAAAGTAGCTTGTTACTGGGAAATCAAAACTATTTTGAAAACAACTCCGTTTCTGTCACGCTGCTGTCGAGTTAATGGCGTGATGCTCTTAGTCAGTGCTCATCTGGTTGATGTGGGCGCAGACATCGCATAACACAAACAATACTGTGTAGAGTTTTTAAAGTGCTCCTATTACTCCCTTTCTAATATCGGCTACCGTGCAGTGTTTATGTGAACGCAAATCCCCTGCAAAGTTGTAAAGCTAAAAGTGCCTAATAAATAAAGTTACTGGCAGCGTGAGTGAGTCATTAGTAATTGAATCTCTCAACTGAATCTTGAACTATATGTATGATATGTAATATACAATTTCTATAAAGCGGTCAATATATAGAACTATAGCTATGGGCGTATCGTTGATAGTTTATGAATCCTAATAGTATTAAGCCGTTTTAGTGATTTTACTGTAGTTAAAAAAAAAATATTTTAAAAATCATATCCATTCCTTCATTCTGTCATTACTTTAGTCTTCAGTGTCACGTGATCTTCAGAAATCACTATAAAATGCCGAGTTGCTGCTCAAGAAACATTATGATTATTATCAATGTTAAAATGTTAATGCTTTTGTTTTCTCAAAATGCATTTCATAATCAACTCATTTTCCAGCAGTTCTTTAACTATTCGTTCAAATCAGTTCAGAGATTAAGTTTCGGTGAGCTGATGCCCTGGCCTGCTCTGATTGGTCAGATGGCCCAGTGATTGTTCTACTGGTCAGAAACGATACGCCCATTGCTATAGTTCTATATATTGAACGCTTGATAGAAACTTTATATTACATATCATACTTATAGTTCAAGATTCAGTTCAGAGATTCAATTACTAATGACTCATTCACGCTGCCAGTAACTTTATTTATTAGGCACTTTTAGCTTTACGACTTTGCATGTGGTTTGAGTTCACATACTGTAAACACTGCACGGTAGCCGGTATTCGAAAGGGAGTAATAGAAGCACTTTAAAAACTCTACACAGTATTGTTTGTGTTATGCGATGTCTGCTCCTTTAACACACAAACATCATAGGTTGTACAAACTCACCAAAAGTGCAGGAGCTTACTGTTATTATACAAAGTAATTTAGCCTATATTTCAATTTTATGCCAGTGGTGTTTGTATATTTGTGTTTGGCCTTCTGACCTTGTTGCATACAGAGATGCCCAACTATGATTAGTTTGTTTCTGATCCATTACTCTCAGCACTTAAGCCCTAATTAGATATTGACCCATAAGAAAACACACACACATAAACATTTAAAGAGTAAACTGTCCAGGCCAGTCCTCTATCTAACCAAGACCCTCATACAAAGATCTCATTATGTGATTTTCCTTGGAGAGGATAGCAGTGAATGAGTTTGAGTGACGGAGCAGCTGTAGATTGAGTGGTGAAGTGAGGTGAAGAAGACAGCGAGGCATTCCTTCGGACAGTGATCACACAGCTGATGATCTTCCCACATGTTCATGTTTCATCTCAGTTTCTGAGATGTTTGGATTTCTGAACCTATTATTTATTTATGTCCTTATGTAAAAAAATAAAATAATAATTAAAAAATGAATAAAACATAATAATAATAGTTATTATTATATGGCATTTAATAAATAAAACATAATGTGTTTGTTGTTATTATATATATATATACTTCAACCTTTATTATTTTATTATTAGTAAATGCAAATATGACGTATTTAATTTTTATTTTACTTATTTAAAATGTGTAATTATGTAACGTTCTATTTAAGAACAACAAAACCGGATTGCTTCCTTGTGGACCCGAACCTGACTTCCTTGTTTTGCGGAGGTTTCCTCTTGACGCCTGGGCACAGTGCCAGCATTCAGGTGAGTGGAGGAGCTTCCAGAGGATTCTGCATATCATCTAGTGTGAAGGCATTCCTGGGACTCACAGTACAGGTAACGTTTGGTAAGTATACAGGTGTATATACAGTCAATTCCCTTACGATACTTTTCAGTCTTTGATAGTAGCGTGCTCGGTGCAGGTGAGTGTGTTCAAGTCTCTCTTCATGGTGAGGCTTTTAAAGGTATGTGCTGATTGCCATCAGGTGCTGTCAATTAAAACTCAGGAGAAATAAACAATTAAAGTTAATTAAAGTTAAATAAATTTAATTATAATTACTTACATGATATACTCCTAACTTTGCCCCTAAACCTACCAGTCACTGGGGTTTAGAAAAATCATACAAATTTGTACGAATTAGCATGCATTAACCACCTTAGGGCTTTTCACACTGTGCTTAACCCCGGGTTATCTGCGTTCTAAACACCACTTTTAACCCCGGGTAAAGACGCGTTTCACACCTGTAATTTGAAAGCGGTGTT
>JAUCMT010000154.1:16472059-16497813 GCA_032357475.1 Enteromius thamalakanensis | reverse complement strand
TATGTTATGTTTATATATTAAATATATTTATATATAATATCAAATATAAGAAAATAAATATATAAATGCATTTACATATAAATACTTTCTAAGTTTATACTGTATGTGTTTGTTTTAATATAAACATCATAAATAAACACAGCATGAACACATATATTATGTAAATAAAGACTTTTATTTTATATATATATATCGTTTTTACATGCTATAAAGAAAAAACATTTTTGGATGGTGTATTATAATAAATAAGCTGACTGATAGGACACTGATTTTGAGCCTCTAGTTCAAAGTTCATCCATGTACTTCAGTACAACCTTTAAACAGCTTACAGAGAATCGGGAGATGACGGAAAACTGCTTTTAAACCTATTTATATGACTAACTGTGTTGTGTTTTTGCTCATAGACACAGAGTTTCCCGCCTGACTCCAAGCAGCAGAAATGCAACAAATTTCCCCCCATAAGTGTACTCTTATAAGACCTGCATTATTACAGTTTTCCAAACATGTGAAGCACATCAGTAATGGTTTGTTACTGTTTTAGTACTTTAGTACACTGTTGTTTACACCATATCTTAGTACCTTGACTATATGTACTGTATACATACGTATAAACAAAAATAAACAAACAAACCAAAATAATAGTAAATAAAAATAAGTATTATCAAATATAAATATACACACAACACGATTCTCAGTAAGACTTTTTAATGTTTTCAAATAATTCTAGGTAACACTTTTTTTTTACGGTTACAGTTATTACTGTAGATGCTTATTAACATGCATATTGCTAGAATATTAGCCATTTATTAGCGCTAATTAAGCACATATCATACCTTACTCTACACCCCTAATCCTACCCAATATCTAAACTTACAACTTACAACTACATTTCTTACCATTAATAAGCTGCAAATTAAAAAATTATTGAGGGAATAGTCGTAGTTAATGGTTAACAAGTGTTCAGGATAACTAGAAAGTCCAAAGAACATTTATTTGAAAGAAAAAAAAAAAACTTTTGTAGCATTATAAATGTTTATTGTCACTTTTGATTTTGATCAATGCATTTACAGAATAAAAAAAATATTTTGTTTTTTTACAAAATTAATACTGATCCCAATTTTTTGAACAGTATACAGTATATGTATACATAATGTGTTGAATAGGTAAAACAATTAAATAATAATAATAAAAACAACAACAAAAACAACAAAGAAGAACAAAGAATAGAAACCCATCCTTCAGTGCTTTGGTGAAAAAAATAAAAAAAGACAGAGTGAGAGAAATAAATTAATTTCTGATACAGAGAAGGTGCATACTGCTATGCAAAATGCCTGTTTACTTAAGCGTTTCATTTCTGCAGTGCCACACTGAGCTTCATGATAACACTGGGCTTAATCTTGCAAGTTTACAGACATCCACCCAACTGCATTTAATGCGTAAAATTACACCTGTCAGTGCAGAGCCCAGTTCATTAACGCTACTTCCAGATCGGTGGAGAAATGCGATTAAGAGTATGATGACACACAAAGACTGCAAATCCACACTTAATTACGACCAGCATGTTTTTTTCTTCTGCATCCATCAACACGGTCTCCTATTTTCCAGATTAATTTGAGCATGCAAATGAGATTCGGAAATGGACCAAACAACATTTGAACGAAGACCCCCTTGAGTCACTGATTCAGTATTCTAATAGGAAGGAAAAAGCGTGATACGCTTTTAACTATTGGACGAATTTAAAGGGATAGTTCACTCAAACAATGTTACAATATAGTGTAACATTGTATAGAGTGTTACAATATATATTTTTTTCTATTGCTATTTAAGAAACCTGTTTGAGAACAGTCATTATTTTTGCGTTTCTGCTTTGTGACACAAGTGGAATGGAAATGAAGCATTTTGGCTTTATATATCCACTTCATACATTCCTCTGACAGCTTTCAACAACTTCAAAGTAAAATCTTTTCCTAAGCAAACTCTTAAGTCCATGGTATTAAAATCCTCCCTTTAATATCTGTTGATATCCAGTTATCCTAATCCCAATATTACTATTTGATGAGTTGAGGAAAATCTATATTTAGACACATTAAACATGTATAGTAGCCCCAGAAGGAAGTTTTGGAAAACTTAAAGATGTGAAACATCCAACATGCAAAATATCAAACCCAAAGGCATCTACAAACAAATGCTGAAATAGTTTTTTTTTTTTTTTTTTTTTTTCAGAACTATATTCACTTTTCAATGAAGCGCCAAGGTCATTTTAGAAGATGTGTGAAGTCAGTTCAAATAAAGACCACTTACTTTGATATTATACTTTGATCTGTTCGCAAAGATCATCCGTGTTTCTCCAGTATCTCCAATATTAAGAAAGATCATTTATCACACTGGAAATTGTTATTGTTTTACCTTTGTCCCAGAGCCAGACTTTTAATAAAAAATATGAAAATCCATCTGAACAATATAAATTATTAACTATGATGATCGAACAAACAGTGACGTAAACATAAACCACGTTAATATTTATTGTGTCAAAATGATTTGTATGAATTTTTCAAAAACTGTGGCTGCCCTTCAAGTTTTTTTCCTCGAAAAAGTTTGTGTACCTGTTTACCACTGAAACAATAGCATTAATTAAGAGCTTTAAATAAAATCTATAAAAAAAACTAGTTAGAGTGTAAACGTTTTTTTTAAAGGTCGAGCAGAACAAATGCATGCATTTTTAAATGTAGTTGGCCTAATTCTTTTAGAGAGATATTACAACATCACACAGGTCCTGCCCTGTCTCCAGTGAAAGAATAAAAACACCTCTAATGAGCTGCCTCCTTTTGTTCACATTTTGAGTGAAGATCTTATTAGATTACACAGACCACATGCACATTTTAATAGACAAAGCTGAGACCAACAGCAATATCCGAAGCTCTCAAATTCTCAGAAAACTGCATGCAATTTTCATTAAGTCAATTGCCTTCAGTTCAAACAGAGAATGGAATAATTGATGGTAACTGACCTCTGTCCGTAGCTGGACTCTTTACGGCGACAGTGCAGGGTCACAATCCGGTGACCTTCTGTTCTAACGTCTTGACTAACCATCCAAAGCGTGGGGTTACTTGGTCGAGCACCAAGGAATGCCACTCCATCTTTTAACTTCACCCTGCATTACAGAAAAGACAAAGAGATGTACGTCAATGAGCTACAGTAAATAAATCACAAAAGTGCATATCAAAAGTGCAAAATTGAATGCTCTTTAAATTTTTTTGAGTGTTTGATTGGTTGATTGTGGCATAATGTTTTAATGAACACAAAGGCTAATGCAAAAAAATGAACAAACACTCTCTATTTCTAAACCATTCACTTACGCCAGCAGAATAAAATAGTGACGCACTTGAATGTCAAATCACCCGGACCACTTTCTGCAGGAGCTATGCTCTATGCATTATACTAAATAAGAGATTTATATGAGGCTGATTGGGTCCTGCAACTGTGCTTCAGTCTTTCTATGGCCTACACTTAACCTACTGGAGAACATCCCATTTTGTATTGAGCGTTTAACCAGACATCTGATTATAACTATTATAAGCTTTCATTTTTGCCAGCTCAAGAGCTCTCGTAGTTCCTGAAGAGCCTGAAGCATATTTCTTACGCACCACTAGAGTTGTGGTTAATCTACTCAGATTTATACAGAGCTAATATACAGACTGGAGAAGAAAAAGAAAAAAAATAGTAGAATAAGAGATTTGAGAGAATTTTCCTGACTGAAGATTCAGCTTGAACAAAATAATAACTTATATCCCAAACAAACTGTCTACATAAAATTAATATAACTAAGTTTTAAAGGTAATTTTACTTGAGACACTTTAAAAACACGAGCATGCCCAAATACAGAGTATGCTCTGAATGTGATGATTATGATTAAAAAGGTTTAACAAAACAAAAATGGATTTAAGCATGAAATGTGTTATTTCCTCAAATTTAATTATGATTAAATATGGGCACTACTTTTTAGAATCACACAGACAAGGAAGAAAAGCTATTTTTAAAGGTGTTTTGAAGCACAATAAAGCAATCTAATTAATTTATTGTAATAACCACATTTTCCAATAAAGCCAAATTTATATTTAAGCTCAAAAGCTAGTAGAAAAGGAGCAAAAAAGAACAGTATTTTTTTAATAAATAAAATTTTTTTAATAAAATATTTTGCAACATTCAAAACACTTTACTACCACTTTTCCCAGTAAAAGTAAAGCGGGAACTCATGGTTACTATAACTGTGTTACAATAGTCTTAAGAATCTCTACAGCGACTAGTAGGATCCAATAATCCAATACTGTGCACACAGAGAAAAAAACATACAAAGGAATAATAGTCTAACTGAAAGAACTACTGGGGAGAAAGGCTGAGAATTTAGGCCAATTCACCCAGACACACTAGCGTGTCATCGGTAATGAAAAAGCGGAGTGGATGTGAGCTTGAATAGATTCCATTCTCCCCACGCTTTGAAATGCTCACGGCCAGCAGAGGTAGAGAGCAACAGAGGTACAGGCGGGCTACAAGTCCGTAATAGGATGACAAATGGCCGACAAACAGCCAATCAAAAGACTCGGTTGGGGGTGGGACCACATTAGCATGTGACAGGGGGCCATAATTGACCCAGGGGAGATAACAGATGGAGAGGCACCCGAAATGAGAGAGGTCTAGCTTGGCCACACATCTCTCATTACTAGCCTCCTCTGATCCTTGCAGACCGGCCCTACGATTCATAATTGGTTTCACCGTTGGACGTCAATGCACGTTTGTTCGGGCACACAGTGCTTCATTAAATTTGTTAAAGCTGGTCTGTGAACAGATGTGGTCAGATGGAGAATAATGAGCTGAGTGATGACGAAGCAGGTCTGAGAACAGGATACATCAACAAAATGAAGCATCTTGCTAACATTTAGTCTCTTGTCTAAATGTTAGGGCAATGTCTAGGGCAAAGGACAACTGCCCCTAAATTAGAGGTTGGTCTTTGACCAACATCCTGAAAGTGTTAATGGTGGCAGATTGTGGTGTCACAGTAGATCAGCTCATTACAAGAGTAGCATATTTTCGGCAGAAGCATAATACCCCTTTGGCTGAACCCGAGTCTGCAGCTGATGCTTTTTACATATGCACAAACTCCTTTAAAAAAACTGTCTGCAGCTCACATATTATCTAGATACAACAAATAGACAAATAAAGAACTCAGAAACCATCAAAGTCACCCATAATAAGTAAACTATTCAGTTTTCCATGGACTAAACATGCTAAATAAATGCAGATTGTAAAAGCTTTTAGGCTAAAACTTGCCTAAAAGCCATGCCAAATAAGCTTGATGTGCCTTACCTTTGTTAACAAGAACAAACTGTGTTTGAATGTGAAGAGAGATAAACAGTTCTACAAAAACACACAAACCAGTAATGTCTAATTTGCCAACAACTGATATTTACTGAGAAGAGGAGATATTTGCTACAAGAGCAAATTAACATAAGCCGTATAACTTTTTGGTTAACTCTTTGGTTGACTGCATTTTAGATTGATAATGACCAGGTTGTGATATCAAGTGAGTAATTTTAGTAATGGCATGCTGTGCACTATGCCTATTTCTGTATGTTTATTTTTAAGTCATTTTGAATCACAAGTTGCGCTGTTAAGTCCAACTAATTGCATGTATCATGAAATTAACCAAAATAAACCCTATTTAATTTCAAATAACTTGCATATTTTATTGATTTTAGGCCTCAAAATGTCAATTTGGACATTTGGCTTGACTTGCAGAACAGACACTATGAGCAAAGATGGCATATTTCAAATTACAAACTTTTGAATCCTGCACCAACTGAGCTCCTGCCATCGAGATGAATGTGAATACTAATATATAGTTTTCTGCAGGTATTAAATATCTCCTTTGGTTAGTATTGTCCAGTATGCAGTATGAAAGAATGTTTTTTTTTATAAATCTTGAAAACAATTTCCACAACTGAAGACATGGACATATTATGATACGTGAATTAAAATTTCTTATATAACATACTCCAAAAATGTTAAAGTGTTGGTATAGCCAAAAGCTCGCTGAATATTTTCCCATTAATTCAAAAAGCACCAGCAGACTGATTTTAGAGGTAGAGGAGTGTACAAACCTTTCATGGCTAGAATACTGCATTTGTCACAAACACAAATACCGCGGAAGCAGTAAAATACTGTCTCTGCAAGTCGGCGTAGCTTTTAAAATGTAAATTTACCTGAAGCAGACAATAAAGTTCGAAATAAAGTTAAGGAAAGAATAAAACAGGGAACAAAAACAAAGAGAGGCTATGTGTCTATGTATATACAGCAAACATACTGTGTAAATAAATCTAAAGAGGTTACAGGCAAAACAGCATAAATTAGAAATTTGCGACGCGATAAGTTACTCAGCTACTGTATGCAACAAAGCACAGCAGTGTGAAGTTGTTAAAAATCCATTACAGATATAAAATCTGTTATCTGGTACTTTTACTCACCCTGGCTGGCCTAGCTTTGATTATAAACAGGCGGCTGAATTCAGAAAGAAAGATCTGTGTCCTTTTCATACTGAAAGTGTAAATACCCTGAGAAAGGTTTAAGAGCCCATTAGATGTCCTTGTTCTGACACACGCAGAGTGAAACGGCCATTCAAAAGAGTGAATCGCTGCTGTTACGCATGCCTCTAAAAAGCGCATTGCTGTGAGATGTTTGTGTTTCTCGGTGTAAACAAAACTAAATGGAAAGCAACAGCTACCCTCCATGAAGCTTTCTTTCTTTCACAGATTTATTAATGTTTCACCTATTTGTGCCCCTCTCTCTCTTTGGTGGATTCCTCCATACATAATGAGATAAGTGAGATGGGAAGTTGCTCCCCAGGTAGCAGTATGAGAAAATAAAAACACCCCGAATAAATTTCAATAAGTCTTGTGTCTGAGTGCTCCTGGGAGCCTCTCTCTGCATTCCCCTGCTGGTGAGTTAGTGACTCACGTTACACACATTCACACGCTTCTCTTGTCTGTGATCAATTTAGTTGCAAAACACACAAGTAGAGTCAGTGCAGATTGTAAAAGTGAACATCAGTAATATCCTCAGTGGTTCCTAAACACTTTTATTTGCTTTAGAGAGACATACGTAGTTAAATCAAGTCATTGGTTTAGCTGTTAATAAAACCACCTGTTGGGGGTCAATATGCATGCTAATATTTTGTGGATTCCGACTGTCAGTCTAATGAAACTATTGAAAAGTACAGTTAAGCAGTTAAGTTTACATACCCTGGCAGAATTTTCTTTGCCATTTTTCAGAGAATATGAATGAAAACACTCATGGTTAATGTTTGGCTCAACCAATTTAGTATCAATCAAGTGTGTTTACTCTTTATAAATCAACAACAGAAACCACCCGAATTACACAGATCAAAAGTTTACGTATTGAATCTTAATACTGTGTGCTGTTTCCTGGATGATCCACGACTGTATTTATATTTTGTGAAAGGTGTTTATCCACCAGTCCATCAGTAGACTTGAGCACTTTAGCTGCTTGCTGTTCCTCCTCCAGCTCCTGCACTTTTCCTGCATCTTCTGCATATTTTTAACCCTTTTCTACACAGACTGTATGATTTTGAGATCCATATTTTCACACTGAGGACAATTGGTGGACTCATACACAGCTATTACAAAAGGTGAACATATTTACTGATGCTTAATAAGGCAACACAGTGCGTTAAGAGCTGGGGGGTGTAAACTTTTGAACAAGATGTCGATGTGCAATTTTTTGTTTTGTTTCTGTTTTTGTTGTTTAAAGATCACTTGTTTTCATTTGGTACAGCACTTAAGAAGCTACATAAATACTTACATGTTTCCCAAAAGACTAAATAAGTGCAAACTTTAATTTATACTTTTGGTAATAATGAAATGAGGAGAAAATTTTTTTTTATAATGAAGTCGGTTTTAATTGCAACATAATTCATGAACTAAAGTCTAAGAGATACTAAAAGAACAGGAGCATAGCTAGATGAAACAGAAGAAATTCCAAATGCCTGCACAATCCTACAATGACCTCACAAAACCACAGTAAGTCAATTCCTTGCATCCAAAGCATCCGTGAAACTCAGCATTTCAGCCCTTATAAATCTAGAAAACTCAGTGATGCGTTTCCCCAGACACATTACAACAACACGAGGTCCCCTGCCGTCTCCTGTCAGGCCAGACAGAGAGACACTCACTTGGCAGACGCTCTGTAACAGTGGTGACATCTGTGAAAGCCAGCAGAAGGTCAACGAGGGGTGACTGAGGACGTTAAATGGGGGAAGATTCAGCTTTGTAGTTGTCAGTGTTCTATCTATGGCAAAGTGCCTCTCTTGTTTTTCCATTTTGCTGAGGGCAGATGTTTTTGTGCGTGCGCATGTTCATCAGGGAATATAACTCCTTGGATGTGCTGGTGCACTTCTGAGGTGAAGTTGTGCGAGTGCGCGTTCCTTCTGTCTGCTTCCGAGTTCCCAGGCCGTGACTCTACAGTCTGCTCTGTAAATCGACATCTTGTTAAGTCAATCTGTTTCGCTGTATCTCTCTCTCTCTCTCTCTCTCTCTCTCTCTCACTCATTCCACTCTACTGCGGGACAGATTGCTTGCTAAACATACACATTTATCATTTACATCACTTGTTCATTTCAGCACATATATTATTTCTCAATATGAAGTTTGCTCCATAAATTTGATGATTCTTTCATTTATGCTGTCTGTGTCATAAATGCAGATCACTCATAAACACAGCATGATTCCTGATGAGCTGCAAGCATGCAAATCTTTGGCCGTTTTAACGGACTCTCACATCTGCAGCGACCATAAAATCCGAAGGAAATCTGTTATGTGATGTCAAAGCAGCAGACATGGGGAAAATTTAAGTTCATTTCAAGCTTCCAAAAAAATCAGGCGCTGATAAAACATCTAGTATATAATGTAACAGTGATGTAAATGTAGCTGTAGTCACATAGTGCAGCTGATCCATTTAGGTAAGAGGGAAAGGAACCTAATGTTACTGTGAACAATATGATTTGCTTCTGCCTACGTGCAGGATATAATCATAATAATAAAAAGATGCTATGATGCATTATTCACTGCTTTTTTTAATCACACATCTTATTTATGATTCTCAAGATATTACCGTTATGGCATTGCTAGTGGTCAATAGTGTAGCAACCTGCTGACCTTCAGCAATAACATCTGTCTGTGTCACCTCGCATTTGACATTTTTACGATTGAATTATTCGGAGCAGCTTTTTATGATGATCAGAGTCTCTGTCCTAGACACCGTCTTCATTGCAAATCAACTGCTGAGTATAATTACCATAAACCATCACAAATTGCACCTGATTCAGATTTACATTAAATTTACATTTGCATTCGGAATTTATGAATTTAGCAGATGCTTTTAGGTCCTAAGATGTGACAGATACATTTATTTATTTATTTTATTTATTTTTAATGATCTCAATTGTTTATATTCTTCAGTCATCAGTAAGATTTATTTATGTATATTATTATTGTTTAATAGCAAATACTTTCATTTATCATGGATCCAAACTAAAGACTTTTTTAACATTTTCTAAATGCTGGTCTTTTGAATGTTCACACACACACACACACACACACACACACAAATCCTAAAAAAAATGTACCACAAAAATATTAAGCAGCACAATTTTTTTTTTTTTTTTTTTTACATTCATGATATTATACAGTATACCAATAATAATATAATAATAATAATAATATACAGTATACCAATAATAATATAATATATAATAATATAATAATATATAATAATATAATAATTATAACAAAACCTAACCTTTCAATGACAGTGTCTCCAAAACACTTAACTCAACTCTTTTTGGTATTTTACATTTTATTACACATTTATTTATTTATAAGTTAGTTAGTTAGTTGTATTACTTACTGGGAATGTTGGTAGACACAACTTAGTTGATTTTAGGTTTTACTGACATTAGAGGGACATTCAGGCCTGTTCTGACCCTCAACACACACAAAAACACAATATTACAATATTCTGCTTCCTTCAATCACTGAGCAGTATACCAATCTGCCTAAAGAATGAATAATTCAGCAATGTCACCCTTCTCGAAACTATCCATTTCAGCAATGATTATCAAAAAGGCCCCGTAACCCCTGAGGTGTGACATTTAGTCAATAATTTACTCATTTCTATTTCATAAATATCTGTTGTATCGTGTTTAAAATTGATGCACAAGTGTCTGATTGGAGCTGGACTGCTCTGACTCACTAACAGAGGCCTGCTGTGGAAGAGCGTTTTCTATTTACTCATGATAAAGTGCATTGCTAAGGTTATTTCTTTTTTTACTGGAAACATAAAAACCTTGATAAACTTTGATAAATATATTTCAATCAAAATGTTTAGGTTCAAACAGCTGTAAATTAGTGGCTGGGTAAGGAAATGTATTATGTCAATACAATTTGATTCTTAATATTTTAACTAAATGCAGTTTAACTAAAAAAAAATAAAGTAAAAATACAAATCAAACATATTAACCTTAATGACTTTCTGTCTTTTGTGAAACACTAAACATTTTTTTTTTTGTTTATTTCTTTTACAATGTTGTTTTGATTCCCATGACTCATTATTGAAGCATTTCAAAAATGTAAACTCTTGATGTTGTACAAGGATTTTCTATTTACGGTACTGAGAACAAACTTCAGAGTCTGAAAACCTTAGTATCTAACTTACTAGTAATTCAAACTTTTGACTTATAATGAATGAGAAATATGCAGCTGCATGGAAGGGTTTGCCAATTAAATCCCTCTTTCTGTGTAAATAGTGAATGTTTGAAAGATTGAGAGATCGTCATACAGTGAGCATTTAGAATTCATCTAAATTCATTTCATCTGCTTTCATAGTCTAGAGAAGGGTTCAGTGATTTCCACTGAAAATGAGAACAGGTAATCGCATTTGACAGACTGGCAGTGAAAAGGGGGGTTTTTGAGAGCAAATGCGAGTCTTAGAGATCAGAAAGTCTCATTATAATACACAGAAAGAATGTAATAGTACATTCTGCACATATTTGAGGATACATTTAGGTTTCCGAGTTTCCCGTGTTACCAAATACAGAGAAAGTTTATATTCAGGAGCAAACATTCCTTTTACCTTTTTTAGTTCAATTCATCACGTTTTTTTTTTTTCTTCCTCTGACAAAATCAATAGCCTACCCAATATCCAGGACAGAATAAATGTCCATTCACAAATAAAACATGATTTACCATTTATGTGCTTGTGTTTGCACCTGTGCATAAATAGGCCTTATCATGTCTACCACAACATGCCTGTCAAGCACTAACCTGTTACGGCAAATATGGTATACGCACTGAAAATCACCAATGTCTTTCAATGTCTTGCTCTTTCACGCTCTTAAATGGGTCATATGATGTTGCTAAAAAGAACAGTATTTATGCATTTGGTGTAATAAAATGTGTTTAAGTGGTTTAAGGTGCAAAAAACACATTATTTTCCACATACTGTACATTTTTGTTTTTTTCTCTAAGCCCCACCTTCTGAAACAGTTTGATTTGAACAAAGCTCAGTGTTCTAAAAAAGTGAGGTGTGATCTGATTGGCCAGCTGTCCAGTGTGTTGTGACTAGCCGAATACTGCAAGTGGGTGATGGAAATGTTATGTTTTCCTACATGACACCAAAACAATAAGACACATTACAAATGAGGCATTTGTTGCATACAGTGGAGACATAATTACTGATTATCATGAGTTGGTCTTTTTATGCATTGCATCGTGCTTAAAGATAACCTTTTTGGTTTTGAAACTTTAATCTTTACTTCTTTAGGGATCGTATCAATGCCCTTACAACTTGTAACACTCCAATGAGAAAGGAAAATGTAAAATCTCATCATGTGACCCCTTTAAATATATATATATATATATATATATATATATATATTTATATTCTTAAAGTATTTTCTAATACAATATTTCCATCAACTGAATAAATCTGTACAACTTCCGTTATATAACTTGAAATAAATAGTCAGTTAAATAATTTCATAATTAAATGTTATAATTTAATTTAATATTATCTAATAATTTTAATAATGACAAGTTTATATGCTAATTAATTTGATTTACAATCAAATGTAACGCATTTAGTAATGTAATCTTGATTTATAATTAACTGAGATCTCCCAGACTTTAAGACTTTAACTTTCAAACAAGTGTCCTTCTTTCTATCTTTTTAGCTTTGTTTTAAATGTCTTCATATCATCAAATGCCAGCATATCTCTAAATTTTCAAAAAGGAAAGGGACTTACAGACTTACACGCAGCCCAGATCTGTTCTTTTACTAAGACACAATCAACATTATTCATGAAACACAAGCAAAACAAATTTCTCTGTAAACCGTTCGTAAAACCATTTTTACATCAATTTCCATTTAAATCAATTCCATTTAGGTGAAAATAGATTCATGAACGATTTACACAGAAATGTGTGCTGTTCGGGTTTATGAATAAGCCCCAATGTTATTGCAAAGCATTAACATTAAAACACTGATATTTACTGTAATCTTCCATTTGCATGTGAATTGCTAAAACAGTTAGCTAAAAACCCCTTTCAACTACCCAGAATGTAATGGCCTAATCACTAGCAATTGATTTGGCATCTGTGACTCATGTGCTACAGCAAATAAATATTGCTAGAGCTAATAGCTTTATAATGTTGTCCAAATGTTTGTGGCTGCTTATTGTTTATTTATGCAATGTTAACAATGGCCAAAAAGGACTTTGTTAAACACTTGCATGCAGTTCATAAACAGCGGATTTTTTATTTATTATATATGCATTTTTAACCTTTCTTTATTTACTGTTATGGTTTCACTTATTAATTACGAAACTCTCTCAAGCAATCATTTATTCACATGCTGGATTCCCAAGCAGACCACGAACATGAGAGACCATTACAACATCTATCATCACAATCAATTCAACATGGGAATGCTAAAAGCTATATTTCTCCATGCTTTACTGACAGAAAGCGGTCCGCTTGTAGCGAACCAGCAACAGAACATGTAAGAATAATGAATTTGATGCATTTTAAAAGTATCAAAATAGCATTCCTAACTTGCTTTGGCCAAAAGAGAGCACCTGAAGTACCAGCACACTGTCTGACTGCTAAACAAAATCCTGCATTGATATATTTCAGATCCTTGAGATTGTCTGAGCACAGAGATCTCAGTATAAGATGGTGCAGATTCGCTTGGAGTCAAGCCCATAAGCTCAGGCTCTGCTCTTTAAGAGTGTGTGTGTGTGTGTGTTCACACATACCATACCATCTTATACCAAAGAAAAAGCTATTCAAACATCTCATTCCTGGAGTAGCAGCTGAAGCAGAGGAATCAAACATCATCAAGGACAAGCTCTGAAAAAACTAAGGACAGCACTGAATGCAGTGCTATATATGCTCACTAATAGGATGTAGTTTTGTCATCTGTGACAGCACTTTTACAATTTTAAGTGTCTTTTACAGAATAACTGTAATTATTAAGAAAAATCACATCGTGTTAACCAGGGTCAAAAAGTGTAAATCCACATAAAAAATCCGGGATCCAAAATCTAATTTAAATATGAAAATCAACTAAAAAGGTTTTAAGTAAATAAGGATCAACTCAGTTCACTTAAAATGTGACACAAATGGCTTGTAAATAATTTGTAGCTATAGCGTCTCTATTTTTAGTTTGATTTTCCCTAACACTGAAACAAATGATAAACTGAGCCGACAGTATTCGGCATAAAACTTTCAAACTAGTGAAATGCCTGTTGAAGTAAGTGAGATGGAAACAGAATGCAATCCAAGCAAACAAAAAGAAGATGGAAAAGAAAAATACTGCTAGAGTGTTTGCGGGGGAAAAGAAGATATAAATGAAAGATTCTGAGCATAAAAAACAGCTCTCATCCATCCATCTCACCCCAGTACAGAATGTACATTCTATCCATTCAGTTAATATTGTGTGGATCTTTTATTTCTGATCCCAGTGGGAGAAAGGTATAATGCCTTAAACAGTTATGTCAGTTTCATTAGCACGTCACTGCTGGCCATTCAGACACTTCCTCTGAAGCCAATGAGGTGATTCCCACTTCCTGAATTTTGGTCTGCTGAAGACACTGTCAAACAGCAGAAAATGTCAAAAAAAAAAACATGTGGAGGAGGAAAGTTATAGTAAGTCAGAGGAAACTGACTGAAAAATGAAATTAAATTTGAGAGGTTTGAGAAGAACTGCTGTTTGAGATTATCTGAGAGGAGATTTGATGCTGAAAATGTTTTGATGCCGGGGAGCTGGTTTAAGCTCGTCCTTTGCTGGTTTATGCTGGTCCTTTGCCAGCATGTGATCAGCATAAACTAGCAAAAAGACCAGCATAAATCAGCTTAAACCAGCATCCCAGCATCAGAACATACCTAACCAGCATATGCTGTTTTTTTTAGCAGGGATATTTAAGATAAGATTTTGCATTAAAAGAGATCAGACAAAATAAGACGAAATTTTACTCAAGTCAAGATGAAATATAAGATTCACCACAAGATTTTAAAATATAAGACATAAAATTGGAGATATATAATGAGATTTAAGAGATCTCCGCCCCTAGTTTGTCACTATGGTTCTTCATCAGCTCCTCCCCCTTGTTAACTTGTTGTCTTGTCTTTTAAAAGCTCTGTGTTTTTGTAAAGCCAATAGCCGAGGATCGAGTTTTCTCTTGTAAAATCATTTCTCTTGTTTAGTGTTTCTTCCTAGTGGATTTCCCATGTCCCAATCCTTGCTTTGTGTTGGTTTTTTGGCTCTGTCTCGCCCCTTTTGGAAACTGTATGCTGATCGACCAACCCTTGCTCTCCATCTGGACTTTTCTTGTATTTTGCCTACCACATACCTGATCTTCTAAGATCAATTTGAAATATTAGAATTAAGAAACATGATGTCCAAGACACAATACATGAGATTTGACAGGGAATTTAACATACACTACCATTCAAAAGTTTGGAAACAGTAAGATTTGTAATATTTTTTAAAGATGTTTCTTATATTAATCATGGCTGCATTTATTTGATCAAAAATAGAGGAAAAAAGATAATATTGTCAAATATTGTTTACCATTTAAAATAATGGGGTTCTATTTTAATATGCTTTACAATATAGTTTACAGTGGGTACGGAAAGTATTCAGACCCCCTTACATTTTTCCCTCTTTGTTATATTGCAGCCATTTGCCAAAATCATTTAAGTGCTGCACTTTTTTTCTCATTAATGCACACACAGCACCCCTTATTGACAGAAAAGCACATAATTGTTGAAAAACTGAAAAAAGAAAAACTGAAATATAACATGGTCCTAAGTATTCAGACCCTTTGCTCAGTATTTAGTAGAAGCACCCTTTTGATCTAATACAGCCATGAGTCTTTTTTTTTTCACACCTGAATTGGGGGTTCCTCTGTCATTCCTCCTTGCAGATCCTGTCCAGTTCTGTCAGGTTGGATGGTAAACGTTGATGGACAGCCATTTTTTGTCTCTCCAGAGATGCTCAATTGGGTTTAAGTCAGGGCTCTGGCTGGGCCATTCAAGAGTTGTTGTGAAGCCACTCCTTCGTTATTTTAGCTGTCTGCTTAGGGTCATTGTCTTGTTGGAAGGTAAACCTTTGCCCCAGTCTAAGGTCCTGAGCACTCTGAAGAAGGTTTTTGTCCAAGGTATCCCTGTACTTGGCCGCATTCATCTTTCATTCGATTGCAACCAGTCGTCCTGTCCCTGCAGCTGAAAAACACCCCTACAACATAATGCTGCCACCAGCATGCTTTACTGTTAGGGCTGTATTGGACAGGTGATAAGCAATGCCTGGTTTTCTCCACACATACTGCTTAGAATTAAGGCTAAAAGGTTCATCAGACCAGAGAATCTTATTTCTCCTTCAGGTGTTTTTTTAGCAAACTCCATGAAGGCTTTCATGTGTCTTGCACTGTGGAGAGGCTTCCGTTGGGCCACTCTGCCATAAACACTTGACTGCTGGAGGCTGCATTGAAGGTTGACTTTTTGCAACTTTCTCCCATCTCCCGATTGCATTTCTGGAGCTCAACCACAGTGATCTTTGGGTTCTTCTTTTTTTGTAACCCTGGCCAGATCTGTGGCTTGTCTCTGAGCTCTTCAGGCAGTTCCTTTGACCTCATGATTCTCATTTACTCTGACATGCATTGTGAGCTGTAACGT
Organism: Enteromius thamalakanensis; assembly: GCA_032357475.1. Classification (NCBI taxonomy): domain Eukaryota; kingdom Metazoa; phylum Chordata; class Actinopteri; order Cypriniformes; family Cyprinidae; genus Enteromius; species Enteromius thamalakanensis. The sequence goes on along the minus strand of JAUCMT010000154.1, from coordinate 16,481,512 downwards.
CTTTTATAGACAGATGTGTGGCTTTCCTAATCAAGTCCAATCAGTATAATCAAACACAGCTGGACTCAAATGAGTCGTAGAACCATCTAAAGGATGATCTGAAGAAATGGACAGCACCTTAGTTAAATATATGAGTGTCACAGCACTGAATACTTAAGACCATGTGATATTTCAGTTTTTCTTCAGAAAGTATTTCTGTGATGCAAAGCTGAATTTCGTAATTTCTGTGATGCAAAGCTGAATTTCCGTCAATACTCCAGTCACATGATCCCTCATGAAATATTTCTAATTATGCTGATTCGTTATCAGTGCTGGAAACTACTGTGCTACTTTATATATATATATATATATATATATATATATATATTATTATGTGATTTTTGTGAAACATTAAAAAGAAGAGCATTTATTTTATAATATATAATATAATTTTATAATAATAATAATAATAATATATATATATTAAAGAGCACAATAGTTTCCAGCAATGATAATAAATCAGCATATTAGAATGATTTCTGAAGGATCATGTGACACTGGAGTAATGATGCTGAATATTCAACTTTGCATCAATGGAATTAATCAGATTTTTTATATATTTTTTTATTTTATTTTACATCACAATAATATTTCACAATAGGGGTGTGAACCTACACTTGTCTCACGGTTCGGTTCGATCATCGATTTGGTTCAATACAATATCTCGATGCATTGACGATGCACTGCATACTCAATTTTCAATTTTAATTCACATGTTATCATTTTTTTAATAAACACAAACAGTCAGATATATCAACTAAAACTTTAATTTTACCTTCTCAATGAAAGCACACTTCTTGAACAAATGTATAAACATTAAATTATAATTTAGAAACCAAAGTAGCATTTAGAGGAGCAATGGGAAACACTGTGGGATTTCTTTATTCAGACATCAGTTATCAGCTTCAGTTATCAGATTTCTCAAGCCAAGACATTGCTGTTTGACTTTTAGACAGTGACTGTGGTGCTGCGATGGAGCCTGAGGAATGTTGATATTTGGCGGACTTTGGCCAAAAGCCGGGAAAGCGCGGCCACTTTAAGCGCGTGCTGCGATGCCAGATTCACTGTATGCACATAGCACTTACCGTTAGGGAATGTTCTGAATTAAAGATCAGTACCTGTTGATGCTTCATTTTTTGTTAATTTAGTCGCTATATTGAATAGATACCAAGGGATATTTGTTTTCCTCTAATATAGACGAGAAGTAATCAGATCTAGCCCTATTTAATGCTTTTCTGTAAGTTAGCATATTTTACTGCCAGGCTATACAAAACACTTCTAGCTTTGTTTTCCTTCAGCTACGCTCCATTTTCCGGTTTGCTCTTTTTAGTGCGAGTGTGCTCATTATACCACAAAGTCAAACTGTTTTCTTTTACCTTTCTTAAGCGCAAAGGAGCAACTGTATCTAAAGTGCTAGATAAGAAAGAGTGTATGGTTTTTGTTGCATCATCAATTTTTCTGCGCTATAAGACGTGCTAAATAATTGAGATAAATCAGGAAGGTTACTTACAAAGCAGTCTTTTGTGGTAGAAGTGATAGTTCTACTATACTTGTAACAAGAAGCAGAATTTACAGGCTTACTTTGTAACCGTTACACCCAACACTGCTGGCCACATGTCACGTCCTTTACTTTCCTTAATTGGGAAAAAAATACTATGGAAGTTGAAGGGGGGAAAAAATCTTATTTTTTGTTCTGCAGAGAAAAAAACTCATACAGGTTTGGAACAACTTAAGGATAAATAAATTATGACAGAATTAACATTTTTGGGAGAAGTATCTCTTTAAGAGGACACATGCCTCCCCCTCGTGTTCAAAAAGAAAGAATCTGTATCACCCATAGTATTTGTTAATCTTTTCTTTCACAGAGAAACTGGATGACACATTTTTCAAAAATAAAGAATCTTCATCAGCTAAGAAATTGTAAAAAGCTTGCGTGATGTGCACACTGAACTTCTCCCAGATATAAAGTATTTTGAAAGGGCTAAAACTGAGCATTAAGTAATTTTTTGTCGTCTTATGTATACTGTAGTATAAGGATGAACATGCTTGCTCTTCTTTGACTCATACAGTATCTGGTTTTCTGTGGCCAATGTATGCTCATTCAATTGAAAAGATTAAATATTTATATTTGTAAATATATAAAGAGCACCATCTAACCCATGTTTAGGATCTTGTGATAAAAATGTATTCAAATTAATTCTCAAATTAATATTAATGTCAACAGGCAAATACTGTAAAACTACAGATCGAAGCAATTAATCATTCCCTTTGGAGCAACATGGGTCAAGGGCGCACAGCTCAAACTTTGTAGGACTCATCACGGCCTTGAGCTTTAGCTAGAGTCATCAAACAGACAAGTCTACAAATCATTCGGTCAAAAACTATGGCAAATGAACAGCTGTGGCTTCTTAAGACACATGCATAACTACTTACAGTAAGTGTGTTTTATAAAACGAGAATGTGTAACCCAGGTGTGTGTAATCAGTGCACTAACACTGGCGAAGAGGAGCATCATGTGGTGGGATGAAGGAACTGCAGGCTCAGAGCATATTGTCATCCGTTCATTTACTTCAATACACTTCAATATTTATTAACTGGGTTCCAAATATCTACAATGCTTATTATTAAAGCAATACAAAAATGAAAAAATACAATACATATAATTGGTTCCACAACAATAAAGCCCACAATCACAGTTGTTCAGATGTATTTTAATAGACTTACTTGCACTTCAACAAACATTGCCAATATTTTAAAGGAGACTGACCTGATTGAACCCAAACAGTTGTGTTTCAGGAGACGCAAGTCAGGCACAACAGTAATGTGCCCAATAGAGTTTAAGATATTAAGTGAAAAACTGTACTGTTAAGAGATTGGGATCTTAATGGTCAAAACTAATTAACATATAATTTCAAATTAGTGCTGTCAATCGATTTTTAAGAAAGTAACTAATTAATCGCATATTTTTCTGAAATTAATCACAATTGATCCCAACTAACTGTAACATTTTTAAATATACTTTTATATTGCAATAATTTCACATTCAAACATTAAATTAATGTACAAACAACATAAAGACAGTTTTTTTTATATGTGTATTACAGCGTCTTTTTTTGTGACTGAAGGCCAGCATTACTCTGACGTCTCTGGAATTGTTTTCCCCCTAGTAGCTATTTATTCATTGAATTCAAATCATAAAGCTATTTCCTAAAACCATTCAACCAAACAATTTTCACATAAAACCATTATAATACCAATACTGATTTCTTTATAAAATTGTCCCCCCTCCCAAAAAAACTTTTTAACCATTGACTATAGTCTTCAACATTACAGTATACTGTAATCGAGAGCTATCAATTTTAACATTTAGACTTTAAAAAAAAACCTTTTTACTTAAAACAACTTTCACATAACCCATTATAATAAATGTCATATTTACTTGTGCACTTCAGTAGAAATATACAGAAATTGAAATTAATGTTATCCGACACATTCTAAATTAAATAAAAATGAATCCATAAAGCTATCCCCCTTTCTTTTTTTTGCCCTTTGATTAATAGACATTACAGCAGCTGGTTATTATAGGTTATACACACGCTTTGAAATGAAAGGATACAGCATACAGCATAAGACGTTCTGCAACAGAATAAATGCACTTGTCAAGAGAAAAAGTGACAGAAGCTGCAGTGAGTTTTTTTTTATTTATTTATTTATTTATTTTTACCATTTTCAAGGTTCCAGGTTTAAGCCAGACGAACGGATCAGATGCAGTAATTTATGTCAAAATGCCGAAGCTGATAATTGCATGAAGTACTATGGCACAAAACTGAGATTATGTACAGTTAAATATTGATAGATGTGATTGACAGCCCTAATTATAAGTGGATGGAAATTGCACAAATTTGCCACGCAATGCATACTTTGTTCTCTCATCCGCAGTAAGCTTCCAATTACCTGTAAACGACCATGCAGTAAAAAATGTATTTTAGTAGTTTATTTTGGATCCATTTTGACTGGTATTTCTGTGCATGCAGCTAAATGTCTCCATGGCTGCTTCTTTTATTAGTCCTGGCTTCATTCTGAGCTGACTCAGAGCTGTCTGCCTCACCTGTGAGTAATATTTGAACACAGACCTTCCTTGACACGGACACGTTCACGCATGTAACAGTAGCCCTACCCCAAGTCATTTTCCATAGTCTCACAGGGGGCTGGAGCACATGTGCTTTCCCTGAAAAATGAGATCAGGCTATCGATTCCACACCTGGCCGTCTGACATCGAGTGTATAGAAAAGCGAGCTGGTTTGTGTGCTTGCTAGTGTAGTGGTGTGTGTTTGTAAAAAAAATATTTTTTGGACTAGGATGACTTCTTTTGTCCATTAAGTAAAAGAAATTGTGTTGACTCTGTAATGGTAGTTGAAGACAAATTGCTGATTTTAAATTCTTCTACAATCTCTAAAAATGCATCTGAAGTGTTGAGCTTAAATGCTTTTGCGTGTTCCAGTTCCCCATACAAAGTCTCTCTTTCACCATCATTAATTTCCTTCTCAAAGTAAGCTGGAGTTTTCCTTATTTCCGAAGTTTTATTTTCCTGCTGTGCCTAACATGTTTTATTCCTTGAGCCACATGTGCGATTTACAGTTATTTTAGCAGGCTACCCCACAGACTTCACTCCACAAAAACACAGGCACTTGGTGGAAAAAAAATAAAAATAACATGAGTGATATGAATTTTAATCTTTCTTACGTCCACTCTCCACAGTTTGATTGTCGGCCGTAAAATTGTCTACCTCATAATGTCTTTGTGATTGCCTCGGGGAGTCAGAAAGTTGTCCAAGTGAACATTATTGTGAAATTGTCATCACATCTCAAGCATCCTTAAGTCTCATAAATTTGCAATTGAGATGAATAGCAGACTCTGGATTTCATTCAGAAGTCAAAGAAGTCCCAGAACTTTTGACATTTGACATCCATTTTAGGGGCCATCAGTTAAACTTACATTAAGGATCCTGTGCTGAAATGTGCCTTAAATGCAGATTATCCCAGTTTTTCCACTCCCATGCCCTTTTTGTGTAGTATAGAGACGTGTCTTCACTTCGCAGCTATCAGTTGTATACATACATGGCACACTCTTGTCACATCAGCTTTAAAACTTTAACATTCAAGGCCTTTTATGTATACTTCATGTAAAAATCATGACTTAAAGCTTCCATATGGATTTAGATCTTTTTACAAGACAGTCCTCTATACATCACAAGGAAGGAATCTATGGTAGGAGAGTACAGTGAAGCTTTTAACAGATGCCTTACATTAAAGTCCCCAGTGACACGCTGAGCCCATTGAGCTCAAATATAAGAGAGCAAAACCACTCCTGAGATAATGCAGGATAAACAGAGAGGGATTCAAAGGCGAAGGCAGATGTTTCCAGTAATTATCCGCCTAAGAATATTTCCTCAGGCATTCTCTCAGAGACATTATTTTACAATAAACTAACTGAACGTATGGAAAAATTCCATCTGTTAGGAATTGTCATTCAGGGCTGTCGCTCAACCAAAACGTTGTGCTTGTGGTTAAAAATCATCTTGTTTCTTCACTGTTGAGGAAGATCGAAGGTGCGAGATAAACCTCATTCATTTTAAGCCGTTGATACACTGCCAGAGCACTTTAGATAGTTTCCCTTTCCTGTAAAAATAACTTTCAGCTGCCAATAACAACCAGATCAGATTTGTTTTATAGGAGGAATGGAAGCATCAACCATGAAAGTATATCTAAAGATATTTTCCTTTTTGTGATTGAATAGTTTCCTTTTGTGGAAAATTTTGAAAGCACGCACATTGAATGTGCTTGATCCATTAACAAAAATTTGCTGCAAACCTGACAAAACCAGAGAATGTGAAATTGAGAACTATCTAAGTGGTTCTGGATTTTGCCTGCTTAAGAGCCCAATTGATTTATGGTATTTTCAGACTGTTCATTTTAAGTAGCCTGATTTAAAGTGTAGCAATCTTAAAGGAATAGTTCACCCAAAATTAAAATTTGCTGAAAATATGTTCACCCTCAGGCCATCCAAGACGAGTTAGTTTGTAAATCAGACAATATTTTAAGAAATGCAGCATTACATCATTTGCTTACTAAAAGAGGTGAATGGGTGCCGTCAGAATGAGTATCTAAACAGCTGATAAAAAATGATACATCACAGTAATCAACAAATAATCCACATGACTCCAGTCCATCAGTTAACATCTTGTAAAACAAAAAGCAGTGTGTTTGTAAAAAAAAAATCCATAATTGAGATATTTGTTACTTCAAGCCAAAACTGACTTTGATATGAGATGATTTTATGGAGTATTCATGGCAACGGTTTACAGGTAAAATGCCTTAGTGATGGATTAGCATTACTACAAGCAAACAGCTTTTTACTTCATAGAACATTAATTGATGTACTGCAGTCATGTGGATTATTATCTTATTGACTTCATTATCTTCATTCTGATGGGACCCATTCATAACAGAGGATCCGTTAGTGAGCAAGTGATTTAACGCTACATTTCTTTAAATTTTTTCTGATGAACAAACTAACTCATCTACATCTTGTATGGCCTGAATACATTTTCAGTTGTATTCTCCATACATGACACCTTTAGATAAACCAAATCAAAAAATATTCTACACCGTTTTCAAAAATCGACTGTGTGGCACACACACACACACAAAAAGTGTGGTTTTGTACCCCATTAACTTTCATTCACATAGGAAGCAATCTTTTGTGATCCACAGAAAAAAAAATGAGGAGCTCTTAAAAGTTTGGAAAATATATGAACATTTATGCTACCTGGTCCTTAAATTTAAAGTGTCTATAAAAGTTGTGAGTGACATGGCTGGTCTCGATGAAGTAAATCACGACTAGCTTTTCTCCTTACAGCTGAGAACAAGGTATGCTCTGTTAATGCCTGTTTGGGTTCAGGTCTGCCAGTTTTAATGCTCACAGCTGCCGGGAACGGAGCAAGAGTGATGTGGCAACACTGCATGCGACGTTATGCTTAACGTCATGCCTAAGAAATTGTCTTGTTTGCTTGTGTTAACTGAAGGGGGAGGTGAGTTTTAGTCAGTGACCCTCCATAGGCTGGAGTGTGGACGCCAACTTTCAGCGCCGCTGGATATTTAGAGGAGTTCAAGGAAATATGATGATTGTTTTAGACTTTATGTATATTTTAAATCCCTATTAAAATGGGAGGTATAGTTGTTACATTTTGATTTCATTAAGGTCTTTTTTTTTAATCTGAACAAAAAAATAATGATGTTTAATCATAAACAAAATAACCTCCATATTGCCAGTCAGGTCCATGCCAGTCATCAGCAAAGCTCTTTTCTGTTAAACTGAGCTCTATTCTGTCATGCTTACGCTCAAAACAGAAGATCCTGTGAAATATGAGCAACATGTGTGCAATGAGAACCAGCATGGTACATGTCATTTTCCTGCTGAGTGGATGACTTATTTTTGTGAGTCTTTTTTCCCCTTTTTTGATGACAGCAAGGCACTATCAAAGTAGAGGGGTGCGAGTGTCTTGTCCCAACACAGACAGACCACACATTTCAACACATTCAGTTACTTTAAAATGACTTCTGTGAATGAATTTCAATTTAAAACAATTGGTTGCAGATGTTTGGTGGGGTATCTTTAGTTTTAAGAACCAGATGTTTAGTTTTCAGTGGTTGTGAGTAAACGTGGTACAGTGCTTCATGGGGGTTTTCATTTGTCCTCTGTTGTCCTTTTGTGCTTAGATGATGCAGCTTGAATATGTCAGCTTAAGCTTTGCCTGTTTTTCTGATTTCCAGCCAGGCCAAAGATCAGTGTGAGATAATTTCCTGTCTGCAGGAGAAGTCCATGGGAAAGTGATACAGATTCACAAACCTCTGGAACAAACACAGAAATCCAAATCCAAAAACACATCCCATTCAAGCCCACAAAAATCAGTGATTATAAATTGGCTTTTCTTATAACTGGAGCTGTTGCTTTGAAGGGAAGTAAATCATAACAATGAAAAAAATCATTTTGGAGTTTACTGTTCAAAACTTTACGGCGTATATGTATATATGTATTTTTTTCCCTTAAAATAAATCTATGCTCACCTAGACTGCATTAAAATTGTTTAATTGTGAAATATTGCAACAATTTAAAGACAATTTAAAAAAAATTTTTTTTTCCAAAAATATATTTCTCAGAAAAAAATTGCTTATGTTTACAACAATTATTATTGTTGAAAACAGTTTTGTTAGAAATATAAAATATTTCATGTCATGTCAAGTTGATACCATGAGGCCAGGTAGGAAAAACATCATCATCCTTGGTGTCTTAATTTTATTTCTCATATTTAAAGATACAGTAAACCTTTTTACCATCTTTAATATACAAACCTTATAATGTTAAACTGTAAAGCACTATTACCTTTCTAAAGCTATATTTATGTTCCTTAATATGAATACAGTTATCATAAGATATAGGCATGAAAATCCCTCACATTTCGCCGAAATTCGCTGTTTTGAAGCCCAAAGAAGTGACCCACGTGAATCGTGTAGATCCGATGAGAAATTATTTTTAAGGGAGTGGGGGAGGGGTCTTGGAAAAATCTGTCTTGGGTGGTATTTATTGATTAATTTAAAACTTAAACTGAGCCATTTAAAATCGTGAAATCTGAGCATCCTGCATTTGTAGACTGTGCGCGCCATCCACCCCGCGTGGGAGAATACGACAGGTGAGAGATCCACAATTTAATTTCGTAATGTTTATGTGTCACCAAAGGCTTCACATGAACATGGGTTGTAATGCAGCTGAATTGGTTGTGGCTTCAAAGGGCAAGAGGTGTCTTTTTATTTAAATTTAATGTCTTTAGACAAATATCAGTACAGTATTTTTTTCAGAACCTGTGCTTGGCTTATTATTCCATTCAACTTATTTGGCTACTGTAAAATTGGCAAAGGGAAACCTTTGTCAAACATGTGTTTTTAGCATGCGCTGTCTGCAATTAGCAAATAGCATTTGTAGTTGATGGTATGTTTTTAGATAATGGTAAAAAATCACTTATTAGGTTGATTTCTTTGCCCAAAAAAAAACAAAAAACTTTTTTGTCAATCATGATGGAAGAATAAACAAGTTAAGTTAAAGCATGTCTCCTAATGAGGCCGTAATATTTATTCTGTGGGATTCCCCCCACCTCCCGGCCCCATCAGAGGCCACATCACCCCTTAAGCACCCTTCTCACCCTTTTCACGCCTGACCCATTTTCATGCCTGAAGATAGCACATTACAAATCATTAACTCATTAAATGTTTTGTAGAATGACTAATGATGATTAAGCAATTAATCGTATTTCAGGAGGAAGCACGCACGAACGATCGCAGCTGCCACCAATCTTCTATT
>JAUCMT010000154.1:16458279-16471959 GCA_032357475.1 Enteromius thamalakanensis | reverse complement strand
TTTTTTTGTATTTATTAGATTTTTATAAAGAGAGACATTAAAAAGACCATGTACCACACCATTGCCTAGATTCATTTGGTTGAATTGCCTAGGTGGGTTTAGCGTCCTTTATTGGGTCTTATTATAATGGCCCGGTCACATATATAAAAAATCTTACTGTTTTCAAACTTTTGACTGTTAGTCTATATGCCATATGTGACATTAGATATTTGAGATATGAGATATGAAGTGGATCATAAAAGTTAATTAAAGTTGTTCTAAGACAAGAATAGATATTGTTTCTGTTTTTAGGACATCTTTAATAAAAGGTTATGATCCACTTCAAATGTTGACTACTGTATTTATATTCTAGATTTGAAATAGAGGATATCAATTCTCATAACATGAAAGGAAGATTGCGGTGGGACCCAAAGCAAGATGAGCCCTGAGACCTTCCCATCACAATTCATTCAATTAGTTATCTGAATTCTATCAACCATGATACTCATTTTCACGAATTCGCACTTCTTCATTAAATTAAAGCCGGGAGCTTGGCAGACCCCGAGACCTGCTGATAGTAACCCTAGTTAGGGCAGAGCTCGGAGCTAGGCTCTGCCCTGATCGCCCCCCTTGATGGTGCGAATGAAAAAGGCGGAAAAGGAGAGGAAGGCGGGATCATGCGTAACTAGATAAGAGTGAGACGATGGTATTCATGCCGAGGCGGATAAATTAGGAATAATTAATAGGCTAGTGGGCGATAATACTAATGAGCGTCAATGCGTACTACCAGCTGTGCTGACACTCAGCGTGCTCTTCCTGAAACTATGTTAAAACATCCCGTAAAATCACAAAAGCAGTTCACAATCCCCAGCCAAAGACATTGTAAGATGATGTAATGAACTTTGTCAGATGTCTCTCCTAATTCTCAAAACCCCTTCCACTTATTTATCTCTCTGTGAGAGGCTGTGATTTCATGTTCTGAACCCAGTTACAATCAAGCTTTCTAAATGCCGGCTATGAAAGTATAAATAGTAGCAAGAGGGGTACTGGAATGAGTAAAAGCCTCTTTGGCCCCACTGAATGTGTCTCATTCCTAAAAAGCAAAAAAATGTTTCTAAATGAACCATTTACTGATCCCCTAATACTGCCATAGAGTTTAAACACTGCTTTCTGTGCAGGGAATTCTAGAACAAAATTTAAACAATGTGATTTCTGCACAATGGTGAGTAAGTATAATATACAGTAGGTGGTCAAAATGCTCTATAATATTAATTTACAAGTGACAGAACATGACTTTTTTTATGAAAATACATCAAATGAAAACTCAGTACCCAGTAACACTTTAATAAACTGATTTAATCACTCCAATGAATATGCTTGAATCTGTATATATAACACATTACTGAACACAAACTGTTTAGATACAGTTGTTTTTTCACCGCTGCATGTACAGATAACTTCACATGGGTCAACAATCTTTTCGCAGTTTTAATTTCCAGGGCAGTTTGGTAATTTATTGTCCTCCAGTGGATAATTAGAGTTTTAACCATCTAGGTTGACCTAGATATATCTGTACCTTATGAAATTAGTGTTCTCCTAGCTCTAGGACTGTAAAAATGTTTGTTAATACAAGAATTTCTTAAGAGGAGACACACAATTAGCCACTCATGAGACTTCAATAGGTTGCGCTCTTAACCACGCTATTTTTCAGAAGAAGAGACCTACTTTTGTGAAACTTCACCAGGGGTCATTTTAAGGAGGATTTTATAAAACTCTCCTCTCCACTAAAGAAAAGCCACGATGAAAGTAAACAGTCATACTTATCTCCATTAACATATTTTCAAAAAAGGATGAAACACCTGTACAAGCCACTTAGTTGAGCCAAATTGCACTAAAAGCATAACTTGACATTTGTGAAATTTGGATAAAATGAGAAGTTATTATCTGACAAATACAATTGGTCTTCCCTGTGCTGATTTCTTTCTCATTAAAACAGAAGGGTTGGTTAGGGAATATTGAAAGTCTTGTCTTTTTATCTGGTAAGTAACATAATTAGTTGCTTTCTGTTTAAGTCGCATGACAGTTTGCATCATGGATGAAAGCAATACAGACAGCATTAGACACAATTTTGCTGAAAATGTACTCATCCTCAGGCCACTCAAGATGTAAATGAGTTTGTTCCTTCATGAAAACAGATTTGGAGAGATGAAGCATTACATTACTTGCTCATCATTGGATCCTCTGCAGTGAATGGGTGCCGTCAGAATGACAGTTGATAAAAGTCATCCTCTGCTTGGATACGGCATTACCCTTCTGCCGGCCTCCGTGACAGATAAAGAGCTGCTCTGAGGTCCTGAAGCTACGTGTCTGGTCTACGTAACATCTAAGTGCTCGGACAGGACAAAGCAACAGAAGGGCTGGGTCTGCCTCCTCCGAGAGCAATGCTTGGAGGTTTAACACTTGGTCTCTGAATGGAGTGGTGGGAACCTTGGGCACATAGCCGTGCCGTGGCCTTAGTGTTACCTTGAAACCCTCGGGCCCGAACTCTAGGCACAAATCGTTGATCGAAAAGGCTTGCAGGTCCCCCACCCTCTTGATGGAAGCCAATGCGAGCAGGAGCAAGGTTTTCATTGAAAGAAGCTTCAGCTCTACTGCTGGCAAAGGCTCAAATGGTTAGTGCTTTTAACACCAGAGTCAGGTCCCAAGAGGGTACCGTAGGAGGCCGTGGAGGATTTAATCTTCTGGCACCCCTGAGGAACCTGGTGACCAGGTCATGCTTACCCACAGACCTGCCATCTATGTGGTCGTGGTTCGCAGCAATGGCAGCCACGTAGACTTTAAGGGTGGAGGGAGACAGCCTTCGCTCCAACCCTCGCTGCAAGCACAAAAGCACAACTCTGATCAGGTCCTCTTGTTGAGAGTAACACCAGTCGACAAACAGGTTCCATTTCAATGCGTAGGCAGCTCTTGTAGAAGGCGCTATCCTAGAAGAAATAGTGTCAACTACCGCTTGGGGTAGGTCACCTAGAACCTCTTCATCCCATCCAGGGGCCAGACATGGAGTTTCCAGAGGCCTGGACGCAGGTGCCAAATGGTGCCAGAGTCAGTGCCTTGGCTTGATGCAGCTGCAGCAACACCATAGCGTGCACTGAAGATGTCGCCCCTCTGGGAATTCTTTGTAGGCATAATCGACGAGAGCCGACATCTGGTCATCAGGGGGAGCGCCACAGGTTACTTCCGGTACTGGATCTGAATGGTCCGGAAAGCCCAGATGGCAGCTCCACCAGTAACTGACTGCGGGGGACAGGAGGCACTCCCCATGGAGTAAGACCAGCCCTTCCTGCACCCGAAGAGGTGCTCGCCCCACCAGCACGAGCACCAGATCATGGCAACGGGATGGGGACCCCGCCCCTCTGCAGGTAGCGAAGCATGATCCGCAACTCCACGATGGTCATCTTCTCACAGAAGGAACATGACTAGTCCATGAACACCGCCTCAGCGTGTTTGAGTACCAGACACGTAAGGCAGTGATTGCCAGGTAACGACCGTATGGTACGACATCCATAAAAGGACACTTCTTTAAAAAGACGAACCACCCGTGAGCTTGCTCTTTTAGTTTTGCTCTTTTATGTAGGCTGAAGCGCACAGGGGAGATGGCCGCTTAAGCACAAAAGCGAGTAGTGCAATACTGCTGTGGCAACCCACTCGACTGGAAACCATCCCAGCTGAAACACCATGACACCAAGCCCTCAACACTGGCTCCGAAGAAAAAAGCTAATGAGCGCTTAATCCTCTGCCTATTTACACTCGCGATTCGAGAGCAGATTGGTAATCTCGAAGTGAGTTTCCTATTTGTCGGTCAACGACATGACATCAGAGTGACCGACTGAAAGGAAACAGTAATTTTGGCTAGAATACAAGTAAATATCTGGAAATAATGCTTCCCCCAGAGATAATGCTTCAGTGCAGAGAATCCATTGGTGACTAAATGATGTGATGCTAAATTTCCTCATATCAGTTCTGATGGAGAAACAAACTCATCTACATTTTGGATGACCTGAGGGTGAGTAAATGTTCTTTTGTGGGTAAAATATTCCTTTGAAAAACAACTTCTTTACAACCATGGCTACAGACTAGAAACATATGATATACAATCTCAAAAACAACTCTTGTCCTGCCGACTTATTGTGGCAAAGAAACTTATCCTAAGGTTTTGGAAAAGGATAGAAACCCCGTCAGAGGTTGGAAGTGAAATTACGGTTGGAAGACTTGATAAAGGTACTGCATCTGGAAAAAATTAGATTCCTTATGGTAAGGAAACTGGACAAATTTGTCAAGATTTGGTCTCCTCTTCCCCTTTATCGTGAAAATGCAGGCTGAGTAACCGAGTGGTGCTGACCGCACCATCAGTGTGGCATGATACTTTAGTCCCCAGGGTGGGGAGGGGGGTAAGGGGTTGTTTTCTTCCTTATGTTTGTGGTGTATGTATGTTTATTTTTACTGTGCCGTTTGTTATTCAGTTTGTTTATTTTTGTTTATAACTTAAAAAACTTGGTATGTAACAATATCTTTTGGATTATTTCAGTGAATACCTTAATAATAAAAAAGATTTAAACCAGAAACAGATGATATTGAACAACCTCATACAAAACATAAAGGAGACATGTGCTATGAATGGTGAAAAGCACCCTTGTTGTGTTCGTAAGTAGAAAGTGGATTCAATCCCATGAGAGCTTGCGACTCCAGAGGGTGCCACAAAATCCTTCCATAACCAGCAGCTGGTCTCTATAACTGATACAATCTCTCCCTCCATGTTTCTTTCTTGTTCTAAAACAATGGTTTGTTGATGAGCTCAGGACCTCACTGAAAGGAAGGTGCACTCACTATGTGCTCTCAGTCTCTGTGGGTGTGTGTGTGTGTCCAGTGTACTTCAAATCACCCTGCACAGGATGTCACATACAGTAAAACTACTTCTTCCTGTAAGAAAGCCTATGGTCGCATTCAATAAAACAATGTTAAGTGCATTAAAAATTCATTGTTCAAACATCATGCTGTGGCTCTCACAGGAACTGAATGTAACTTAAATAAAATCACATCATAAGAAATCAAAATGTTCTTGCGGTTCTAAAATAAAAGCATTCAAAATGCTCCCTGTTTCAAAAATATAGTTTATTGAAACTGAGATACAGGGACTATTTCTTCTGAAGTTTGACGTCATTTTAGATTAAAATATGAATGTATTACAGCCACAATTGCACATTAACAATGATAATTCAATGTGCAGCTGAATAATATTCCTTACATTTGTTATTTAAATAATTGTATTATATGCTTATGTTAAATATATTTAATAAAAAAAACAGTAAAAAAAAAAAAACTGCAGGACTGTGGTATAATAATACAGTTTAAAATAACTATTTTCAATTTTAATATATGTTTAAGTAGTCATTTATTTCTGTGATGTAAAGCTGAATTTCCATTGAATTTTCAAGGCTATTTTGGGTCACCATTGACTTCCATAGAAGAAAACAAAAAAGTCTATGGTGACCCAATATATATATAATATATAATATTTTCCTTTGTGTTCAACAGAATTAACAGAACTACCCTCCAGGGTGAGTAGAATTAATTTTTTTTGTGTCAGCTATATTCCTTTAATGCTCTTATTGTTTAGATGTAGTGTTGTCTAACTAAAGATACTATATAAGTATATTTGTGGAAATATCGCAAGTATACTTTTGGTACACTTTAAATTTCATGTTTTGGACTATTTTTTTGTATGATGATTTTTGATGATATCAAAGAGCCATCTCTCTCTCTATAGACAGCAATACAACTGAAATGATTTCAGATCCAGAAACATAGTAAAAACATCTGTTAAACTGTCCATGTGACATCAGTGGCTCTTTTACGACGCTAGGAGTCTGATGGCTCTCTGATATGAACGAAGGTCTTATGGGTTTGGAAAGACATGAGGTTGAGAAACTAATGACAGAATTTCCATTTTTGGAACTAACTAACTCTTTAACCAATTAGTTTAAACCACTGAATAATTAGAATATAAGAAATGCTGTGTTGCAACTGTTCTGTGGTGTTGTTGGGAATTGTTATTGTTGGTGGGGCAACAGACAAAAAAACTGGCAATTTCAAATGTAAAGATAAATCTAATAATATTGGAATATTGCCATATTAAACAAATCATGGCAACCAGCGGCCACTGCATGTAGGCTCCATGAGCCTTTTTTATAAAGCATGTGTACGCTCAGATTTGATTTTATAGTGTGTGTACACTTAAATCCACATCAAAGTTAATATTTGTAAAAACTGTCTTTGATGTGGAAAAGTGCTTAGCATCACATCAGGGTTTGGGCAGACGTAAGCTGTTCTTGCAGTTTACAGTTCAAATTAAAAGATTTGGAGGATGACTGGTGGTCTTTTATGTTAATGATATTAATTTGTAGTCATTTAGTCAAGGCAGAAAGCTGAAACCATTCAGTTGTGCTCAAGTTCAAAAGTTGATTTGTGATCCATAGATTTCACATCTGAAAGAGAGGCATATGTGTGATTTAATTATGTGTGCATATTTGAGAGATGATCGCAATTTCAAATTTAGGACATTTTATAAATGAAGCCCAAAATCCAATACAATAAACTAAAATACACAACTATTTTGAGTAACATGAAGCTTCTGACAATTGGTACAATTATTGTGTACATGCTGTACATGTTTTACATTGTGCTATATTTACAAAAATACCTGTATGTAATTACATCTGTTATTAATTTCTTTAATTGCATTTAGAATAATACTGTTGACTCATCCCTTCCACCTTAACCCACTCTTAAACCTACCCATACCCCACCTCAATAGCAGCAAAAGTGTTTTGTCTTCAACTCAGTCTCAGTCTTCAACTCAGCAGCAGCAAATACAAAACATACTGCAAATAGGAGAAGCGAAAAAAAAAGAAATAAATAAATAAAGACAAAAGCAAAGAAAGCTGTTTCATTCTAATGGTCAAAGAGAGAACTAGAAAAAAACAACAAAAACCTGACTAACATTATAAGTGGGCCTCAGAGAAATATAAGTGATGATGCTTTACGACCCCTTTAAAGGAAATGTGAAGCACATAGCAGCGCACATGTTGATAAATATAGAGAATATTTTATTAATTATTATCAAAAAGAATTGCTAATGAGATCCAGGCGCTCTTAGTAGCCACATACGGGCAGACTAATATTCCTGTAGTTACTGTAACATGTGATGCGAGGCAGTTCTCAGCTCAGTCCTCCTACACTCGTTACAGAGTCAACTCAATTACAAATTGGCAACACAAATCCCATCCCTTAGCAACAAACCCCGAAATAGGAGCTAGTGTTGACTTAAGACTGATGAAGCTCTTGTAAATTCGAGACACTAAGTGCCTCATTTCTGCAGCAACAGCAAAGTCCTCTCATGAAGCGTCTGCCAAGCAGCATTTGTCAAATGAGGTGAATTGCAATGTTGATTCAGTGGACACAGCTCTTACAAGGTTTCGGGAAATCTGCTTAAACAGTTACAGTTTACCATGGTGGACGTTGTTAAATATGCAAAAAGATCTAAAGGGCACCATACACTATATGTTAGTCCACAGACCTCCACTTTTTAGAATGCTACCCATCCATGTTTTCAGGTGAAGCCCTTTTGAAATGAATTACACCCAGGAGGCAGGAGTGTGTGTACTTTCCTGTTGTCTTTCCCGCTCTATCACACATCATGAATCAGCACATTTCGGTAAACTTTTTAGACCCCGTGGGTGCAACAGTGGTTCCTAACGGCTGCAGGCCTTTCCATTAGCCTCAAGGTGATACAGTCAAAATCTGTGTGTTTTTTTTTCAAACCGTTGGCTTTAGCTACAAGCCTTTAGACTTGCAGAAAAAAGTGGTTATATAAATACAGTTTAATTATACATATTGAATTTAAATATATACATTTTTAAATATTAAATGTTACAAAAGGTTCAGATTTTAAATAAATGCAGTTCTTTTTATATTTTTATATTCCTTAAATAATAAAAAAAAAGTAGCACTGTTACCATAAATATATAACAAACTTTTTTCAATTTTTAATATCCCTCAATATAATTTTTTTATAGTATTTTAATCAAATAAATACAGCTTTGGGTATATACGCATAAGATACTTCTTTAAAAAATATTATAATATATTGCAGACACCATGATTTTAAATATATATATATGTAGTGGATAGAAAGTGGGGGAAAAATACACAATAATATACAGTATATTTGGTCCAAACCATGTGGCATAAACAAGAACACACACACATTTACTGAATATATATATATATATATATTAATGTGACATTCATGTAGAAACATCTACATATGTAATATATGCATGTGTGTGTGTGTTTATGGTCAGAGGGATGATAGGATAATGTCAGGTTATTGAATATCATATCATTCTTCTATACATATGGTATGTAATATTATCTCCATTTGGTATTTTAGGTTCTGCAGCCTTTACAGAGATGAAACTGAAACATAATAGATATAAAAACCTTAAACCACATAGCTTGTGGCTAAATTCGATTTCATATAAACAGAAGTGTGTTTAGGAAAATGATAGTTGAACAGGAAACTGCTGTACGTACATAATCAGCTTTTACCACAGATTATTTTTGTATGTAACAAAACCGATAGTGCTTTACAGTGAATGACTGCACGTCTTAAGGGACATAAGTTTAATGGTCTGTGGGAGCATCTCTTAATGCTGTGTGTCCTGTAGCTCTGGTGAAGGTGTAGATGTGCAGAAACTCTCAGTGGAGTGAGGTCTTGTCCCGACGGCCACTTAGCTTAGCACCATTTCCTCACATCAGAGCGCGTGAAATATGATGGATGACAGACGCGAGGAGTATGAACACTGGTCCTCAGGGCTTGTCAGGTCTGGACTAGCCGCCCATTAGTCTCCATTTCAGAGAGCTGATACGGACACACACAAACACACTTGCTAACCAGAACACATATCGCCACATTTATTATTGTAATGGTGCGGAGGGGAACTCCAGTGAAGATCGTTACAATTATAGAGTTTACTTCAAGCACTGAGATCTTGCTGTATTGAGTTACTGTGTAATTCTAGTGTCTAAGTACTCATTAGTACAGTAGATCGACAGACTTCATAGTCCTTGTTATAATAGCAGTACAGTGTGTATTGCACTGTTTTTTTTATGTTCACTAGACAAAAACTCTATAAAATAGTTTTTTTTTAAGTTACAAGAATTACGTGATCTAGTAACTGTATTCAGTGTGTGCTGTAATAAAAACTTTAAGTCTATCCCTCAGTCTCATTTTTAGCTGTGTTAAATGCAATATGACGTCTAACATGATTAAGGTCTATTGCACTTTTTGAGTTGATTCTGAGGTAAAATCTGCAAAGATGTCATTATGATACAAAACTGCATTTTGAATTATATTTCTGGGTTAGAAAAACTATAGCAGAGAGAACTTATACAGAGAACATAGCAAATATCATTGTTGTGTTCCAACAAAAGAAAGAGAAAGAAGGAAGAAAAAAAACAATCTACTGTCGAGTCTTCATGACTTTCTAGAGTTTTATATTCACTTCTTCAGCTGTATTAGAAATAGAAATTAATCAAAACTAGCTATTTATTTAGTAAGAGTGTTAGTTAGCAGAGTAAATAGTTCTTAAATTCTGTGATATGCTGAATTTTACATTATTATACTGTAAATTCAGTTATTTTGACTAGATTTCGAGATTCTCTCCACATTTTCCATATGAAAAAATCAAACATATGGCCCTACTACAAAAAAGTCACAACTTTTCTTTTCTTTTTTAAATAAATGTATTTTTTTATTCGTATTTAACCAAAAAATTATTGTATACCGCACCTGAAATTGCCGTAGAAATTCATGAGAACGGTCAGTTTTAGTCTATAGGAGATCTGTCCGTGCTTACAGTATTTCTGATAAGACAGCAAGTGTAGAGCATTTTGCTAGCAACATCATGAGTTCAATTCCCAAGGAATGCATGAATAAAACCATATATCTTAAATGAAACATACAACCGGCTAACCATCTACACAGCCAACCACAGCAAAATATGAAGTTCTCGAAAATGAGCAATGCCTAATAGGATGACAGTTTCCACTAAATGAAAGTCAATGGAAGAGATGCTTTAGCATTCCGATTAAACTGCTTTTGTGGGGAAACAGTTTGCTGTGCTAATCTTTGCTAATCTTCAACATGTTTTGCTGCTAATCTAACAGCATGTTGTGCATAAAAATCGTTTTGGAATGAGCTGTACTTGGAGATTGCTACAAAAAAGGTTTATATTTCATAAAAAGAGCTAATGTTACCACAATGTCTGCTTTCTAAAGCCCTGCCTTGACCAACAACAAACAACAAGCGAGCAACTGCTGTGAAGGACAGCAAAAATTGTCCTTTAAGTCCTTGTGTTCCAAAATAAATAATCTCAAGCGTGTTGATGACCAATACTTCAACTTAATATACTATAAATCTCCCAATTTTGGAATGGATTAAACATCTCTGTGCAAACAATGTATGCAACAGTGAGTTTTATGAATCATCTCATTCATATGCAAATAGTCTTGTGCGTTTACAGGCGCTGATATGATAAAAGGGAGCCAGCGGCTAAACTCATTATCTCAATTCTGTCCTTGTCGTCGTGAGAATTGTCTTAAAGGTTCATAAATAACTCATGTCTAAAGGTCTTTCTCTCTAAAAAAGCCTCTCAGTTCAGATGTTATTTTGATGATGTGTGGCATCCATTGCTTTAATGATAGTGTAGAGAGAAGAAAGGCGAAAGACACATACAGTCTAACCTGAAAGATCTCAGCATCTCGTTTTCTTTGTTGTGACTAATGCCAAAGAAAAAGATCTCTTCAATCAGAACGTGTTTGGATTATGCATTAAGCGAAGAAGAAAGACAAAAGAAATAAAGCGAGCAAGTGAGAGGAACAGAGGGTGAGCTGGAGGACAGCAGATCAAGAGAGAGAGAGAGAGAGAGAGAGAGAAAAATAGAGAGAGTATGCAAGTCAACAGAAGTTGGACCTTATCTGCTGCAGATAATGTTCTAAGTCCTCCCAATGTCAACATTATATGAATGACACAATTATCTGATAAAATAAGCAGAGTCTATTGATCCAAATAAGAAGCCATTATAGAGCGAGAGAGTCATGTTGGGTATACTGTAGATACAGAAAGATCAATACACAGACAAAGACAGGTTCAGACAATTTAAATTTTAGTGAATAAGAAATATTCCTGATTCTTCAACTATTTCTAGGTCACTAATCAAATAAAGTTGTGACATTGATCTTGAGTCTTTGTACAGACAGTCAAGTGTTCTTGCTTCAACTGAAGTTCAGAATGCTCTTTGAATCATCTCATCATGCTGCAGAATATCGTCAGGCTTCCTGTGCAGTTTGAGTGCTGCTATTGGGGGGGAAATAAACTAATTCTGGCTTTAAGAGCAGATAATCGTTATTTCCACGGTCAAAAAAAAGGGAAAAAACTAGGTAACTACAACCTAATTTAGCTTACTGTTTTTAAGTTTTAAACTTTTTTTTTATTTATTTATTTTTATTATTTAAATGCATGTGGGGAACTTTGTTATGGTGAATGAATGCACTTTTTGGGGTTCAAATTCTCAACCCCCATTCACTGCCATAATAAAACTTGGAAAAACCAGGACATTTTTTAATATAACTCTTTCTATTGTATTCATCAGAAAGAAGAAACTCAGTCCCACTTTATATTAGTTGGCCTTATCTACTTTGTACCTTCATTTAAATAAATCATTTGCTACATCACTTTGTACAACATACATGTTTTAACATTGTACTTATATGTTTTAAAAATACCTACAATGTATGTAATTACATCTATAATTAATTTCTGTATTTACATTTGTACCCAAAGTAAAGTTTACCCACTCCATACACCTTAACTCTTAAAATAATCCCTAACCATATCCCACCTCAAGTATTTTTGCAAACCCAATAAGTACATTGCAATTATTTTTGAAGTTAGTACAGTTAAGGCCACCAAAAATTGTGAGCAAAAAGTCATATAAACCTATGATGGCTTTAGGATGAGTAAATCATGTTTTTTTCAGGTACAATAATTACAATAATTTGACAAAATCATCCATTGCCATTCCCAACAATAGAAGAAATAGTTATCTTTCTTAAGGATGTTTACATAGTTTTACTGAATTTTTTTTTTCTTTGCAAAGATTTTACGAGGAGAATACCTGGAGAAAGCCTAGCATTCCCACGCTTCTCAGTGGTACTGTAGATGTCTGGCTGTATCTGTCAGCAAGGGCAAACCGGGCCAAGCTAACCACTCAAACCTTGATCTCTAGGGTGTTCAGGGTCAGGGATTTAAGGACCCAGGCATTTAGCATATTGTGCCACCCCAATGAGGATCCATTGATTGTGCTTGAAGGATCAGGGTGAAGAGTGGCACACAAAAGGATCAACCCAACATGGATCAATTTCTCCGGCTGATAAGCCATCCTCTCCTGGCATGCCCTTTGGCCTCTCTTCCTGGTGGCTGGATTTCAACAGCTGAAAAATTGACATTGGAGGAAACGACTCGGCCCAGAAAGGCCAAGACCTTTTGCAAAATGTCAGCCTATTAAATAATCCACAGAAATGCGGACGTGTATGTAAAATGCCACAGCATTGTACGGCATGTCTTTTTCATTGTTAATTCCCCACGGTGTGGAAATTTGACTTGACTCGCTTAAAGAGTTGCAAGTCTGTGTGTTCATTTTCATTCAGTGAAAAGGGTAGAGGTTTGCATCTGCAGTGTCCGGTTGATAGCAGCATCCACTGACATTAAAATGTATATTAAGAGACTTCAAATGAATTCAAAGTATAATACAAAAGAAAATAAATAAAAATTATATATATATATATATATATATATATATAGAACGGGTAGTACATATATATATTACTCATTCTATAATTGTGGGTAAATTTGGTGTCTGTTACGGTATCATCAACCCTGATACCTAGGTAGACTAACAATGCTGAGAAATAGTGTAATAAAGTTGATATTTTTTATTTATTTATTGATTTATTTTTTCAAATAATGGCATACATGCTAAGAAAACATGACACTAATGACTGCAACATGATTAAAAGACCTTTAAATAACCAAATCTAAAATCAGTAATAAATCCTGTTTTCCTTTTGCTATTGTGGTAACAGAGTTGACGTTCTAATAATAACTCTTGGTGTAAGAAGTTTTTAGATTAAAATATTTTCTCAGAGAGATACTTTTCATTGCTTCAGATCTTAGTGAGTGAAAGTGACATAATTTCCTGTAACAATTCTGAGAGATAATTCTGCCAATTTAAAGAAACAGTTTGTTAACAGAGTTGACACGAGATTTGTGGGCACAAATATTTATTTAAAAAAAAGAAATTATAATAATTTATAGGGCTGTAACGATACACCAAACCCACGATTCGGTTCGTATCACGATTTTTGACCCACGATTCGGTTCGTATCACAATTTTTTTCCGTGGGGGGTGGGAGAAAAAAAGCGATCCATTCCTTTCAAAGCACCAACACCCCTGCGCTGGGTGCGCCCCTCCCTCTATAACTGTTCTGTCTCGCGGAGGAGCTCATTTGTGTGCATCTGTG
>JAUCMT010000154.1:16430419-16446206 GCA_032357475.1 Enteromius thamalakanensis | reverse complement strand
GTATAATTCACATTCAAGCTTTAAAATGGTATAATTGATGTGTATGTACAGTGTATGTATATATATATATATATATATAGGGTGAACTACACAGACACAGGTGACATGAGTAAAGAAGACAGATTATAGTGCAATGCTCACACACAAAAAAACAGAGCAAACTCCCAGATCCGGAGCGGGAAGTTGATCCAAATAAGCATTTCTTTCCCTTAATTCTTTTTATGAAACTCAAATGGCTCATTTAAATAGTTTTCTTGCAAAAGTCAGGAACTTTCCTCAGTCAGCCTTGAGAATAAAAACAGTATGCGTATGAAGCACGGGGAATAAGAGTTGCTGCTTTCATCTTGAAGCTGAAATTGGAAAATGTTGCTGATACACACACAAATCAAAGCAACTTAGCAACTTACATGCAATCCTCCTGTTACCTGCAAACAGAACAAGTGTCTTACAGAGCCATGCAAGATTTAGCTATTGATTGTAATGAAGGAAATAAATGCTTGCGAAGTGTGCTGTGTTTCAACAATGCCTTAGGGAAAAAAATAATCGCTATCTCCGAGACCTCAGTACTAGAGAGATATATATAGTATAAATAGATGCTACCTATAGGACGTTACGTCACTCGATAGAAAAGATTGCATTAGACTGCAAGAGACTCGAATATAGAGTCAGTACCAGCTGTGATTCTGTGACTGAATTATTATAGCTTCAGTTGAAGTGCAGAAAGGTGCATAATAAGTTGCTTAAAGGGGTATTGGAATTGAAAATCTATTGTCCTTTATCAGAGAGGAAGATGCTTGCACAGGTTTAAAGTGCTGAATGTTATGTCGGGAATCTCAATGTAGAGTCTAATATACAGTAGTGTCCTTGTCGACCTAAGAAAGATTTGAATGTCAAGAGATGAACATCAAGAGAGTCAAAGGCCGTTTTCTCTTACAAGGACACAAAACATCTCTTTTTTCCCAATGAAGACGAAAAGTACTATTTAAAAGCAGAAAAAACTCTTATAAAAGTAATTCTGAAATCCAGATTCATGGGATGTCCATGAATACAATCCATTGTAGGACCATTTTAATCAAATTTTAGTCTCTTATGTTCACAAAGAATGTGTTTGTCTGTTCAAAGATATAGTAAAAACAGTCCAATTGAAAAAATATCTGTTTCTATTTTAATGTACTTTAATGTACGTATTCCTTTGATGTCAAAGCTCATATACTTCAGTATCTCATGATCCTTCAAAAATCAAGAAACATTTCTTATTTTATCAATATTGAAAGCAGCTGTCTAATACTTTTGTGGAAACTTTTGATGAACAGAAACATCAAAAGAGCAGTATTCATTTGAAATAGTTTTTTTTTTGTAACATTACGCACTTTCTTTACTGTTACGTTTGATGAATTTGATTTAATTCTTGCTGACCATGTGAAAATAAATAATTATATATATATATATTTATTTATTATATATATTTTTTTAACAATTATCCTAAACATTTAAAAATCTGTATAACCCACAAGAATTGATTACACTAGCAAAGATTCTCTGTAGTTGTATTAATATTATTCACCAGTATTTCACACAAAATGCAGACATTCAGCAACAAATCTAAACTAGAACAACCAACCACAAATGATATAAAATACAGTATTTAAATAACATCCTGCAGATGTGAGATTAACATTTGATCGCATTATAGTAAGCTAACACACATTGACAGCCATAATGATCATATGCAGAAATGACTGTATAGCTATTTAGCGCAATGGCAACAATGGCAACATAAAAGCACCATTTCTGAACACTGTATGACTCACAGATTCAAGCTTTACAGTTGCAGCCTTCAACTAATTATGTACAGTAGCTGGTGCATTGCACTCTGCAGCATTACATTATATTCTTTCATTTTTTAAAAAGCTAATGCTTCTTTCTGAGCTGATTTTTTGCCAGAATTATTTAAAAAATGGACACCTTTTGAATCAAAACAAGCAATGCACAATGACACCACCACAGAACTAAAAGGATTATGCATGAGAAGAGAAATAAAATCATTTCAACTAAATTACTTTTTGTATCTTCCTTCACTCAGTGAGTGTGTGGGGGTCAGTCTTTGCCTACATTGTGGACCGGAAGTCAATCTAAAGCCCCCATTATGATAGAAAAACAAATGTGTGTGTAGATTCAGGGTTACTGAAGATTAGCACTCTTCCAGCTAGAATAAGATTGTTTACTCTCGGATGGGCTGATTGCTTATTTTGGAGTTTCTCAGGGCCGACTTAATACAGTATCTGTGGAATGCTTTCCACACAGCCTAAAGTAAAAATTATTATAACCACATTTGGATGCATTTGTTCATTTTTTAACTGCTGAGAAAATCGCAAATAAAAAAACAGATACAGTGAAAAAGGTAGGGAAAAAAAACGTCCAGCTCTAATTGCCATACAGTAATTCACCATAAAATATTTGTGAGTGCCTGCTAAAGCAATATGCAGTCTGTAAATAAACAAAAATAATTTTACAAAACACTAAATTTTGGTTTGCTACATGAATAATAGTTACGGTAATTCAAGCAGACTTTAATTAGTATGTGTCTAATTCCTATCTAGCTCTGTCTTCACACTCTTGTAAAATAAAAAATAAAAAACACATGAAAACAGACGTTATGATATCATGGCTCAATTGAGACTTTCATACTCAGCAGATCATGAAAAACATGTAATGGATCATTAATACTCAGAATTAGCACATTTGTTTCTTTCAAGTTCATTTAAATGATCTTCTGTAGAGTATTTAATAATGATTTAATTTAAAGCTATACATCAATAATTCATCAGATGATAATGTAACGCTTGAGAAAATGAAAGCATGATGTTGCCGGTCATACAGATCTTTCAATATGCAAATTGCATAACTACATAACCGCAAATTATTTTATTCATGAATCATTTAGATACACAGATACAGATATCTTCCTATCAGCTCATCTTAGTAGAGTGGTTGGTGATCACAAAACAAATCTCTAGACAAACCAATAAAGCATCCACGCAAAAGTCAGCATGAATACATGTGCAACCTTGAAAAAAAACAGTATCTGATTTGCCCTTTCTCTATTTCCTAGAAGTTTAGCCAAGGAGTCAGCAAAACCCCCAGCTGACATCCATGTACTCGCTGATTTTCTTCAGCTCTTATCTCTGCTAGTGCCTCTTAGCTTGTGTGCACATGCAAGGTTGACAAATTGGCTTGACCTCATGTCAGGTTGGGTCTCATATGGTTTATAAATGTTCTCGCCCACTGTGATTACAATCGGACGAGCTTGCAGTCATTAAGCTAATGGAGGCGCATTCTAATTGATGACATCCTCATTTGCATTGTGTGTTAATTACCCAAATCACTTAGCCGCATCTGCAAATTCTAATTAGTACCCGCAGATTCAGTGCGGCTGGATGTTTTCACCTGAAAATGAAGATGTCTCTCTCTCTGCAATGGTAAACAAAAAGCATAGTTAAATTAAGTAAAGGAACCATGAAGTGAAAATTCATCTCAGGCACACCAGCCGGAATTAATCACAACCATTTCAAAAGCCAAATGATTATGCCAAGGAATATATGCGACCAAATATGGAGATCCAAGAAAAGCGAAGACTGATAACTAGGCAGAATAGGATTAGTTCAAATTAAAATAACAGGATAAAAAAAACAAAGCAAATGGCTTTAGTAAATCTGTGAAGCAGCAAAGCAAATTTTTATATAACTTTGCTGATAGAATGGTGTGACATCAATAGCGAAGCTTCCTGGGCATGGCATTCATTACAGAAACCTTCAGTACACTTAAAAATAGACATTCTTTATGGTTCCAACAAGAGCATCCACTGCGCAAAATGTTCTTTAGATTATTAAAACATGTTTAACACTAAGAAAAATGGTTATTCTAAAAACTCTATATGGATGAGATCCAACTCATGTTCTTAACTAATAAAATGTAAGACAAAAAAAAGTCAGTGAACTCTAAAGGAGACTCAGCCCTCTGTTATTTGTGATATACTGGTTCATACTGTTGTTTATGAAGCCAGAAAAAAGATTAATAGTAATAATACATTTCATATGTATATAGTAGTAATAAAAAACAATAGTAGTAAAACACAACTAACTACAAATCTATAATTATGTAATCATCTGCCAAAAACAAAATTCTAATTCGTTCAAAACATCTGGGAATCAGGCTTGCTTTCTACATTCGCCATTCACTGTGTTTGTTTTTGTTTTAAAGACTCGAAAGGACTGTTTTCTTAATCCCGCTCATGCAAATATACTTTAATATTAAATATGGGAAAATTTGATTGTGTATCAGGGAGTCACTATCTGTTGCTATCTGAAGTGTCTATTTGAAGAATATTGAAATCGCTTTGGATGGGGTTGCCAAATACTCTTTTTTTCATAGTATTGGGTTAATTTTAAACAGTTGCCACTGCTTGATTTTTTCCCATGGGAGAAATGGGGCATATTGCATAAATTACATTTAACTGAAATGTTTGTATTGAAACATTTTGCATTCTACCCATAATAAACTGCGGTAGATAATATGTTTTGTAAAGGATGGCACTGTGGTTGGAAGCCTTTTACCTGTGTTTTTGATCAATCTGCATAACAGTGACTGTAAAAAATGCTATTTAGATCTGGAAATGACATCATTTGAGTTTTGATAGGGGATACGGTCATTGCAACAACCACGGCACAACACTCCAATCCCCACCCACCCGACTATATAATGGGACAGTTCTCTTATCGCAATATCACAATATTGTTAATATCGTTACATCCCAAAACTACACCAGTGGTTTTCTATCCTGTCCTGGCCTTCAGCCACCACATATTTTGTATGTCTTTTATACTCCACATCCAGTTCAAGTCATGCAGACTCTTCTAATGAGCTGATGAGTTGAATCAGGTGTGTTAAATGAGAGAGACAAAATATGGTTGGGGTCCCCAAGACAGGTCTGAGAACCAGTGCTCTAAAGGGTGAATAAAATGTGAAAAATCCCTCTTGGAACCTTTCATCTTAAGACTTTTAACACAGCCAGTCCCCAGGTAAAGTTCTCATTTGGATAGTTATCTGCTAACACAGCAGAAATGCTTGCAGTTGTAGATCTTGCATCTGAAGATCTCTTACCTGAGAGTGAACATCTCCACAGGTGAGTACGGCGAAGCTGCAACATATGCTGACACAGTATCCCTTTGCCGAACTGGCGTGGATGGTACCAACACTGCAAAATTTCCATCCAAACGCTGCTCTGATAATTCCGGAGCAGATGGATTCTGGAATAATCTTATACTCCCGATGCGCCTCATTGGTGTAGAGGTCGGTGACCCGAACAATCCCTCTTGATCTGAGTGAGTGGAGCTCTTGACCCCTAACTCCTCAGAAAAACAACCTCCTACTTCTGCGGCCCGAAGGCTGTAGTACAGCTCAATAGGCGTTCCTTCAGACATATCCGGACTCCTCTGGCGTCCAGGGACAACACTAGGAGGTGCAAACCACCCAGGAAGGGGTTCGAGCTCAGCGACACAAACGCCCATGTCCCCTCGTAACCTGCAGCTCCCACGGACCTCCTGGGTTTCATGGAAGGCAAACATCCTTACGCAAGGAAGTTTGTCCACTGCACTGTAGTCATCCCAGTCCCTCCCGGCGATGTAGAACAAGACCTGAACCTTGGGTTTGTTCAGGTAAATCCTTTCGTTGAGAACAAAAGTTTGTACTTTCCAGTTGAAGGTGAAAATAGATGAAGAAGTCACATAGGAGCCAGGCATCTGGAGGAGGTCCAAAGGAATAGGCTCTTCTACCACAAGAGTCCCATACGTGGCATTGATGATGGGAGGTCTCCTGGCCTGGTGGATGAAGAACAGCTCCGTTCTGGAGAGGAAACTAGAGTTGCGCATAAAGTCCTGGGTGGCCTCCTTAAGAAAGAAGGAGGATTCTGTGTTGAGGAGCTGGTAGTTGACAGGCAGGTAAGTAGGGGAGGCGTAGCGCTGAAGATTCTCCAGGATACGGCAGTCTGTAACTGACACAGAAAAGAAAAGAAAAGTCAGAACTAGCTGGAATAGTAACAAGTGGACTCATGGAAAAAAGGGTACAAAAACTAGCAAAACTCGCTTTGTCTTTGATTAATTACCAGTAAAATAAATTTTAGTTTAGATTTATTTATTGTTTTATGTATTTCTATTGATCCCATTTTTTTATCATTTAGTTTTTTTTTTTTTTTTCATTTTTATTTCATTCACACCTGCTTAAAGACTTGCTTAAATTTAGTTGTTATTATTATTATTATTATCATCATCATTATTTTTTCCCCTAGTTTTTTGTTTGTTTGTTTGTTTTAATAACGGCCCAGTAACAGCTTCTTTTTTGTATAGGTGTGTAATATAAGATACGCATATACCCCAATATTACAATTCCGACTAATACCAATAACTGATCATTTTTTTCATGGAATGGATGATAATAGCTAATATTAAAATGATATACTATTTTGTATGAATTAATGAATTAAAGCTAAAAATAAAAAGCTAAAACCAATGCAAAAGAGAAATCAAATCCTTATAATGTAAAAGATCCAATATTATCGGCTAAAGGTTTAACAGTGTAATTTAAAGATTTAAAGTTAAACTCTAAAGTGAATGTTAGATGATGGAAAATGTATACTGTTAGTGTATAAACAGAGGTAATGAGAATGGACGATCAAATATCGTCCAATGTATCGATCACAATTTATAATTACCACTATTGCCACATTTTATTGATGATGTGAAACATCTAGACAAATGAAAATCTAGACAAGTGTTAAAGAGATTCCATTCTTTCTCTATTTAAGTAGAGGGAAGATGCACTCATATGTCTATTGTCTGCATAGAAAATAGCTTACCAGAGGCATTACCAAGATAACAGATTAATGAACTGATTTGCCTTAAAGGGACTTTGATAAAACTCTGGACTCCAAAGAACATTGTTGATTATTCAGCACTTACTGTACCTGCTGTAAAGCTGTAAATGTGCTCAATCTGCAGAGAAACATTATGTTCTGTTTTAATTGTTAAATGTTTCTATATCCTTCCAAACTACAAAAATGCAAATCATGTTTACAGTACGTGAGAGTGGGAGGCTAAAGTTCTTTTGACGCAAAATGACACTGAAAGTACAAGTGAATATGAAAACTTTAATGACTATCTAACTTCAGCTGACAGACTGATTATTGTTTTAGAGAACTTTTTTTTACTTCTTTTCTCAAATCTATTGCATCATAAAACAAGTTCCAAAGTTATTTCCAGAGCAGGCACTGCTTGTATCCTATGTGATAGCTCCCTCACTGTTTCTGGTAGACAGCACTGGTAGTGGCATGCTATCATAACCTCAATAGCAAAGCCTCCAGCAGAAACATCGATTTCACCTCAGACAGAAAGTAATATGGAGACTGATGAGACACTCTGATATAAAAAAAGTGGACATAAACCAAAATAGACACAGATAGGCACTCTAAAGTTTTATCTGTGAGGGTGAACGTATGACTTATTATATAATAGCACCGTGTCACGGTTCTTTACAAACCACACATGAATCTAACCAATTTTTTTTTAACAAATTATCAATTAAAACACTTTTATTTCTGGAAAACTACAAAATATAAAATTTGGTCTCACTTTACTGTATATTGTGTCTCTAATATTTATAATAATAGTAATAATACCTACACAATCTGTCCTTCAACTAATACACCCGTATTGGTCGTTTGTCCAAATCCCAAATATGCATCAGAGCATATACTACAATTGCGCATAGTGGCCACAGGACATTTTCATTTTTGTACTCTTTTATCTACATTTACATTTATTCATTTAGCAGACCCTTTGATCCAAAGCGACTTACAGGTGGGGAAAACATCAAGCATTTTATTTTTTATTTTTTTTATGATGTCAAATAATGTTGAAAGAGTCAGTGCGACCCAGGGTTGTGGCAGAGAGATGTAACTTCTCCGTTCCCTCCTTCAGGGACCGTGGGTTACGTTCGGAACCTAGATGTTACCCTTTCAGTCAAATCACTTCGACGCTACATATGGGAACAGACCAATGGAAGAGGCCAAGACCCTGAGGCCGTGCTACGCGGAGACACCTGGTGCCGGCAGAAGGGCAAGCGTTTCAACAGGAGAGTCTGCACGTAAACTTCCCAACGCCCTGGGAGCCAGTTAGGGCCCCATTGGGATGCCAACTTTTACCTTTTTAAAGTTGAAGCATTGGTTTGGACATGTAGGAGATTTGAACATGGATTTTGAAGGAATGACTATATCGACAAGATATGGATATAAGTAAAGGAAAAAAACAGACTTCGGCTGACTGTGGAAAAAAGATGTTAAGCCACAACCTCTGGTGAAGGAAGTCCAGAGGAGCACAGTCAGGACTGACTCCGCTCTGAGTCTGACTGCGGGGCAAGGAGGAGAGGTTCGCCTTGGCATCGGGGAACCTTGAGATGCGCAGCAGGAAGCTGACACCAGCCGGTCTACCCGCTACCTGCTTGTCTGATTTAAGACACGGTAAGACACAGCCTCTCCGTGGAGGTCGTAAAACCTGGCGAAGGTGTTGGGTGTCGCCCAGCCTGCAGCTCTACAGATATCTGCCAAAGAGGCACCGTGCACCAACACACGAGGCAACACTCCTTGTTTAATGAGCTCTCAGACCTAGAGGGCATGGCTCCCCCTGGTATAAGTATGCCAGGGAGATGGCTTCCACCACCCAATGGGCCAGCCTTTCCTCTCTGCTGACCTCCAAAGCAGACAAAGAGCTGCTGAGAGCATCTGAAGCTCAGAGTGCGGTCAACGTAGTAAGTCAGGTGTGGTAGGAACCTTGGGAACGTAGCCTGGCAGAGATCTCAGTGCAGGAAGGCAAGTACGACTGCAATTGTGCATCTCTGTGGGTCCTCTTGGTGTAAGGAGCACCAGTCGACGAACAGACCCCATTTCTGAGCATAAACCTGCCTTGATTAGGGGGCCACTGAGAGATGGTGTTGATCAAAGCTGCTGGCAAACCAGAGAGGTCTGCCGCATCCTGTCCAGGAACCAGACGTGCAAGTTCCAGAGGTCGGGGCATGGGTGCCAGATCGTGCCCATCCTCTGAAAGAGAAGGTATCTCCTAAAGGGGATCTTCCAGGGAGGGACTGCCGCGAGGAGCATTAGGTCGGAAAATGAGGTCCTGGAGGGCCAGTGCGGCGCTACCAACAGAACCTGCTCCTTGTCCTCCCTGATTTTGCACAGGGTCTGTGCAAGGAGGCTCATTGGTGAGCAAAGTGACTCCAGAACAGCTGGACCATCTGACTGCCCGTTGCACAGCACCCCAACCCGTGGTGGAGGCATCCGTGTGTACCACGATGTGCCTAGACACTTGTCCTAATGGTACTCCAGCTCGTAGGAAGGCAAGGTCTGACCACGGGCTGAATAAGCAGCTACACTCTGGGGGAAACGATAATCCAGAGAGTACCGCGGTGCCATGCCCATCTCTGGACTCGGTTGTGTAGCCAAAGCTAAAGCGGTCTCAAATGGAGGAGCCCCAGCAGCGTAACTGTGGCTGCTGCTGCCATATGCCCCAGGAGCCTCTGAAAAGATTTGAGAGGGGCTACTGTTTTGTGCCTGAACTTATCTAGTCAGTTCAGCATGGCCTGCACGCGCTCCCCTGTGAGGCGGGGAGTCATTGTGACCGAATCCAGCTCCATGCCGAGATAAGAGATCCTCTGCACTGGACAGAGTTTGCTCTTCTCTCGGTTGACCTGAAGACCCCTGAGGTGCTGTAGCACCAGGTCCCTGTGCTGACACAACAATTCTCGCGAGTGAGCCAGTATCAGCCAGTCGTCGAGGTAATGAGGATGCGGATGCCCATCAGCTTGGTAAAGACTCGGGGAGACAGGGCCAGGCCAAACAGGAGAACGCGGTACTGATATGCTCGACCCTCAAACACAAACCGCAGAAGGGGTCTGTGGCAAGGCAGAATCGAGACGTGAAAGTATGCGCCCTTCAGGTCGATGGCTGCGAACCAGTTCTGGGGCCGTATGCATGTCAGTATGCGCTTTGGCATGAGCATTCTGAATGGCATCCTGAGAAGAGACCGATTCAGGGCTCTGAGATCCAGGATCACTCAGTAAGGTCTCGCTGGCGAGCAAAGATTGGCTGGTCAGAGCCTTTAAAAAGGCTACCAATCTCGCGAGTCCCAATCGGCTTGCCCAGTTGATAAAGCGGATCGGAAGAGAGAGCAAAAACGTCTTCCACACTCGATATGCACAGTGTTCAGAAAACAGCATCCAGCAGCAAACAGATGAGCGCTCCGAAGCGAAAAAGCTGTGAGTGCAATCCAGCCGTGCCCTCTTATACTCACGCAGTGATGAGGTGCACCTGGCTGTGATTATTGTTCATTGGCCTTTTTTCAAAGACTCGAATACGAACAGTCTCTAAGGCCAGATACCATATGTAACGTCGAAGTGATTCAACTGAAAGGGTAACCAAAATTATAACGCTGATAAAAGAGTATAAAACCTTAATATGTTCTATTTTTATTTTGACTGAAAACCACAGAAAGTCCTCAAAACTTTGCTGTCAACTCCTGGCTCATAAGCTCTTCTCATTAAAGTTTAGGAAGATGCACAACTGTATGTGACTTGCAGACTTCTGTGAACCAAACTACTCTGAGATGCTGAAAACACTGGACCATGAGCTGCTCCCAGATAAATAAACACAGTGCATTCAACCAAATATGTGTATAGTTTTAAAATGCCAATATTGTCATTTTCCACCCAAAAAAGAGCATTTTATCCACCCAGTGTTTTAGAATCATATCTTAATAATCAATCAGTAGTCTCTGACCTTTAAACTGAAGTACGTTCTGTGCTCTGATACTATCTTAAGTAGCTGATAGCTACTTTCCTCTCTTTCTGCACCCTATTTTGACCAAGGATGCTGCAATGAATGACCTGCTTGTGAATCAAAAGGACTAAATTACTCATTTAGGAGGATTGGCTATGCACACACATGCCCGTCCGTACATAAATATGGCAGGAAGGGAAAACAAAAGGGTTTTGAAGGGGACATCTTGTCATTGCAAAACAATCTAAGTGATTCGTCGAAGCAATTGAGAGGAAATACAGAGAAAAACAGTTTTTCGGGGTCCATTTTCATTGTTTAGAAGATTTATTGGCCTGTCTTGCCAAAAGAAATAGGATTTTCATAGTAAATTTAAGCTGTATCCCCATACGCATGCTTCAGATGCGATAACTTACATACAGCACGCAATGCACGCTTGGTCAGTAATAAACACCCGCTGACAGATGTCGCAGTCAAGTCCAGATGTTTCTGGCTGTTATTTCAGTGCTAATAGTTAGTTTACATACAGCAGGCAACATGCGAACACCACAAGACAGAATTTTACACTGCAACTTGTGAAAGCAAAAAACCCCAGACAGCCTGCAGTGTGAAATACAGCACAAGGTCTTCTTTGACAAAAAACCATTACAGTTTTTAATTTATGACTTACAAGCTCGGTTGACTTTGTTTAATTTCTAGAGTGCCCAATTCAAAGAAGTTGTGAATGTTTTCTACAAAAAAGAGAGAGAAATTGTTAGTGAAAGTAATGAATGAGCCCAGGCTTAAATGAAATTACGAACATGACCAGCAACCCGGAAAAGAGAAGCCATTCATCAGAATCTCTTTAATGTGCTGTATGGCAGTAATTTCAGTCCGTGCGTAATACAAAGTGATACACTTATTTGAAAAAGAAAATGAAATATGGGAGTGGAACGCCACTAAACGTCTGCAAATTCCTGCCAGTTATTTAATTTAAGTCAATTTCATTTCGTTCAGTTCAGCAACAATGAAATATACAATTTGGGTGTACTTTTTATGATAGCACGCATTTGAACAAGGGACAAAGAAACATTGTTTGTACTTTTGCAGCTCTATTATGAAGCGTAACACAATAAACCATTAATAAATTCTCTAAACTGGCTTTAGTGTCTTATTTAAAACACACAGCAAATATAGTTTCCACCTGTCAATCATCATCACTGCCTGCTTTTCTGTTCCCTTTGCCTCTTTCTCTTCGGGCACACTGCTGTCACGCTGATAGACCAACATGAGCCGCCACTCGGCACTTGTAGGGAGGCTCCAGACATGGGGAAGGTCTTCTTCTGACTGCCCAAGCAGGACAAGGTATTAGGGAGGCCTGACAGGAGGGCTGCCCAGAGGAAAGCAGCCTGGGCCGGAGAGGGCTTTCAGAGTCACTGCTCCCTGGTCTGGCTGTGGACGAGGTCGGCCCTAATGATATGTAAGGCTACAGGAGGCAGTGTCAACCTGTCCGTGGCCTGTCAAAGAGTGTGGTGAGAGGTTGAGATTGGAGAGCGAGTCACGCAGGTGTGAGAATGAGAGGGAAAGGGCAAGGTTGGGAGAGAGACTCAAGGCCAGTAAACAGATAAAAGGAAGATGGAGGGATAAAGGATGGCAAGAGAGAGAGAGAGACAGAGAGAGAGAGAAATCAGTGTGGTTGTCAGGTGTTTATTGAAGTGGAGCAGGCCTGTCTCCATGAGGGGCTCATCTGTTGAATCGGCTGCTTAGTTTTAGAGGACTATCTAATCCCATGATGCTTTTCGCTCACTAGGCTAGTGCCTAGGGTTGGGAACTAACAAGAACAATGGATCAATGCAATCAAAAAATTCAAATGGTTGTCAACATTAATATGCTGCGACCAGTGTAGTTTGATTGCTTGAACAAATTACTCTTGGAAGTTGATTCCTTGACTCAAAACAGCTTAACTAGTGAGCCAGTCTGTGTAAATTTTGATTCTTAAATAAATAACTTTTATGAGCTGGTAGTGTTTAATGAATCAGAGACACAGCAAGACCAGTGAAGTCAGATTTCCTGCATCTTAAAATCTCACCCCAAACCTGTAAATATATTTCAATATTTAATTAAGTAATTTTAATTTACTTCATTTACTGCATTCATACCACCTCTGTGTTCAATAAAATTATCATCAACATAATTATTTAAAGGAATTTAGTTAATTAAATTTTTTTTGCTGAAATCGGATATGATTCACTCATCTTGCAGGAGACGGTTGAAAGTAGTTAATGCAATAAGGATTATCATATTTTTATAAATCATTAAAGGACCAGAAGCACTGATTTTCTCTGATCCCCATCCCTACTTGTGCCTACACAGTTCCCTGCTCCCTCTCCACACCTTCCTGGCACTCATCTCAAAGCCAAGCCCTGTCTTAAATAAGAGCAATAGGCTTATGCTGTTTTTCCCCGAGTCCCAATGTATTATTCTTGCTATATATTACATCAATTGTAATTAATAAGGGCTATTGACTTTGTGCTGGCCTGTCAAAAATAATTCATTGAGCTTTTGCTTTCACAAGCATCATTTAGGGAATGATATATGTGGGCTCGTCTTAAAACAGCCAGAAAGGCAGTTAAACGTATGCTAGGAGCTGTGAGGAGAATCAATATATAATACAACATTATGCCTGTTTAAGGTTCCCGTAGAAATTAATGATATTGAAAAATGAGTATGTTCATCTACAGAGACTGCACAGAACTAATGATTTACAAAGCTGGGCACTTTTAGAGGTCTATTTATAAAGCCCTCAAGAATACTGCAAGGTGAAAAGCTGGGACTCAAACCTGTTCCTAAGTTCTTTTTTCTGCAACTCAATGGTTTCAAAGAAATTCAGTGGCATCGCTAAGCTTATTTGTCTGACATAGAGGCACCCCGTGCTAGCGCTAATCATATTTCAACCTCTCTCACTGGACGTTTCCTTAAAAGAGTTGGTGTTGCGTTTTCTGAAACAGCTGCTTGTAAGTCTACATTAAGGAGCTTTGTGCATTAAACGCCATCTAGAGTGGCCTGTTATTTGCGTTCGAGGCACCGAGCAGCTGAAGTGCAATGGAGAGCGCTCTCGTTAGGGCTGCTCCATGCCTCCCTACATCACTTGCTCCCTTTAAGAGCTTCCACCCACAGATGCCTTCTTTTTTGGCTCGGTAATGGCCTCTTGTGGACAGGACGTGTGCCGATAATGAGGACTAATATGGGTGTGGAGCAAATCTGTGTCATCAATGTTCATCACAGATGTCTTTAAGCTTTAAAGAGCTATCGACTGTGGAGTAAACACCACACGATGAGCCCTCGTTTCATTCTCTGCTACTTACACTTCATTCACAATGACTGAGTTGATTTATGTCCTGACCTTCTTCGTCCTTTAAACTGCAGAACTTGAACCTGGTGTATGTGATGCTGGAAATCATTTGGGTAATTAAAGCAGGTTTTAATACTCAACCAGCAGCTTACAGATGCCTGGCTGCTCATAGAAGCCACTTAATTACACTAAACTCAGGGCAAATTAAGAAACATGAACACACGCAAAGGAAAAATAACATACTGCAAAAGGACTGTAATTAGGATTGTGGAAATGAGTAATGTGCTCATTAATCTGCAAAACAAGATGTGGCAACTTGCCTTTGGTAAGTCTCTGAATACGGTAGTTACAGGTTCGGTCACATCAGTTTAGCTGCGGTTCAACTTTCTGTAGGGGATGGAAGAGTGGGATTTGGCATTTGCAAAAACTCTGTCTATTTTCCCCCTAATGCTTTGCCCTTCTTTGAAATTGCAGATTGCGCCGATTCCTGTTGAAATAACTGGATTTCATCCATGAACAAGCAACAGACGGTACTTCTAATCTTTACGTCTAGAAAAGAAGCTGTTAAGTTACAGTTTGTCTCAACTGGTTTGGCTCAATTTTGAATTGTTCTATTAGATGTCTGAATGATACATTTTTTTACTTACATCAGATTGAATCTGTTGTTTTAGGCAAACTGCATGTATTTTAACAGTACAAGTGTCTACAATCTACTACAATCTACAATCTACTCTTTGACTAAATATACACCCTTACGAAAAATAAGTGTGATGTTAGTATACTTCTTTTAAACAAAAAGTATACTTTTGGTCTGCTTTTTATGTACTTCTCAGAAATGAGCTTTGTGTATTTCCAGCCCAGTCTCATGGCAATTCGAACATATTTTACGAGGTGGCTAATTCGTACAAATTTGTACGACCTCACTACAAATTCATAAAATATTTGCTAAATAGTACATATTTTACCAGACTGTCCTCCAACAGCAAATGCCCCTATATGTCGTTTGTCCAAGTACCTTATTATGTATTTACATTTTAAAAGGTAAGCGCCATCTAATGGCCATAAAAATAATGACAATGTCGTATTGCTTCAGTCATTACCAAGCGTGTTTTGTTTAAATGCGGTGTGTGGACTTTGCACACTGATATCACTGTGATAAAAACATATTTTAGTAGATCTATTTCATACGAATGACACACCCCTAAATCTTTTGTACATATATATAATAGTGTGTTTGCCCAACATAATCACTATTTTTAATGAGGACAAACATCACAACCATAATCAACAGAAGCTAGTTTCACTAGTTCCCACTACCTCGGCGATAAAATAGCTTGTTTGGCAAACTGTCCGGGGGACAGGCAGGGAGCCCGCTGGCCTGGTCCCCGTGTGCCCCCCGGAGGAAGTGGAGAACTTGGCAAAACGAGTGACCCTTCACAAGGGTCGGCTTCGGCTCGGGTGGCGGAGGGGAGGTGGAGGAAGACAAAAAACGCAGAAGCTGAGGATAGGGTGTGAGCGGTATTTAAGGCGGAGAAGGAGAGATTCGCGGGGTTATCAGTAATAGAAGATTGGTGGCA
>JAUCMT010000154.1:16397480-16424121 GCA_032357475.1 Enteromius thamalakanensis | reverse complement strand
AGAGAGAGAGAGAGAGAGAGAGAGAGAGAGAATTATAGTTTATCAAGGCTATCAAGAAAAAGAAGCTCATATGACTTTAAAGCTAAATTGTTATGTAATGTAATGCAAATTATAAGTTTGAGTTTAGGTTAATGGTATGCTAATAGTGAAAATTGGACCTTAAAATAACGTGGGACTGAAAAGAACAGCCTAAACATCTCTTTTTGTGTTATATGGTGATAATAATGTCATTAATAATGTGTGTCATTACTACTATTTTTTTTTATTATGCAGAAACTGTTTTCTGCAGGCATAAAAGGTATTTGCAACACAAGACAGAAATGACACGCTTTACCTTTTAAGTACTGTATTCACTAAACAAACATTTACGTTTCTCTGGAAGCAACAGCCCTGCAAAAATTCAAAAGGATTAGCATTTTTATTTCTAACAGAAATCCGGTTTGCAAAATCCTTTCAAATCGGGTTTGGTTTGCTACTGAAGTTCGACACGAGCCTGTAGCTCTGAAGTACAGGTTGCGTCTCCTCACGCATCTCTCAGAGGTTACACGAGCAGCTCTCAAATAAATAGGCCTCTAAAGCCGGTTCACAGCGGATGACTTTCAAAGCTTTCTGCTGCAGGGCACAATTTGCTCTACTTTCTTGTCTTAAGAAAAACTGCATGTCATTTCCTTCCCAAAATATGAAGAGTCAAAAAAAGGTATCAAATTGAAATTTCCGCTCTTCATCTGCCTTGAAAACTGCCGAATTTGTCTCAGCTCCCCTGACTGCTACCACATTAAAAGGGCCTGAGATGATATACAACCTCGCTGAGCTGTCTGTCTCTCTCTGCTGGGAAGAGAGACGATTCGCTGAAATTAATGTATGGCACATGTATCAAAATAGCTCTAAGGCACAGAACTGTGATTCAGCAGTAATGTATGCCACAGATCTGTAAACGAAGGGGAAATTATTCCCAATGTTTATTTTCCTTCTGGGGCCCCGGGTTATTTTTCTGATGGTATGTCTAGCATCCTTAAAGACCACTATGACAGGAATGTAAGAAATACAGCAAGACCACTGAAAAGTTAAAGCAGCAAACCCCTGCCTGACATGCACATATTTGGGTGTTTCATCAAATATGTATGCTTTTGGTCCTATATGGACTTTTAGAAAAACAGTGGCCAGTCATATGCAATCCTCAAAAGGAGAACAGCATAATTTTAATCATTTTTTTTCCATAACCAAACAATATATTTTCCATCTTTTTCAAATGATGTATTCTGTGGTGTAAACAACATTTAGTAACTGCATGGTTTGACAAAAAATGTGCTTGTTTGCAAATAAAAGGCATTAACATTATTGGATTTGTTGGAAACAGTATGAC
Source organism: Enteromius thamalakanensis (assembly GCA_032357475.1). Classification (NCBI taxonomy): domain Eukaryota; kingdom Metazoa; phylum Chordata; class Actinopteri; order Cypriniformes; family Cyprinidae; genus Enteromius; species Enteromius thamalakanensis. Next base: position 16,422,758 of record JAUCMT010000154.1, on the reverse strand, counting down.
AAATGACGGACAGGCATGTGTATAATTTAATAAATTGGATTATGATCATTTAACCGTCTTTAGATCATAACAGTTTTAAATAGTTGCAATAATTAATATTTTGTGATGCACTATGACCATTCTTTCCATAAGGTGTCTTCAATGTGGTTTCTTGTTCAGAAAACAAATAGGGAAAAATTACATATAACAGTGTTAAAAAACATTTTTTAAACGCTTTATGTATGTACAGTACTGTGTAAAAGTCTAGGCCACTAGTATTTTCATCAACCAAAAATGGTTTTAAGGGGGTCATTTCTATCTTTTGAGGTAGTGTGTCAGTTGGAAATATCAGGTACTTTTCCAAACATTATTTTTGTCATTAATTGTAATAATGCAGTGAGATTGTCTGCACAAGGAGTCTGACATTAGCCAGTGCTCCACACAGAGATCTGATCTAATCATCATCCATTCTGTCTGGAATGACATAAAGTAACAGAACAAACTGAGACAGACTCAATCCAGAAGAACTGTAGCAACGTCTCCAAGATGAAGAAAAAAAACCTACCTGGAAAGCTACTTGAAAAACTATGGGTAAGTGTACCTCGGAACAGAGGCTGTTTTACCAAAATCTGTAATACCAAATATTTATTAGGTTTAGTTAATAGAAGTTAATTGATATTTAAATCTCATTAAAGTCATTATTTTTGAAAGCATCCTCATTTTACATAATTTTTACATGAGTGTCTAAAACTTTGAAAAGTAGTGTAGCTTTTCAGGTAGGTTTTTTTTCCCTTCATCTTGTAGACGTTGCCACAGTTCTTTTGGATTGAGTGCGTCTCAGTCTGTTTTGTTACTACATGTTGTTTCAGACAGACTGGATGATGATCAGATCTCTGTGTGGAGCACTGGCTGTTGTCAGACAATCTCACTGCATTATAATTAATGACAAAAATAATGTTTGTAAATGTAAACTGCTATTTCCAACTAACAAACTACCTCAAAAGATAGAAATAACCAACTTAGAACTATTTTTTGTTGGTGAAAATTGGAAATTGTGAAAATTGTTGAAGACTTTTGCACAGTACTGTATGTATATAGGTTTTGCCAGGTTTCGCTTCAGGCTAAGAAAGCACAGACACACACTTCTATCTCCTACCATTGTCAGGAAGTTCCTTTAGCACTCCCTGCTCAATCAGTTCCTGTCTTGGCCTTCTCATCGACATCTTTCTTTCCAAAACTGTGGGGAGAACAAAAACACCATGTATAAAAAATAAAATCACAAGATACATGCTAGTCTATACCCTAATGGTTTTTATACCTTAATTCTGAATGAGAATAATATCCTTTGAATAACTAGAATTTTAAAACCTTTGGAAATTAATAATACATGGTAACACAATAATATGTGTCATTAGTTAACATTAGTTACTGTTTTAACTAACATGAACAAACAATGAACAATACATTTCTTACAGTATTTATTCCTCTTTGTTAACTTAAGTTTATAAAAATAATGCACTGTGAGCTAACATAAACTAAGTAATGTAAACAAACACAACTTGTGATTTTAATAATGCATTAGTAAATGCTAAATCTAGCAATAACTAAGATTAATAAATGTTGTAGAAGTCTTCAAGTAAAAACCAGTTGCGACTACTGGGCAAAGTGGTTTTAAAATCTAATTATTGTTTAAAACATCTGAGAAAACATACTTAACAAAGGAAAGAAAACATTAACAAACATCAGGCTGGGATTTAAGGAAAAAAGTCAAGGAAAGGAAAGCTCTTTTCCAACATAAACATAAAAAAAAAACAAAGGACCTTCTGAAGTTTCCTTAAACTTCTCGCTGCTTTTCTTCTTCCTCCACTTCCAGGGTTTGAAGATCTTACCCAGGGTAGAGAACTTGCCCTTACGCTTGGGAGGAGGGGTACCGTCCCCCGGTGTGCCCCCTTCGCTCCCTGTGCTGCTGTGCTGGTGGTCACCTTCATCATCTGGAGAAGAGACAGAGAGACAATCCCCTGACTGACCCGTCATACACAGGGCATCTCAATGGCTCCGAGAAGCCTTGGGTCAAACAATTTACGCAACTCAAACTTTGTGTTGTGCAGAGTTTACATAAACTTGCCACATCAGGATAAAATATAATACTGTGCCATCACACAAGCACAACAAACATATTGTCCCATATAAGCAGCTGTGTCCTGTGCACTGGCTTGAACTCAAAGACGCTCTCATGCACAAAATACTTGATACCGCAACCCTTCTCCAACCTCAAAATCAAAACATACTAAACTGCTGAGCCTCCTTAGACTCACTATTGTTTTAGACCCCAACGCAAAGTGTTTTCTGGCGGCTCTCGTGAAAAGACGACGGATCCCCATTGCGGACCTCAATCACATCTCTGCATGGTGAGCTGGCCAGAGGCCACTGCTTCCCCACGTTACACGCTCACATTCCTATCAGGTCCAGCACTGCCAAGAGACTCACAATCTCACATCTTTGGCCCGTCAAGTGGATGCTGAACATGGCTTTGAACATTTTGGTTGACGGGCCTCACTGTACTCTCTTTTACATTCTGATGAAGAAGCTGTGCCTCCCATAAGTACAGTGAGCTACAGTACCAAACAATATTTGCGATTTGGAGAATATCTGCCTATAAACGTGCCTGTTTGGCTGTGAAAATTGAAGAATTGAACTGAAGCCAAACCTGAGAAAGTACTGTACCAGCACCGTATTTATGAATGATTAGAATTCATTAACATACATTTTCTTCTGAATTGTTGTTTGTGAATCCATAGGAAATTTTTAGGGAAGGTCTGTTTTCATTACTCTGTATAACTCAGAATCTACTATATTTACAAATGTTTAATGAATGAGCCCCATTGTCTGTATTGAAATACTTATAATATAATTCACTTTAAAGTATCAGTTTACTTCAAGAATAAAATTCTCTGATAATTTACTCATCCACATGTGGAAAGGTCACGTGAAGTTAGTTTGTCTGTGTACTCCAGTTCAAGTAGGTAGGGTAGGGCAAAAAAAAAAAAACTGATCACCCTACAGATTGTTTTGCTAGATAAGATCCTTATTCCTTGGCTGGGACTGTGTAGAGCCCTTTGAAGCTGTACTGAAATTGCAGTTTGGACCTTTAACCCGCTGAGTTTCACTGAATTCCACAAAATGAAGAAAAATCCTGGAATTCCTTCCCTTAAAACCCTTAAGGTGAGTAAATTATAAGGACAAGTGAACTAATCCTTCAAATAAATTTATACTTTAACTCAGGATAAGGATTCAGCAGATTGATCAAGGGACAGTAAAACCTTTTGAGAATACAATTGCATATTTACTACAGATAGTGTGAATATTAATAATTTATCATATTTTCCATGACTTTAAGACATCTGATATTTTCAGGTATTCAGTTTTTTTTTCTTTCAGTAGAGTTTTTTTCTATAAAACATGGCATGTTAATTAAAAGATAAAATAAAATAAACTAAAAGAAAAATAAAACCTAAAAATGACATCTAGAAACCAGTCACTAATTCATTCGGTGGCTGTTAGATGCCTATAACCATCCTGATCCATTCCTAATCTGCAAAATGTCAAATTTAATAACCTTCATTTGTAAAGGGCTTCACTGTAGTCTTTGGTACAGAGCAGCCGACATTGAAATATTCGGAAGATCACTACCTTTAAACTACTTAATACTTCTCACTGACATAAAAATGAAAGGCATTTTAACAAAGCCCAGTAAAAACAGAATGCCCCTTCAGACCTACTATGTTAGTAAATATAAGCAACCAACACCTGCAACCCACAAATCAACAGGGTGGAAAACCCATTAGAGCATAAAAGGCAAAACAGGCAACATAACTCATGAAGCTCAATACACAGGTCCAAATTGCTCCTTAATTATGAAAACACTAATACGGCGTACTCTATTATTACATTTTAGTGTGTGAATGCATCAGTCTACCTGGACTCCAGCTGCCATAGCAACTTGTTTGAAAACAGCAAGCCATAAAAGCGTCCACTTCCTTTCTTGTTTGGCGTTTCCAAATCAATAAGAATGTGAGGGAAAATGTTGAAGTAGGAGGACGAATGGAAAAGCACAATACGAATTAAAACTGACCATACATCCAACAGTTCAGATGGAAGACGGAGTCTGAGGAACAGACAGTGCCACAACTCCCAAAAGTGTGAGGACTCCCAGTTACATAAGAAGTGTAAAAGCCAGAGTGTCTCACAAAGGGAAACACGGCCATCCGAAAATAAGAGCTTCACCCACAGACAGCTAAGAAACACCATCAGTCGACCACACATCCATAATCGGGTCCTAAAAGTACAGGAGTCCCAGCCTTTGGAAAGACAATCAGCGAATGACGCACATCCAGTGAGTTCGTTGAGAAAACAGACCAATGTGTTACGCAGAGACCATCCAGCTGCATTAAACTTGAGCAGCCCGAGTCAAGATATTAGCGCTTAATGGATCAGACAGCCCTAATAGCGGCCAGATAAGTGAACTAGTAGGAAACAGATCCGGAAAACAGGGCTCCAAATGATACGCCGCGGAGCTAAAGATGTCACTTAGAGTGCCGGGAGTGAGGTGTTTAAAGAACGAAAGGCGGTGCATTAATGGCAAGCAGAGATTCAGATTGCCTTGGAAAACAGAGGGGGGCGAGGCCTGGGAAACAGAGGGAGGAAACGGCACTCCACCCTGATCCTAAAGCGGGGAGAGAGAGAAGGGGAAGAGAACCAAAAACGACCCCCTCCCACTCACCACAGCGTGAAACGGGAAAACAGCAGATAAAACAAACACAACTGCATATCAATGAATGTGCATGTCAAGTCCATGCTACACAGGCGTGCTTTTACTTTATTTAATCAGACAGACGGATACTAACAGACTGCTGACAAAATCATATATGGACATCATTTTCTTACGTACTTCAGGGCATTGCATCAATATTTTTATTTCAGCTACCTTTGAAATGTTGGGGGCCAATAATATATATATTTTTATGTTTTTTATCTCTTTTGCTCACGAAGGCTGGATTTATTTATTTTATTAATTTATTTAGTGCAGTGAAACAGTAAAGATTCAAAAGCCAAATTACAATATGAAATCATTCAATATGCTGATTAGATAATAAATATTTCTTGGGCAATAACATTTTGTGGAACACAATATTTTGTGGAAACCATTATTCCAAATTGGAATCGGCAGGTCACACCTACTGTAAAATCGGAATCGGCCAAGAAATTTGCAATCGGTGCACCTCTACTGTGCACTACTCATGATGTCAGATCAGCACCTTGCTGTTGCACACCTATGAGGTGGGGTGGATTATCTCAGCAAAGCAGAAGTGCTTACTATCACACATTTAGACTGATTTGTGAACATGATGTTTGAGAGAAATGGTAATATTGTGTATCTAGAATGAATTTTAGATCTTTAAGTCCATCTCATGAAAAATCGGAGCAGAAACAAAGGTGTTGCGTTGTGTGAGGTTGTACGAATTTGTACGAATTAGCCACCTCATAAAATATGTACGAATTGTCATGAGATCGGGCAGTCATGTCACTCTGATGGTTTCCCCAAGTCACACAAACTTGACTTGTAATGATGTTAAATGAAATTAAATGAAGAGCATATTGCTTTTGCGTTCATAATTTTTTATTTATAATGTTTACATTTCACACTATTCTGAATCTTGCCAAATTAATAGTAGTTGTTTCAATTATGAACTCAAACCTTTCTCAACAAATTCTTTCAAAACTGTATGAGTGTCCAGCTCATGAGTTTATATACTCCTCTCAGATTCTATAAGATAACAGATATTTAACTTTATTCCAAAAGACAAAATAATAACTTAATTTTGATAAACGATTCTTGTGGCTCTCAAAAGTGTGCAGTATTGCTTTGCCTCCTCGAGAATCTATGACTGCTTGTTATAGTCTGAGTGTGATAACTGGATCTCAACATCATTAAGGCACCGTGGGGAAGAACTCAAGCGTGCACAGCATGCTGGGAAACCGAAGACTGACAGGACCTGGAGGATTTTTGTCAGGAACTGAAACGAGGGACTCGTCACTGATGCTTAGGAGGAAACGTTCACTATTAAAAATGAAGGGCAAATCTGAATGTATAATACGTGACGGTAAATACATTTAGAATGTTGTTTTTTGAACTTTCTATTCACAAAAAAAAAGAAAAATAAATCAATTCCAACATTGATAATAACAAAAAACATTATTTATAAATTATTAATAGTATAGGCTCCAGATAATTCAGCTTCAGGTTTACATTTATTTATTTAGCACACACTTGTTTCTAAACTAATATCTTCCAATATTGAGCATATATCACTGGTTATACCATGTAACACTACATTTGGAGAATCACTTTATGACTTCCTTTTACATGGGAAACAATATTAGCCTTTATTATAATAAATATGTATTTATTACAATATTATACCCACTGGACATTAACCAAATATGAAATTTGTCGCATTACACATGAAATTTTATTCCATGGCTACCATGACAATAGCAGAAGTAATTTCCCTCGAGAGCAATCAACTTAAATTCATCTCGTTTTGTTTTAAATCATGCGCAGATGTGCATGAAATGATTGGAGGCAGAAAAAAAAGTAATAACCTCAAACTGGAAATAATTCTTATGAGCTTAAATGGCACGTGTGCTTCATCTGTGAGACAGTGGTGTGATTTAAGAAAAAACACAGTAGCAGAAATTGCAGTTTTTAAAGAAGCCACGAAGCACAACAACAGAAATCCCAAGTTGTGTTCGTGCTTTTCGCCTTTTCTCTATACGAATGTTGTCACAGCAAAAGAACTGTGTGTTGTCCTCTGCGTGGCCCCTTGGCACACGTATGTGACTCTGTGCGTGTGTGTGTGTGTGTGTTTAAAGGAGCTTTTGTGGAAGCTCCAGATGGAGTCTCTAAATCTGTGGTTTAACCTCAAATGCTGTCAGACTGGGCATTCTCTCTAGAAAGCGAAAGAGAGCCATTAAGACGCTGAGGAGAAGAGGATAGACGGAAGAAAAAACTGTAACGGTGGGAAGGCACAATAGAGATGGATAAAAGAAGTAAAATGAGAAGTAAGAAGAAAGTTAAGATGCATGATGGATGGGGAGAAGGACGTCCTGAGAGAATATATTGCGTTCAAACGGTAATTCACAGAGGAGTGAGGGAGCTGTTATGCAACTTTATTCTTATAGACAATGACATGTACATGCTACAGCTACATATGGTTGTCAAGGTTCTTCTAAGAACTATACACAACAGTTACAGTATTTATGGTAGGGACAGCAGCACTTTCTCAGAACAGACTGCTTAAATATGAAAGACTTAGAGTGTCACTTAAAAAGGAAGTCAACAACCAATTTATTAAATCAAAAATAAAAATGTAAATAAATATTTTTTTTCAAAATTATATTAAAATGTCAAATTAAAAAGCATTTTTTAATAAAAATGTTTACTTAAAATCATCCAACTGCCATCAAAGACTTGTCTTACAAATAAGTTAGATATAGTAGGTCATTGCATCCCAGCCCTGTTCATGTGAATTTACATTTATCCAGTTTGATTTGGAGAGGCACTGAAATGTAGACCTTCGTTTATACGTTTTTGACTTATATTGTCACAAACCACGGCTCTGTGGCTCTCTCCGGCCAGCAGCAGCGGGAACCATCGCCGGAGTAATAGTGTTTCCACCTGGATTCTGTTAACCCACGTACCTTGGCCTAAAGTTCCGGCAGGTGTCAGTCATTATCTGTCCTATAAATACGCTGACTTTTCCCTGGATAGTCGCGAAGTTTTGATTTGGCAAGGCTGTCATTTCCAAGCGTTATTCCCTGTTGATTTTCTGTGTTTTGTTTTTGACTGTTATTGGACTGTGATTCTTGCTGCCTGCCTGGAACCTTTTGCCTGCCTACCGACTGCGATTTTTGTCTACTCCTTGATACATCTGTCTGCCTGCGTTTTCGACCTCTGTCTGTTTGACCTCACTAATAAAAGCTGCAAAATCTATCCTCATGACTCCGAGCATTCGTTACATATACTGTACATGACATGAGAACATTTTGTTATATATGCTTGTACATCAGCACTGACTCGCTAACTTTAACTTTAGCTAGTTTTAGGCAGAGATACCTTGCTGAAGCAGAAGATGGCACAAACGTTCTGCTTGAGCAGATAAAAATTTTTACTTCGGAACATCAAATGTTTATATATGGAGCTGAAACATAAACATATATATATATATATATATATATATATATATGTATATATAAACACAATAATAATAATAAAACGTAATATTTGCTTTTAGAATGGTTATGTATTATTTTATTATTTTAAGTCTCAGAAATAAAGGTATAAAAGCAGTCACTGGGGCAGTACATTTTCAAAATATACTCTTTTGTGACTATTAGATTTAAACACATTGTAAGTATTAATATGTACCTAATATGTACCTTAAAGGTATCAAATGGATCCTTTAGGTACAACCATGTACAGTGACAGTTTTTTTTTTTTTTTTTTTTTTTTACCTTATTTATTGAAACAAACATGTTTGTTCAATTCAGTTGAAGCACAAGTTAACTTAGACCATTAGATAACAAACCACGCATTTCACTGGTGATCATAACATACATCTATTATTACACTCCTTACTGAGCTAATCTGTCACATCAAGTTTTGTTGAAAGTTTTTTTTTTCCTTTATTTCTGGGAGTGCACCTACTGCATAACTAATATTTTAACTGTAACTTTTCTTTTTGATTTAGAAAATTCATTTAATATTTTAATTCTAATAGATTATATATAAATGTCTGTGCCAGTTGTTTGCCAGTCACTAAATTATTATTTTTTTTTTATATTTTGATAATAAATGTATTTTTTTTTTGAGTGACACTTCTTTTCCTCAATTTTGCATATGGTAGCAGTTTTAAAAAAAAGTGACAGTAAAGCCTTTGTTTAAAATCATATATCAATCATATCTAAAAATCAAACACAATTTCCCATCGCATTGCTCTGCTATTCCATTGTAAACATGCATGAGATCAGTGGAATGAAGGTGTTTTGCATTATAACTGAAGTTACTTCCATTCATTGCTTTCTAAAATAAATGCCCTTTGCACCAAATACCCAAATTCTCATTACCAACAAATGTGTTTTACAGCACTTTTACAAAGATTTCAAAATACATTTTAGTCCATCCAACAAATTACCAAGTGACCCTGCTTTTGTCAGAAAAACAGTAAGTAATCCACAGAAGACTATTTTTCTCTTAAATGATTGGAGAAAACAGACTATTCGGATTGCAATAAAATAACAGACTAGCAGCCCTACACCGCATCCACATCTGAAACAATTACCACTCAAACAGAATTTATGTCTCTACATTTTTCAAAGACGGAGATTTGTTTCTGACAGCATCTTCAGAGCTCACGACCACAAGGATGGACAGCACAGGACAAGGAAAAAGCCTGCTTTTTGGTGGCTGTGCTAGTTTTTCATCTTTTCACCTGCATGACAAGAATTATTCAAAGAAGCACAAAGGGAAAAAAAAGAAAGAACATCAGCTCTACTGGACTGCTGAGCAGTGAAAAGATCCATAATGAGCACAGAGTAAAGACCGCTGGGTTTTCCTGTAGCAGGAGGCATAACATAATACTTGATGAACTTCATAAATGTATTGATAATTTAGTTAATTAAAACAAACACATTAATTGTATCAATTCAGTTGAAGGACAAGTTAACTTAGACCTTTAGATACAGTACACATTTCACTGGTGATCATAACATGAATCTATATGCTCCTCATCTTACTAAGCTAACCTGTCATTTCAATTTAGATTTAATATGTGTTGTTACGGATTCATTCTTGCAAAGAAAATACTTTGATCTAAAGAGCTACAATTTAATCAAGACATTATTACTGTTTGTCTTAAAGGGTTAGTTCACCTCAAAAAGAAAATATTAAGATATTTTTGATGTCAAAAATATAATGTCACAGGGACTGTTTAACTGATGTATTTACTATATTTCTGGATATGGGACCATTTCATTTGTATTGTTGTATATTGAGGGTCAGCTCTCTGATTGGATGTTCTAATTAAACATTCGTCCAGTAAGAAGCCTGAGCCAAAAGTGTTTCACTTCAGAAGATATTAACTGACGGGATGGAGTAGTGGATTATTGTAATGTTTTTATTAGATTTTTGGACTCTAATTCTGATAGCGCCTATTCACTGCGGAGGATCCACTCCAATTCCTCTGTCATTTGAGGCCCATGTAAGGGGTCTTCAATACTGTGTTGGATAATGAGGAGCTTGCGAGTCAAAAAAGGCTGAGACTGAACACTTCTTCAAAAAAATTCTATCCACCCACTCTTACACGAATTCATCTTACGAACAAATATGCTTCATAATTTCAATGAAAAACTGCCGTAGAAAGGTTATAATGCTACTAAGGATTGGCCTAACAATAAACACACAGTACTTGAAAGATTTTTGTTAAAAAATCACATCTTTACAAAATTACATACACAAGGACAAAACAGGCAGAAGATAAAAGCGAAGAAAATAAGGGAAGGGCACCATATAGGCTGTTAGCAGAGTTGAAGTACAAAGTAAATTTTGTGATCTGGAAAAAGGCTTTAAAATGACAGGTCCTGGCATGTGACGATCTTAATCTTTCTCTGCACCTCTTTCCAAAGCGGCTAAATTAGCACCTAGCCCTTAGGATCCGAGAGCGAATGAGTGACACATGAGTCGATACACTGAGGTGAGGGAGAGAGAAGGCAGAGGTTGTCTCTAATGAGAATAGAGTGATTACTGTTTTATGTTGTTTAAAGATTCTGGAGTTAGACACCGCATCTCACAATCTGCGTTTGGTCTCATCAGCTGTCTGTGTCAGCATCACTGACATCCTGTGAAAAAGTATGATAAAAAAATCCTTACTGTAAGATCTTGCAGTTCAAGGAAGAACAAGAAAAGCATATTTGATACAGGTGTTAAAAAAAACATGTGAAGCAAAATCAGTGACAGATATGAAAATCCCACCCATGCGGCTCTTTAGCTTGGGTTGGATACCTTGCATTGTATTTGAACAGAACAAATACAACCACATCTGATGCCAACTTTTTACTTAATATAATAAAACATTTTTATTTCAGTCAGTGCTATAGCACGGCAAAGTGATGCAATCTTTTCATTTGAGAAAGATTGCTATGAAATGATCCATTGCGAAGGGCACGGTTCACATCGTGCACATTGAACTCACCGACATAAATCACAACGCAGGGGTTTGGAAAAAAAAAACTTTCTGGGACATTTATTTTGCTGAAGACCACTGAGGGAGAAGCAGAGGCTGTTCCGTGCCTGTTACACAGTGTATTTGTGTGTGTGTGTGGATAAGATATGCGTATGATTTCATGTCATGGTACTTCTCATCTCAAACCTTTCTTATGCACTCAAAAATGTACAAAATATATATTCAAATAACACTGAAAATGTTGATTTGGACATTTAAAAGACTCAAACAAGTAATATCATTGCTTTAGACTAAAAATTGCACTAAAATCACCTACTAAACATTTTAAATACTAATTTTAGGGTCACTTCTTACAAATACAGACTTTGTGAATTTGTGTGTGAAACATTTACATGTTTTCTAACGCCACTTGGTGTCACATGAGCCATTCAATTTTACTTTTAAATTTGTCTTCTCAATTTCCTAGATTCTCCCTTTCTTTCTTTTTACGTATCTCGGAATCAACAAGATGAAAGCTTTGAGCTCATCCTGCAGAAGTTTGTTGCTTTCCTCTTGCACTTTAGTTTTATTTTGCCTTTTTTCATATAGACATAGAAAAGTCCCTAAAAATAGAACACATAAGAGCAAAACCTCTTGTCACAGAGAGATATAGAAAGTGGAGAAAGAGCACAGCAAAGATACAGAAAGAGGTTTCAAACCTTGACAAGTGTGCAAGTGAACATCTATTTTTAACAATCAATAGAGGGTTAAAGTTCATGTGAATGTAAAAAAGAAAACATGCATTTCAGTAAGGCTTTTGTTTCTGTAGCTCAGATGGTAGAGCTGCAACACCACAGTCATAAGTTCAGTTTCCAAGCTAATGAACAAAACTTTGCATAAATGTACCTGGCAAATCCGTGAATGTAAACAAATTCAATTAGTGCAATTAGTTATTACAAATTACACAACAATAATGATTAGCAAATATTGATATATGCAGCTAATTTGGGTTCATTTTAAAAACTGATTTCCATGTACATGATTACATTTTCTTAATAAAATGACAGCCCTAATGTGCTTTCATGTACACTGAATTAAGTCATTAAATATGCTAGTATAATAATAATTAGTTAAGAGCGTTGATACATTTTTTTTTTTTTTCAAGTTTTTGCTAAGGAGTTGTCATGTTCAGCTGGAGATGCCATTGATAATTAGTCCACCCATTGGACTAATTATCAATGAACTCAGTTGAACAGGCCTGTGACCCCGATTTTAAAAGGCCGGATCCGCCAGACTCTGTCTGTGATCCCGATCCTGAACGGCCGGATCCGCCAGATGCTGTCTGTGATCCGGAACCCGAGGGGCCAGATCCACCAGATGCTGTCTGTGATCCGGAACTAGAGTGGCCTGATCCGCCAGACTCGTTCAGATCCAGATCCTCAGCTACTGGCCTAACCCGAGCTCCATAAAGACTGTAAGGCCCCATGACCCGAGCCACCAGAATCCGTGTGTGACTCAGAGACTCCATCGGGTCCGCCAGTGGCTACACAACCTCTGGAGATGTCGGCTCATTGGTCCTCATTGGTGGCTGCAGTGCCCATGGAGGTCCCTGAGTTACGGTCCAGTCAACATAGAGGGGTGCCATCACAGTCTATTCAGTTACAGAGGGTGAAGTCAGTGTCGGTGTGGCCACGAAGGGCACATTAATTCCGGGTGTGGTTTCGAAGGGTGTACTCACAGTCTAGTCGGTCTAGAAGGGCGTTGTCTCTGACTGGTGGGTTCTCAAGTGCTCAAAGTCAGCCTGGTGGCCCCAAAAGGGCTCTGTCACTGTCAGACCAAACCAATGGGACCCTACTGCCATCCGCTCCGCCCGGGACAATGGCCTCGCTGTCCGTTTCACCCAGGTGGGGGTTCCCGCCACCTTATCCGCCCTGGAAGGCATTTCTGCCGTCAGCACCACCCAGAGGTAGGTCTCCGCTACCTGTTCCGCCCCGTCAGGCCTCTCCCCTGCCTGCTCCGCCCCGGTGGGCGTCTCCGCCGCTGGCGATGTTCAAGTAGATTTCTCCGCCCTGGTGGGCGTTCCCTCCAGCTCCTAAATCTGGAGCGTCTAGAAACCGCTACTTAGAGAGGGGGCTATGTCATGTTCAGCTGGAGATACCAGTCTGAAAATACCCCGGATATCCTTTTGTTAGTCGCTCGTCAATGTTTGGATGTACAGTGCGTCTTCCCTGTTGTCGTGCCACCCGTGTTTTCCTGTGTTCCCTCCATGTTTCTCTGCCTTCCTGGATCTGGACCTTCGCCTGCACCTGGACTATCGCTCTTGCCTCGCCCCTGTTTGACTCATTGCCTGACCATTTGCCACAAACTCTGTTTACTCTCTTGCTGTTGCCTCTGATATGCCCGTCTGCCATTATTGACCTTGCTGCCTGTTTTACTCTGTGTGTCCTTTAACAAACATTGTTGCTCATGGATCCGAACGCCTTCCCGTGTCTCAATCATGACAGGAGTAAAGAGACAAAAAAATACTGTTTTAGTTTTTCTACTTACTTCAATTGCTATTTATATGCAATTGCTTCTACACCAATTATTAACCACTTATTATCTCACATGGCACCAAACTGTGCTGTTATGACACATCACATGACATTTTCATTTTTACCTTTTTTCTGCTTTTATTAATAGGATACTAAAAAGAGGACACAGCTCCAAGATTTTAGCATTAATGTGCTATTGTTTTTGCATCATGCAAAATGCCTAAACTGGAAATCTGCATCAGAAACCCTTAGCAAAAAAGAAACAATTAGAGTATAACTGATCAAAATTATGAAGTTTTATCTCAGCCTGGTCTCATTAAAATACGTACCTTTGTGCATTTATTGTGCAAAACCATTTTATGTTTCGCCGGAGAAATATAATGTGACTGAAAGTTCATGAACCCTGGCACATTTTTATTACATAGGTATGTATTGTGGTGGTTCAGAATTGAGATAATTGAGAAAAGTTAATGCTAAACCTACCTGATAGTGTTAAAGGAACAGTATGTAAGAAATGTATTGTAATAATCATAAAATGTCTCTGTAATGTTCAACAGGAATTAAGAAATCATGTTAATTTCAAGTACTCATATGGCTGACAGCAGTAGTACAGCCTGGACATTCTCATTTAAAAAGGCGCAGTTGCAGCCTCAACTGATGTTTATGTTGTCATGTTTTGTTCCAACCCCCGTCTATCTCCCAATCACGAAGTCAGTAGTGTTTCGTCATCCAGGTTGCCTGCTCTTCATAAACACAGTGCATTCCATCGTAATTGCGCTCGCTCTAGTTGCTGTCTTCAATTAGGCAACCTGCGTGTGTATCAAGTCTGAGTAGGAGGGGCCGGGTGAAAAAAAAAACAATAATTTGAATTTGAGCTGCAATACCTAGTTCAACCACTCGGTGTCAATCCTACATACAGTACCTTTAAAAAATGCAAAACTGATAATAAAAAAAAATGCATGATGTAACCATGTCATTTCAACTTCCTTTTACACAGATTTGAACTATTTTGTTGAACCATAGTTACACAGGATTCAAACCAGAGCCCCTCACCTCTTAAGTACATCTCTGTACTCCGTGAACTACCAAACAAATCTACCGTTTATGAAAGCCCATAGATATGAAGCTGGATAAGTGTGATGATAAAATTCCAAATCATCCATTTTCAAATCTCCAAGAATATTAATATTGTTTTAAATTCATGATATTCTTTAACAAGAAATAAAAGCTGTCATAGTTTTACTCCCTTTAGTGTTAATTTCTTAAAAAAATAAAATAAAATGTACTTATTGGTACGTATTTCGCGTCTCACTAAAAAGTGCACCAAAGTTACTTCTCATGTTATGAGACCAGGTAGGCTAGTAGATATTTAGTTGCAAAGTTACTTACTCTTAGTAGAACATATAAAGTAAACTATCGAAATAAAGTGTTATTAGACATTTATTTTCTACACCAAAACTCTCATTGCAAAATCTAGAACCCAGAGGAAAGGCAGGGCCAGCAGTCATGTATACAGTCAAGAGGAAAGTCAGACGGCCCAGAGAAGGTGTTTCTGGAGACAGAGCACATATTTGGAAGAGTAACGGAGAGAGAAAGAGCAACTGAAAATATGAGTAGCTGAAGGGGGTATCGCTTTGACAACTGAGCTCGACGCTTTGTGCTTTTCTCCCCTAACAGAAATTAGCTCGAGGCTTCATGCTGGTGCATCAAACCCGAATCTACTTTTACGAACAATGCAGGCCAAAGGATACGCACACCGGGTGCTTTCATCTCTCCGCGACGTTGCGGCGGCATTCTCACAATAAATCACAGCTGGAGAAACGTACACATTCACGCAAACCGCTGAGAACAAACACGAGAGCCGCTACACTTTTAGTTGCCAAATGTGCATGTTTTCCCAAACGCTCTTACATTAACAGCTTGAAAATAAGACTAACTTTCAAGTGCTCAGGAATGAGGGACGCAACAAGGGTTTTCATCAAATTTCATCAGAAACCTCATCAGACATCAGGCAACAAACAAACAAGGAACGTATAAGCAACCTACAGCGATCTGACATAACGATTATGTGTCAGTTCAGAAACACATGATTTTTAACATGATGATAATATAAACAGGCACAACCAAGAGGGGAATATTTGATTATGATGTGCTGCAAACACTTTGATGTCTTATTAGTATTACGACTAGTGCTAAAGTTATAACATTTTTTCCATTTAATGCTTCTCAGAATGCGGTTATTTTGGAAGTCAGTTAAAATTAGTCTTGATTAAAGCTAAAGCTAAGGTTGTTTGATGACTTTTTTAGCAAATGCAATAGATTAAAATGTTATGAAATGCAATACAGAAAAAGCTAGTATGGTCATATAAACATATAAAACAGGTTTTTATATGTAACAACTTACATATATTTTCTACCAAAATTTTAATGGCAGCCAGTATTACAACTATAACAAACACAAATAAATAAAAAAGCTAAAAAAATATGTGATGACTTACTCCAAATTTTTAACAAATTTTTTAACTTATTATTATTATTATTATTATTATTACAAATGTATTATGTTAGTTATTTGTTGTTTGGAGGATTGATTACACAAAAACTGTTAAAACATGTCTACAATATTAACTTAACTTAATATTATTATTAATATTTTTATTATTATTACCAATAATAATAATAATAAAGTTATTCTTTTATTTCTTTATTTGTTGGTTAGAGAATTGTTGTTTTGGAAAACATTTGAACCTTTTAACCTGATTTTTCTGTGTGACAACTAGCCCCGGTATCCCTTAAACGTATTTGTGGCTTAAGAATTTTTGCTATCCATATGTTTTTCCTGCTTTTTGCATATGATGAGTGTCTGAATAAAGAAACACTGCTTTTTTTTTAAATTACATGAAGATCTTTCCTCATATTTGCATGGAGATCCTAATAAAGTTATTAAACTTAATCTCCAAATAATCTCTTTGTGCAAACACTGGAACAAACTAATATATCCTTATTCAGAGAAAATCAAAAAGGAAAGAAAAGCCGCAAGCACGCACACACCTTCACTAACACATACACCTCTAATCTTAATAAGCTCTTGGAGCATTTCATCTCAAACATCCACACAAAGCTCTGTGGGAAATGAGGTTCTGTAACTTTCTATTACACTTGGCTTTCTGTCTATATTGCATTTCCCAGCTGCCTCAAAACTGACCTACAGTACTGTCACTGGAATGTGAGTCAAGATACTGGAGAGAGAATGCAAGAGGGAGTCAGAGGAATGACACAAGCAGTGACACAAACGCAAAAGCCTTCCATGTCTTATCTGGGCCTTCTGAAGATATTTGTGTGCGTACTTGCATATTTCCTTATGCTTTGAGGGTTTGTATTAGGCTTTATGTGTGTGCATATGCATGTGTATGTTTTTCCATGCAGGCAGCCTGGATTAAAAGGACACTTTGTAGCTTAGTGTGAATATCTGGATTAAGAGTTAAACAATTATTTATCCCACCAGGGTGACATAAACAAACTCAATAAAACTTCACACACACACACGCGCACTCACAGCGCACACACACACACATTTTACAAGCCTATCTATACAGTGCAAAGACAAAAGTGACTGGTACTTGAGCTGGCGTTGTTGACACAGTAACTCTTTCTCACTCTTTCACTGACACTAATACACTACTGTTTTGATACTGAGAAATAACATCTCTATATAATCATCGAAATAATATTCAAATAAATATTTAGCATATTTACATTTTTGTTATGTTATGTTCTATGCTGCAAAATACAGTAATAAATAAGTGTTTTATACATAATATATGTGTTGGTACTGTGTATATTTATTGTTTGTATATTTAACTGCATATTGTGCAAGCTCGTTCTTGCGAAGTGGACTCACGCTACTCTGGCAATATCTAAATACTTACCTCTTGAACTTACCTTGCTTCTCCTTGTGTGCCCCTTGATATTATGTGTCTCCCCAGGATCTCCTTCCTCTTCTTTCAGGAACAGCATTAATGGACAGAATCAATCAGGCGGGACCGGCCGTAAGTTCATATGCGGCTTTTGCGCAACGCTTGCTGTAAGTGTTTGGTCGTACAAACCAGGGGACATCTGCATGTGAAGAGCTGTACCATCTCTGTCACACTTTACCCGCATCTAGCGGATGGAATGAGAGAGCCTTGCTTACCACATTTTGATGAGCATTAGAACCGAATATCCACCTTATGTCGGCACCATATGATGACTCGATTGGACTCAAATGTTTGGGACAGTGCTATTAAGAGGAATTATGGCTATTATTTCTGGAGGGCTCCACCATTGATGTGGTCCGAAGTGTTTCCTGAACTTACCTCTCCACACTATAAATGCCCATTCCATTGTGTTCCACGTCCATTGAAGTTCCAATAGAAAAATGGTCAGTTGATATACCCCCTTGTTATGCCTCTTTCCAAGACGTCTTCTGCCCCAAGAGAGCCGCCCGCTTGCCACCACATTGACCATGGGACTGCGCTATTGATCTGCTCACAGATGCCCCAGTGCCCCACGGAAGGATCTTGCGATTTCCAATATGTCTGTAAAGTAGTCACCCGGTTAAGAGAACATAACCTATTCCTTTAAGCTGAAAAGTCTTCATTTCACCAGTCATCTGTGCAGTTTCTGGGGTATCATATCGATCATACTGGAGTCAGGATGGATGAAGAAAACGTAGTCACAAGTTGGCCAACACCCACTACCTGATATTTGCAAATTTTTATAGACAATTTATTGAAAATTACAGCACATTAGCCAGTACAAATGGAGTTTGTAAGTATGATAAAGTGATAGAGAGCAGCCTTGTAACAGACAAGAGTCTTATGAGAGGTAGTTAGCAGTCAAGTGCTACACAAAGTGAAGGGTCAGAAAGTAATATATAAATTTATATTTTATGGTTAATATATATAATGTAAATTCTATTCGGTCTATTCGGAGATGCTCAATTGGCTGGGCCATTCAAGAACAGTCACAGAGATGTTGTGAAGCCACTCCTTCATTATTTTAGCTGCGGGCTTACGGTCATTGTCTTGTTGGAAGGTAAACCTTTGGCCCAGTCTGAGGTCCTAAGTACTCTGGAGAAGGTTTTGGTTCAGCATATCCCTGCACTTGGCTGCGTTCCTCTTTCCCTTGATTGCAGCCAGTCATCCTGTCCCTGCAGCTGAAAAACACCCCTACAACATGATGCTGCCAACACCATGCTTCACTGTTGGGACTGTATTGGACAGGTGATGAGCAGTGCTTGGTTTTCTCCACACATACCGCTTAGAATTAAGGCCAAAAAGTTATATCTTGGTCTCATCAGACCAGAGAATCTTATTTCTCACCATCTTGGAGTCCTTCAGGTGTTTTTTTAGTAAACTCCATGTGGGCTTTCATGTGTTTTGCACTGAGGATAGGCTTCTGTTAGGCCAATCTGCCATAAAGCCCCAACTGGTGGAGGGCTGCAGTAAAGGTTGACTTTCTATAAATTTCTCCCAACTCCCGACTGTGATTTTTAGGTTCCTCTTTAGCTCTCTCACCAGGGTTCCCCCCTGAGAGCTCAATTTGGCCGGACATCTAGCTCTAGGAAGGGTTCTGGTCATGCCTACCATCAGTGGCTAGGAAGTGTTGTTACCTCAAGCTCAGCCGTTGAGCTACTGGGGCTAGAGGCTTATATCTGGTGCAGGTGATTGCTTGCAGGTGACTCCAATCACTAATTAGGTGCTTGCGATCGGGTGACAGGGGCTGCGCTGAGATCAGCGCACAGAGACAGCGTGACACATATGTTATTTCTAAATATTATTACAGATATACAAATTTATATGAAACATAATAATGCAAATTATTTAGGAAGCATGGAAAAAAATTTTTTAAAGATAAAATGGATGGGTGGGCTATGATAAATATGCTAAAGTGGCACTAGAGGGTGATTATCTGTAGCACAGAAGGCATCTAGGTATGTGTGTTCACAAAAAACAGGGTGCGCTTAAAAAGTATACCAAGCAGCCCCCAGCCAGCAGCCAATGCTATCATGCCAAGACTCAGAGCTGCGGAGATGGCGTCCCCTGGCATTAACAAGGGCAGACACACAACGCCCGCCTATCTAAACTGGAACTGAAAGGGAGAGAACACTTCAGTCTGTGAGGAAAATAACACTTGCAGGGCATGAGAGGCGTTTATTAGCATTCTTAACTGAGAGAACGTGAAATGCCTATTAGTTCAAAAAAACGGTGCCCTGGTCTTGCAGGACAGAAAATAAAAATAGCTGCTGCCAATTTACAGCCCTGTTTCAAAAAAGACAAAACAACAGAGAAGCCTTTGTGAATACAAGGCAGTATGATCAGACAAACACCAGACAGGTTTGCATTGTGTAAAAATGTAGAAAGTTATACAGAAAATGAATGGAAAAGAACTGCAATTATTTAAAATATAATTGTTTTTTACCATAATAAATATCACTTGTCACATTCTTGCTAAACAAAAATATTTATTTCTTGAAAAAAGCAATTACATTTTTTTTTTTTTTGGAAAGCAGTTCCAAGCAGTTCTTCCCTATTTTGCTTGTAAATGAGGCAGTGGATGGGCAGCTGGTCTTGTTACCCTCAATATCCACAAGATCCCCAGCTTGCAGCAATCAGAACATTCAGGAACATTGCGAAAAGTCCTGGAACATTGAATGTCCTGTCTGGTTTAGTAGAGAATTTGATGCGCATCACTACTCTTCAAATATTGGCTCATAAAACATTGCACATGACCTTGCTGATAGATAGCTGAGATATTTCCACAGGCACAGGCAGCTCCGGATACCTACAAAATGTACAAAAGCACCCCTTTAAAATCAACTTTTACCGCTCATTTTTTTCTCAAGGCATTCATAGGGTGAAGTTAATTGGTTAGTTCAGACAAAAAGAAAAAATCTGTCATCCCTTATGTTGTTTAAAAGCAACGAGACTCATTTTCAGAACAAAATGAAGATATTTTTAAATTTCTGTACCTTCATGAAAAAACCAAGCAAGTTAATATGCATCAAAAAGTTCAACAAATCATTGATAGCTAATTGATCAATCAAGCTGTTTCATTTATGTTTTCTGAAGAGACACAGCTGCTATATATGAGAAACAGATTTAACCCTTACATGTACATATATAGTTTCAATCTTTTCCTCAATCTCATTAAAACATAACAAGATATACAAAAACATAACTAGAAAAAACGTAATTCTAAAACTACCACCATCATAAAAGTTGCAGTGGAATTCAAAAGTGCAAAGGCAGCAGTCTGACATTAAAGTTACATAAAATATGATGTGATGAGACATCGCCCTTAGCAAAATCCAACACAGTCTCATGACCAATTTATACATATTCGTACGATGTGGCAAATTTATGCTAATTCATACACATTTGTACAACAATTTGTACTTTTTGTCTAAACCCCAGTGACTGGTAGATTTAGGGTGGGATTAGGTGTAGGTCATTTGTACAAATTCATACGAACTGGCAACTTGTCAAATACATATGATTTAGCAAAAATGGTCGTACAAAGTGTGGTCGTATGAATTTGTACGAATTAGTCAGAATTAGACAGAATTAACGTGAGACTGGGCTGGCCAAATCTATTTGCTAATTTTTAAATAGACGTTATCTTTATAAATAAACTGAATACTTGAAGTCTAAACAATAGCCTTACATTCTTGCCTAAAAATGACACAAAAACATTATTTACAAATTATAGTGGATTTGAGCATCCACCATGACACACGCTTTAAGAAATACTGTAAGTAGAGTGATTTATAAGAAAATATGTAGCAATATTTTACAACTACAATATGCTACTCCTTGAGGACCAGAAAATACTGTTGTATAAAATGCTTTATTGTATTCCTTTGAAACTGTTCTGTTATTAAACTACCAGAAGAGTTTAATGCTATTGCAGAATTTAGGGATCCATCTGGGGCAGACCCAAATATGCAATAATTAAGGGTGAAACATTCATTCATTTAAAGATTAGTTTAGGTTAAGATTTTACATATATATATATGCACACACTGATCGACGTGCATACATAGGCCACATCAAATCTGGTAAACAGAAGCTCAATTATTGAAGTAACATGAAATAACCCCGGAAATAGTACAAAATATTGTAACTTTCCTTACTTTTCAGGAAAGAAATCATGCTAAAAATATCTCAAGTTGCTTCAGCACATTAAACCTGAAGAGGAAATGAAAAAACTTTATCCTGGATTTTATTACCTACCTTGTAAATTTAAGCAAAACTCTCAAACAAAAAGTCAAAGCGAATCCTTTTTATAGTTTTTTGTAACTTCGTTCTTTTTGATACTAAGCAAAAAAACACCTCTTCGTTTTGCTTTGTAGGAAGTTATTTTTCTCAGATATTTGTTCTTATAGTGAAATAAACAAATAGAGTACATGCGTTATTGAAGTGTTGTTTACAAAGCACTTAATTCGGGGGTGGAACTTTTGTCAGTGCTCTTTCAATCTCACAGAAGAACTTGATGCAGTATGGCTTCAGTGTGGCTTTGAGGACTCTGTCTTTGAGTTAGCTGTTTTGTTTTCATATAGACAGAGGAGTGTGTGGGTAAAGCGCATGTTGACTCTGATTAATCTACTCTTGCTGAGAGTTATGCAGAGACACATATATGCTGATTAGGGCTACTAGTCGTCATTAGGTGCTCAATGATTATAGAGCAAACGCATTTCTTCTTTGTCTTTCCTTCAAGAAGTTTTTTTTTTTTAAGTCCCTGCCCTTATCCTCAAAGATGAGCAGCTGGTGCCTGGCTTGCAATCTTTCTGCTTTAATTTGGTTTATTTGAAAGCAGTTGTTAATGTTGTTGTCTTTTGTCTCTTCTTCATGATGGCCTCTTCAGCTTCATTGAGCTAATAAGTTCTCTAGCAAATTGCTTCTGGATTACATTGCTAACAATTTTTGGACTGCCAAATTGCATCAATAGAGCTGGAAAAAGCAAATATCCTGTCCCTACCTTATAATGCATTTACTAAAGAGATAACATCTGGCTTCTCCATTACTAAATAAAGCAACGACAAAGCTTTGCTTATTGTGATGCTGAGGATAAACAATGACAGATGCAACTCTGGTTTAACAATACGCCTGGGGTAAAAGCACGAAACACACCAGGACGGTATAAAAATACTGAGATTAAATACACAAACTCATGTATATATTTCTGAAAAATATGTTACGTTTACATATTAAATAGATTATATTAAATATATAGTGTATATTATATTAATAGAAATATGCACATGTAAATTCATGTTTTTTTTTTTTTTTAAATACTGTATGTGTGTTATGAATGAGGATGCGAGGCGTGCGAGTTCAAGTGCAAACAGTAAAAGTTTAATAGAGGGTTAGGGTCAGGACAGGCACAGGTCGATCACCCACCAGGGTGGAGCAAACGGCGGAGCTATCCATCTGGGCGGAACCGGTAGTGGTAACTTCCACCAGGGCGGCGCCGGCAGCGGGGACATCTGTCTGGATGGTGTGGATGGCGAGGACAACGTCCCGCAGGGCGTAGCAGGGGGTGGAGACGTTTATTCGGGCAACTCAGACGGCGGAGACGCCCACTTGAGCTGACCAGACGGCGGAGTGGCCAACGGGGCTGAGCAGACGGTAGAGAGTCTGCCCACCAGGAGATACCAAATCTAAGAGATACCCCTCTGGGCAGACCAGGCGAGGGGGATGTCCACCAGGGAGGATCAGGCAGCGGGGAGACCCCTTTAGGTTGTTCCATGAACCAGACTGCGCAGAAGAGAGAAGAGAAGTCAGCAGTTTGACCGGCCTTGCACGGTGGCAGTGAAACCTTCAGTGGATTCCCTGGGAGATCTACGACCGAAGTCGACACTCCCGGGGTTCGTGCAGCCACTGATGGATCTTACATGACCGGGACCGGACAGTCAGACAACCTATTTGGCTGTGACACCGAAACCAACAGAGGAATGCACGGCTCCTCGGACCGTGACTGGACTGGGATCTGATCCTCCACCATCTTAAGCCGCGGCTCGTGAGGGGAACGCGCGGCTTGGCTGTGGATGCTTTCCTGTACTCGCGCTGTCGGGAGGCAGAGGAAAACCCCCAAACGCCATTTGAGAGTGGTGATGTCGGGTAACTCAAAAGGACAGATCCGGCGCGCGACGCTCAGAAAAGCTGCGGTGATTATGGTGTCATTTAGTCCCGATTGATCCGCGAACGGAATAAACGCGGAAACAAAATCCTCAAACGGCGGGTCTTGGTGTACCAGTGCAAATAGCTCCTCTGTGAATGTCATAGTGAACAGTTTACCAAAACCGAGTAAGCCTCTAAAAAATACCGTGCTGAACTCTTGGTCGACAGTTCCTTCTGTTATGAATGAGGATGCGAGGCGTGCGAGTTCAAGTGCAAACATTAAAAGTTTAATAGAGGGTTAGGGTCAGGACAGGCACAGGCACAGGTCGATCGCCGGCAGACAGAGTTAACGGGGAAAACACAAAGGCAGGGTCGAGAGACAAAGCAATAAGTCACAGTACCGGAAAACAGAGTCCTTGGGAGAATGCAGAGGGGAAGTCCAGGTCCAAGCGAAGTTCGATACACAGATTAATCTGACAGAACAAAAGACAACCAGGCACACGAAGGAAAAGCACTATAGACTATGAACAATAAACAACGAACCGTGAAGACAGACTAACACTTCCGGGGCTTTATACGGGTGAATCTAGGTCAAGGGGAGGAGTTAAGCATTAGAGTGTCATGGTAACAGATGAGTGTGGCGGGGCATAAATGAACACAGTGATAACACATACAATGATCAGAGACATGAATGAACGTCCAGAGCGACGACTGATATGAGTCTGTGAAATATCGTCGTACCGCAATATCACATTTTTTTGATAATAACGTGGTCGCATGACTTGATAAAATTATAGGTCTTCTGAGAAACGTTTGCTCAGGCGAATTGAGCGAACGGGAGGTAGCGAGAACTACAATTCCCATCAGCCCAAGCGTGCCCATCATTTTTTGCGTCTACAGATCAGTGTTGCCAACTTACCGACTTTGTCTCTATATTTAGCGACTGTTTAGATGCCTTTGCCGACATTTTTCCCCAAAAGCGATTAGTGAAAAATCTAGAGACTTCTTGAACAAACCTCAGCGAGTCTCCGGTACTGCCGCGCGAGCCCTTGTTTTCTCAGCGCGCGCACACGGCTCTCTCTGCATCTGTTCTGTTCTGTGCGTGGCTGAGAGGAGCAGGGATTTCAGTTAAATAGATATTATGTTGCTTCTATGTCGCTATTTTACATGCAAATAGAGCCAAAATCACAGCATAGCCATGGTCTATATCTTATGTGTACTTGGTTTCATTATTATGAATTATATATATAATTATATAATTATAAACAATTATAAATAAGGATTTTAATCTAGATTAACATCTTGTAAGGTAGAGCTAGTTCA
>JAUCMT010000154.1:16382997-16397380 GCA_032357475.1 Enteromius thamalakanensis | reverse complement strand
ATCAGCATCAGCAGCTTCACACATTACTAACCAGACTGATGCTCTTTCTGTCAGACAACTACAGAAGTACTTATTGAGAGTTAACAGAGATTTAAGTAGATATTCTTCTTGTATTTGGACACTACCATGAAGGAGATCAGTGTGAGCTTTAGTTAAGTTCTTGACCCTAAACCTTTACCACATTTTAGGTTGTTAGCAATGTGTTTAATGACACATTTGCAATGGCTAAACTACAATATATAAGGCAACTACAACAAGACAAAGTCTGTAAAATGGCTCATTGTTTTGTGAGTGCCACATCATTATTAGATATTATATATATATTTTTTTTTTCTGTTGAGGTTTTGTCTTTTACTAAAGCATTTTATTAATACAAAATAATGAGCAAGCAATTATGACTAACAAGGGGAGAAAAAAAAATCTCAGGAGTGTTAAGAAACACACATCTTAACAATCAGCATATGAACCTCCACAACGGTGACAATCAACAAAATAAATAGATCAACTTATAAAACCTGCTGCAAAAACTCAACACAAAAACTGATGAAAAACAGAAGCACATAGAAAGAATTTGAGAAGATAAGTGGACAATTCAGTTTAATAATTTATTCATTTTGCAATGCATGCTGGGAGTCATGGGTGGGGTTTTTACTGTGCTGGTACCCAGCATGTATTGCAGCACAAAGCTTTTGACACACCATTGTTGAGCTTCAAACACTTAATATTGATGTCTATATGTGTCCATCTTCTGCCATAGAAATTGATATTTAGAACATAAAATGTCTTTTGTGTGTATTTTCTTTTCTTTTCAACGCATTACAAATAAAGCTACATATACTAATAGAGAGAGACAAAATAAATCAATACACCAAAAATTCACTTACCAGTTGAGATTAGACAAACTGGCAGCTTTATGATGAAAACAAAGCATAATGATTTTTATATGATTTACCGGTTGTTTCACCATATGTATCACAAGTGAAGTTTAGGCTGCGGTGAAATGGAGTCGCGATCCAGCTTCTTCAGCGGATTCAGGCAAGGCAGACTTGAAAACGATGCAAAAGAATTTAATAATAAAGTGCAAAAACAGAGCTGAACGAATATGCGAGGATCAATGCAGACTGACAACATACCGTGCTGACATACACACACGTAACTTCAAACACCGATAACCCCAACTGAAAAAGACACGCTTAAATGAACAAACTAATTAGACGGAAACTCACAGCACCTGGGTAGACAATCACACACTAAGGACTAAGGGGCGGGGTACACAATTGACAAGAGCACATGGGGAAAACGCATGTAAATAAACAGAGCACGAAGACAAGAACTGAAACATAAACAAAGTCTGATGGAGCGCCGGAGGGCGTGACAATACAATTCATATTACTAATACAATTTTTTATTTTAATATATTTATGGTTGAAAATTTACAAAATATCTTCATAAAACATGATCTTTACTTAATATCCTAATGATTTTTGGCAAAAATAGAACTTTTTTTTGCAATATATTTTTGCTTATGGCTACAAATATTCCCTGATGACTTAAGACTTTTTTTGGCCAAGGTCACATATGATGTAAGCAAAAACGTTTCATTTGGATGCGTTTGTAGCGATTAACTGTTTGACATGAGTATATAGAGTGACACTGGCTCTATACCAGAATGGCTGTGATTAGGCCAGAGATTAGCAAGCACATTCTCGCCTAAAAAACTCTTAAAACTGCATTCTACAACACAAAATTTATAAAATTATAGATGATTTAAATGCCGTGACACTAGATTAACAAAACATAGACCCGTCTGCAGAACATGCAGAGTTAGATAAAAAGTGAAAGAGCGTTCCTGAAGCAATACCAATACAATATTTCACTGTTCTTAACCAACCAGATTTGAGAACCAGAACGAACTGTTATGGATTTTGCCATTACGGGAAAAAGTGACATTTTAAAACTCACTAAAATAGAAACTTGCGATTTTAATTTTAATCAATATTTCACAAATTAAAGTGTGATTGTTTTTATCAAATAGTTGCACCTTACCGACCCCAAACATAACCAGTGAGTTTAATATTGCTGTGAGGGACAGAGATTGAAGTTGTCTAATGGAAAAAGCAAGAAATATGCCACACACAAGTACACGACTGTAAGCTCTACAATCAAATGCTATAATAAAAAACGATTAAAGAAGAATAAAGAAAAACAACAGGGGGAGAAAAAATATACCATTTGCAAACGTCAGTAACGTTTTTCCACTGGATGCGAGATACATTAGCCTTTGTTCTCTAAAAGTCTAATAAAGCAGGGCTGCCAGTCTCAGCGCAGTTTCAAAGCTTTATTATAACAGGCACAGTAAAGCTAGTAAATACAGCCTTACATCTCACTGAAATAGACCCACTGCAGTGCCCTGCAGAGAGCCGCCTCAACTTCCAGTTGTTTGCCTCTTAAGCCAAATGGACACTTGGAATGTGTCGACTACCCTTTATTTCCATAAACATTCATCTCAGCACATGCTGACAGAACCGCTGGGGAGAACTTTTTTTGTCGCCTATCCCGAGGTCTTGCCTGCGTGCAACACAGCGGGAATTTGTGCTGCATTGCTGCATTTATCACAGCCATTTCTCAAGCCATTTTCTTCTGCGAGAACAAAGATGCCACAAACCCAGTCACTAATGTCACATGAAATAAATAAAATTTGCTACCACACAAAATGATAAAAGGTGTGTTTGACAAAAAGTTGTTGCCTACATCACTGCACATCACCAGGGACTCAACAGTGGGAGTATTTTACTCTCATTCGAAACTAACCCTGTTGGTCCTAAATAAATACAATTTAAGATCATAACAAATATAAAATCCCTTCAAGGGGTTAGTTACTTACCCTCATGTCGTCCCAAACCCATAAGACCTTCGTTCCTCTTTGGAACACAAATGAAGAGATTTTTAATGATATCAGAGAACCATCTGTCCCTTTATAGACAGCAACACAACTGAAATGATCCAGGTCCAGAAATGTAGTAAAACAGGATGTGACATCAAATATATTATATTTATTATATTGTTGTCTAGGGGATAGTCAGATGGCTCTCTGATGTCATGAAAAATATCTGAATTTGTTGTTTGAAGATGAACAAAGGTCTCACTGGTTTGGAACGACATGAGGGAGAGTAATTAATAACAGAATTTAAATTTTAGGGTAATCTTACCCTTTAAATAGTAATTAAACAAAGCTACCATTGATTAATTGCTTTATTATAATATAAATACTTATATCTACCTCATCTTAAAAAATAGTATAGTAAATCATAGACATTCCAAAATAAGTGACAGTGTATTTCAGTTGCCTGGCTAAAGCCTTTTCATTTTGTTTATATTCTTCTTGAGAAAAGACAAACATATTAAACACTTGTATTAAAACAAGTGAAAATATTATATGTATTAAATATTAAAACCACTATTTTGTAGAGGGGTCAAAACAACACGGAGGTATAAATCAACTATAAAGCAATGGCAGACTTTTATATTTTTACACCACCCTGATAATTTTTTGTTGCAAAACTGAAAAAAGGAAAGAAAATCTAATTTAAAAAAGCTCATTTAAGTGGAAGAATGTAAATGGGCAAAAAACTTGCTTAAAGCAAGTTCCCCCAAAAATGAATCATCAATTACTCCCCCTCATTCTAAACCAAAATGACGCTTCCATGAAACAGAAAAAAGATTGTTTCACTGCACAGATTTTTGCATGGTTTTTCTATGTAAACATGCATTAAACAGATTTTTTGTAGCGTCTTGCATGTGAGATTGCATTCATAAAATGTGTCACTTAAATTTGAAGGTTCAACTCAAAATAACTGTCTCTAGATTTTTCTGTGTCTCATGTTTTAAAATGCAACAACACGTTCTGTTTAAATAGCTCCTTCATAATTCTGCTTTAAAAATTTTTGGGGGGAAAGTCAATTAGGCTGTAAAAGACAAGAAGATGAGCAAATATGAAGAAAGGAAAAATTTTAATTCTTGAGTGAAATATTTCTTAACATTTTAAAATAAGGAAACATGCAACATCACACATATATCTGCAGCCACTAAAACTCAATAATTTAAAAAATATTTCTACTGCTGCTTTTTTCCCCTTTTTTAACTGTCCAGCATAATTTCAAATGAGCTTTTTCTACAATAACCTAAAGACTCAAATTACCAGGAAGCAACAGACAGTTGATCATATCACATCCAAAACCTGCACTTGTTGTATATTTCCAAAACAACATACAAACCAAAATCACATTACACACGCGTGTCTCCCTCTTCCCATCTATACATGTATAAAACCATGCTTCCTTCTTTTACAAGAATGCACATCCATATTTAAATCACAAAGAGATGAATGCACAGGGTTAGTTAGGTTAAAAGCTTTTCATGCATGCATGTTTTATCAATATTTAATATTAGGTTGTGCTGGCAAAGCATTTTTCCACTAGTGCATGCTAGACAATAATAACAACTCCATCAATACTGTAATGAAAAAGTATTACTTTAGCAGTTTAAAAGCGACATTTGAATACCTGCTTAAGTCTCGTAAGCAGTTTGTTTAGCATGAAACCTATTTATTTTAAAATCACTCTTATGCACACACAGATATTGAGTAAAAAAAACACTTTTTTAATTGCCACCCTCTAGGATTCATTTTTCCATTAAACTCGCTGCAATGCATTCTGGGATTGTGTTCTCTATAAAGGATACTGATTTGAGATTTTTGGTTAAACCAAGGCATCTTGGGAGGCAGCATAATTAGGCTCGCTCCTTTTAAAAACAGCCTTGGCGCCTGTAGCACACCCACAGTGTGAATCCTTATAATACTCCCTCTATAGTGCGCCTCCTTTTTTTTCCAGAGCAATCAAGTGTTTATTTGTTATTTACTCAACTCCGTCCGAAAGTCAGTCAATCATTACATATACAAGGTTCGCAAACGCCCGCTGGATGAGTTTGGAGTCTGAACCTGTGACCTGATTAAATTAGCTTCGACCAACCTGACACGCTGAATAATTCAAGTAGCAATATGTGTTGCTGTAGCTCTCAACTAAAGTGAGTGTAATGGGCCCCTAGAGATCCATTTACAGCAAGCAAGTTTATAAAACTGTTGGGTGCGTGGTTGGGGGGGGGTCCTTAGTAACTGCAGTCAGGATGTAACGTTATTTATGGTGTCTGAATGAACATCTAGGAAAGTCTGTAATCGCAAGTTAATTAATAGTGATAATTACTAAGCATCACAACCAGACACACACATCAATTACCTATTTTGTATTGCTTCTATAGAAAAAAAGTGCTAAATAATTATTATAGAGGAGAATAAAAGCTCCAATTAGATTGTTTAGTATTTTTCTTTAACTCGTACATCCTTTAGAAAGGACTAGTGAAAGGCTAGTTGAAAGGGCAATTACTTATTTAGACTGACCTACAATGAAGTAATACAGATTGGCTTTACAATTGCCTTTTCAGATTCCAAGAATAATTAATTTCAATTAACCTGCCTCTCATTCATCATGATCTTCCGCTCTTTTATCCTTCTGGGCACTCTAAAGAGACTGTTAAACTCTTATAGGGAAGGCATGATTGACGGACAGGTTCTCTTTGGCGCGCTGACGTTTCTTGTGAGACTCATTGCTCCATTGCCTAATGCTCCAGGTCCTCGGCTGCAACACGACAAGGCCACACTGAAAGGATGATTATGTAAACATTACAAAACAGAGAGATGACAAGATGTGTCGTTGCATCTACATGCCACCGCTGACTTCTGAATAGTATCGTGATGATTGTGCTGGTCATTTGGGTTTTTGGTGATTGAAGGATGAAACAATGGGAGTGATTAAGTGATGAGAAGAGACTCGTTTCGGCTTTAATAAACATTGATTGATTATGACCCTCACACTCTAATCAGACTCATTAAAGCAAAGAGAGAGAGATGTTTGAATTCCCTTTTGAACATGAAATGACATTCACACATTCAACACATTAAGTGCCATCTTTCGGGAAGTGGTGTGCCCTTGGCAAGATCGGGCGTAAGATGTCCCAACAGAAAAATTAACATGGAATAACTACAATTTCCCGATGCAGCGATAGGCATATTTTAATAAAATGTGAATAGCATCTGTGACTCATGCACAATAAGATAATTTATTACTGTATGAAAGTAAAATGATTGTTTTCAAAAGAAGGCGCTCTCCCAAAAGAGCCCTTGTTTCTTTGTAGAAACGAATAAAAGTAAAACACACACAAAATAGACTTTAAAAAATAATTAAAACTAAGGTGGTCTGTTCGGTTTGGGTGACTTGCCAGCATTTTAATCTATCTTTTGACTTTTCTTGAAAACGTGCCAAGAACAAAGAGTGGGAGTTTTTATGAAACCCAAGAAATGATTTATTGTAAACCTTGTTAAACACAGTATTGGTGAAAGATCCCACCGGCTTTACTGTGAGCCCCACACATGTTTGTGACAACACAAAATCTGTCATTTAACTCAAACTGTTCAAGTACTGTACATCCCTACTGCCTTGGTAATACTGAACAAACAATTAACAGGCAGACAAAAATGTATCAAATGTAAGATTTTTAGGTGTCTTCTGAACATAACCAGCATTAACAATAACTTTTTTTTTTTTTTTTTTCAAAACGTAGTTAGATTTTCCATTTAAGCAGTGTTGTCAAATGATTAATAGATTATATTAAACACATTAATTAACACACATTGCATTAATTAACACATAAGAATTTATTAGTCTAAGTTAATTTAATTTTAACAATTATTTTTATTAGTTTATTAAAATCAAAAGTTCTATCTGTTCATATTTTGTATTTATACATAACACATGTATTGGTCATTCTTAGTTAAAGGGTTACTCCACCCCAAACTGAAAAGTTTTATCATTAATCACATACCACAGTGTCATTGCAAACCTGTAAATACCTGTCTTCAGAACCCAATTTAAAGGTATAGTTCACCAAAAATTTTTTACTTGATGTTCATCTGCTTACTCCCAGGGCATCCACAACATAGGTGACTTTGTTTCTTCAGTAGAACACAAATTAAGAAAATTGTAGTCTGTCAGTCATATAATGGAAGTCGATGGCTACCAAACAAAAAACATACACAGACGAACCCAAATTAAACTCTACGGCTCGTCACGATACATTGAGGTGTTAAGACATGAAACAATTGGTCTGTGCAAAAAAACAAACAGTATTTATAAAAAATTTTTACCACTTATACACAACAAGCTGCGACTGTCCTCAGCTTATTTACAGCATCTGGCGCGTGACGCATCTACATGTTCTGGTAAAAAAATATCTATACATAGATGCCTCGTATATATCTAAACATTGTCATTTTAGGGTGAACTATCCCTTTAAGATATTTTGGAAACCCAGGAGAATTGTGACTGTCCCATTGACTGCTAAGTAATACACACTGTCAAGTTCCAGAAGAGCATGAAAGACATCCTCAGAATACTTCATCTGCCATTGGTGGTTCAATCGTAACGTTGTGAAGCTATGAGAGCATTTTTTGTATGCAAAGAAAACAAAAATAATGACTTGTTTCAGTATATTCGGCACTGTAACATCAATACAGCACCATTTGGGAAAGTACAGCTGCATGCAAATAGTAAATAAACAATAAATAGTAATAGAATATGCTCTTTTGTATCTGGGGATGGGGGGGTCATTTACTTCATACAGTGTTCTCTCTATAAACATACGTCCCTATAAAGATTTCGAAGTCTTACATTCTGTTCAGAACAAGCTCCCCTATTGGCTGTAAGTATTATTTATGTGTAAATACAAACACAACAACAGCAAAGCATGTAACACATCATCTATTCTCAATTTCAGCGCTCAGTACCGAGCTTCGCAGTGCCTCTGGATCCAATATCAGCACTAGAGTAGTTCGCCAAGGGCTTCATTAAACAGGTTTCCATGGGCGTACAGCTGCACACGAGTCTGATATCACTACAAACACGCTCTCTGGAGCGATCACGATTCACGCATCACACCACACTATCTGGCAATCTGACAGCACTTGCCTAAATGCATATGCCAACTATAAAGTTTGGTGGAGGAGGAAAAATGGTTTGGGACCGATCCATGGTGCAGAACAGGCCTCTTACACTTCAGTGTTGGAAAATAATCTAAAATCAACACCGTGCGATACTGAAGATTATTTACCTCTTCCAAGTTTGGGGAAGCTATTTCCTGTCTTAGCACTATAATGTCCACACACACACAAAGTGTAGCAGAAATGCTGATGACAACAACAAAACAGCTCATTAAAGTATGATTTATGTTATTAAAATATATGTGAATAACTCAACAAAATGCATGTTTGAATGCTATTAGTTGCGGGAGGCAATTGCCCTTGTCATTTAATATATTATAATGGGTCCATTATGTGTTGAATAGGACTATAAGTGCAGACTCTAACCCCATCAAACGTATTCGATAACTGCTTCATTAAATCCAGGTTAAAAGTAAATTCTTTGAAGTACATGATACAATTTCAGTTTAAGGATACTCTCCCTCATGAAATGGAAACATTAGATAACATCAGCAGAAAACTTTCTTCCACACTTCCTTCCTCGAATACTGTACTTCATTAAAAAAACACACCAGCTCATGTTTACTGCTATACGCTGTGGCGAAGAGACATGGACCAAATGAGGACAGTCAAGATCCCACCGGGAGTATCTGTATCTTTATCTGTTCATTATAAGCACCATCTAAAAATATCTGAAGAGAGTGAAATATAAGATTTAATAAAAAGGAAAGCCGTCGAATATTTACCCAGGGAAAATAAAAAGACATTAGGTTATCTCTGTTCTAATCCGCAATATTATTAGAAATCGAGAAAAGGCCCATCCTCAAGAAAAATTTGTGCCATTTAAATGAACTTTAATATTTAACCCACCCAAAAATTCAAATTAGTGGTCATGAAATATGGGAATTTCAATGGCTAATATACACCACCGTTCAACTATGTGGTCATACTTAACTGATTCGAGGGCAAGTAATTGTTTATCACTAAGGTTGAAATGGCATATAGCATACCAGAGAACAAATTCTCAGTTTTCTCAAAATATGGCAAATTTAAATGAAAAAGTACACTGTATACGGAGTTGCTTTTACTTGTGACTCTTTGTAAGTCAAGGTCAAAGGGATTCCAATGAGACAAAACTGGCACCGTTTCATGAGAACGAGACAAAAAAAAAATAAAAGTCAGATTAACCTTAAATACACCTAAAATTACAAAAACACATTTAGAAAGCAGAACTGGAACAATCATAGAGCAATATTGCTATAATAATTGAAGACTGAAGTTAATGGATAACGAATGGCAGTATGGGAGAGGAAAAAGAGAAATGATTACGGTTAATAAGTTTATCATTATTAATGAAAAAGTAGAAAATGTTGCATTTGAACATGTCCAGCAAATCGATGTCACTAATTAGGTCATATTGCTATAATAAGCCACAGTCAGAATCCAACAAACGTAAATGAAAGGCCTGTTCTAATGGTCAGAAATAGCACATTGTGTTCTGTACTAATTTCAATTCAGTTTGTTCATGCAAGGTGAGCACTTCTACCGACGAATGTGTCTTATTAATGTTTAATGAGCAATCACTTGTACCACTTGTAATGGTATCCAACAGATACAGCTCATCACGTTGCTAATTACAGGCTGAAGTCTGCAGTAGTGAATAACAGAGGACTCCTTTTGTCTGATCACAATATGTTTATGTAATAATGAAATATACCAAAACATATATTTAGGTTAAAAGTTTACATACATTTTGCTATATCTGCAAAGCGTTAATTATTTTAACAAAAAAGAGGGATCATACAAAATGAATCTGATTATTTAGTACTGGCATGAATTAGATATTTCACATCACATTATCAAAGAAAATAGTTAATAGTTATAAAAATGACATTTTTTGCATATGCTTGATTTTTGCTGTTTTGTTACCTAGCTGTGTTTTTGTGTAGTGATAGTTGTTCATGAGTCCCTTGCTTGTCCTGATCAGTTAAACTGCCTGCTGTCCTTAAGAAAAATCATTTCGCTCCTACAGATTATTTGGTATTTCAGCATTTTTGTGTATTTGAACCCTTTCCATCAGTGACTGTATGATTTTGAGATCTATCCTTTCACACTGAGGACAACTGAGGGACTCATTTGCAACTATTGCAGAAGGTTCAAATGCTCACTGATGCTCCAAAAGGAAACACGATGCATTAAGAGCTGGAGACTGAAAACGTTTTTGAAGATCGTGGTGAATTTAACTTATTTTGTCTTCTGGGAAACATGTATGTACCTTTTGTAGCTCTGAAAGGGCAGTACTAAAAAAATGTTCACCACATCTTTATTCTGTTTAAAAGTTGTCACCCTCCGGCTCTTAATGCATGATTTTTCCTTCTGGAGCATCAGTGAGTGTTTGATCCTACAGTAATAGATGCATATGAGTCCCTCAGTGTGAAAAGATGAAATGTTCATATAAAAACACACTTATACATACATATATATATGTATGGGTGTGTGTTTATATATACATAATAAATACACAAACATATATGTTGTGATATATGTTTCATTTAAATGAGATTAATGTATTTAATTTATTCTCTATGATCTCTTTTATGTCATTAAAATAAAACACATTAAAATCATTTCGCAGATTCTACAAGACGTACGTAAACTTTTGACCTCAACTGCGTCGGTATAAA
Source organism: Enteromius thamalakanensis (assembly GCA_032357475.1). Lineage (NCBI taxonomy): Eukaryota > Metazoa > Chordata > Actinopteri > Cypriniformes > Cyprinidae > Enteromius > Enteromius thamalakanensis. The sequence continues at coordinate 16,386,610 of JAUCMT010000154.1, read as the reverse complement.
TATAGTATAAAAATATGCTTAAACTTTGTCAGGTAACCTAAAACATGCAGTTAATGTGGTAACATCTAGGTGAACTATTTTTATTCAAGTCTAAAACATTAGCATGGACCTGACTGAATTCACCGATGGAAGTAATAGACCATAATATTTGCAAATGTTCCGTCTTTTAACACCCACACTCTTCAAAGTGAAACAACTCTACATCACCATACCTGTCACAAAAGCAATATACACCACCATAAGACGCAATATCTTTGAAAAACAACCCTGTGTATGTGCCCTTAACTTTCAGCATTTTATCAAGAGAGATTCTCATTGGTTAGGTGAAGGACCTTTAATTGATTATCCTAATTGACTATAATTATCTGTAAATGCCTCCCTGAATAGGTATTAGGAAAGACCTGAAAGCACTTGAGTCAGCAAATTCTGCAGCACAGGTGATTAAATAACCATTCCAATTTTAAACCCACTTTATTTATTCTCCAAACTGTTTTTAGCCAGTAATTCTCGTAGCAGCAGGATGAAATGTGCACTCTCCCAAGCGTAACATTTCCAGTGAGATTGCATTTTCGGACAAATTACACAGTTTACCAATTTACATGGTAAAATACTTCCACCTATCCCCTCTTATCGTGACTGTGCTAAGCTTCAGAATACAGAGGTTGATTTTGTTTTTTGTTTTTTAGAAAAGCAGCTATTATTTCAAGTTTCAAAATAAATTCCATAACAAATTTCTAATACGTACATTAATAGATAAATACAAATAGAATTGTATAATTAAATGTTATAGTTGGAAATAATTGAAATTAAGTAAATATATAATATATATATTGTAAAAATTGTTTTTTATTTATTTATTTATTTATTTTTGTTCAACAAAGATGTTCAAGGTCATCGTATGTACAAATAAACATGCAAATGTTTTCAGAATGCCCAAATTATACCTAAAGTGACAATTCACTCACTTTTATTAACCCAGTCTGAACTCTGTAAAAACTGTATTCAAAACTAAAATAACAATATGGAAGAATTTAAGCATTTCTCAACTTTCCATGCTATCAGTACTTGCTCCACTCCACTGTCAATCCCACAATCCCTGTGCGAGCATGTTGCTCAGCTTCAACGGAGAATGAATTCGATATGCCCGCTCACGTCTGCTCACTTCGCACCAGTGGACATGTACAGCAACTGTTGCTTAAATTTAGGGCTACGTTTTTTTGTTTTTTTTTTAACAGCAACCCAACCATCCATATCGTATCATGCCATACAACCACACAGAACAAAGCCTAATTACCACCAGTAAGCAAGTTTAGCAACAGTGGCATTTTCTTTAGAAAAATGTAGGTTAATTGTTCCTGCAGTAGCAGTTGGTGTCTCTACACTCATACCCAACCTGACCTCGGCAGAAGAAACGCTGGGACGTAATGTTTATCCTTGTGGGATATACAGTAATGTGACTCTTTGTGTAATTACTGCATTTCTTTCCTCTTGGGTGCTTTTAAAATAAATTCATTTTTCTTTATTGTTTAACCACCACATTTCTTAGGGGAATATCACACAACAACATGAAAAAATTGAGTTTTCAAAGAAAGATCGCAACGGGGACAGTAGGAAGATCAATGAATAAACATACTTCAGAGATGAAAGTACTGCTGACCGGCAGACTGAACTGTACTCATGCATTCACACCTAAGTTTTTAGCAAACTCTGCATTGTACACAGGCATTCATAAAATGCATTTTGATATTGAAATCTGTCCCAGAAGTCCTGTAATCTCAGTGGGCAGTAGAGCAGCTCTTGGGTAATGAAGCAGACTAAGCAGGATGGTTGGTTTTGGTCCCAGGTGAGACAAACGCTTAACCACGGAACATGCTTTTCAGTGTATAAAACTACAGCTTACATGCTTCAGTACTCTTCAAACACAGTAGAAAATTGCTCTCGGAAGAGGGAGAGCATTATGGGTATACACAATATCATCTGAAGTATTAAAGTACCATACCGTGCATGCTCTTACATTTAAAAGAATATACCTTTTTGCATTAGTTCATTAGTCAAGAATACTGCTAATATATTGTACTTGAAGAGTTAATATCCAAAATTGCGTCTCTATGACATTTTCTGAGAGAGACTTTTAAATACCTGTATTCAAGCTACAAACAAGTCTTCTTTCAGAACTCATCATCTTTTAACATGTCACTGACAAAACTTGACGTGACAAATTCTGTGAAGTTATTCAAACGGATGTTTAAAAATGCACTCTTAATAAAATCACAATCAAAAGGTATTTTTTAAAGTACAACTCAATGGCATGACAAATTGACTCAATCTATAGGCACTAATGGATGATGATAAAAACATGACACAAAGTGCTCTGTATTGTCCACTTATCTCTGAGCATCACCGCTCTGAGGTGGCCTTGGTCTACACAAGATGACTACTTTTTATATAGTGGTATTGTTGATAATTGTTGGAAAGGACTTCAATTTCAAATCAGTTGAATCTAGCTCATGCTAGCTTCTGATCCTATTCACCCTTTCTCTTCTCTTTTACTCCACTTTTCTAATATTTTAGACAAATACACTCAATATCACCCCCTGGTCTTGACCGCAATTGCACCAGTGACTTTAAATCTAGCCCTTCCAAGATGGCGGTCAATGCAGTGGCGCTTCAAAGGTCAAGTTATATGTGAAGAAAATGACAAGCTCATACAGAACACACTAGGTGTTTTAACTATAGCTGCCAACAGGGATTTCTTTTGTTTCGTCTTTATTTTTAAATTATATAGAGCATGTGCTTCTCTTGCACACATATTATTCACATCTGAAATTATACCTTCTTCTGTGTTATTCAAAAAAGCCATATGCATTCAAGAGAAACAGAAAAGAATCTTTGTTGATTTCTTTATCAGAACATAATGAAAACAAATCACCTGGTCCTTGAGTGATCTTAAAATTTGGATTATATGAGATATCACACTCCATTTATTAAACAAAAATAGGAAAAAGCCACTGATGACAAACTAAGGACACCCTTACTGTTTTCGGTCAAGCATTGTTAATCAAATGCAACTGATCATCAGCCATTGTAAGCACCTCTATAAAAACAGAAGTTTTGCTCTGGAGCCTTTAGGTGCTATGCTAAGAGTAAGAAAAAAAAAAAACATCAGTGATCTTAGAGAAGCAATTTCCATCAATCTGGTAAGAGTAATACAGCAATTTCCAAAGAATCTGAAGACATTCAAAACAGACATGTATTCTCAACAAATTTTCACATATTTTGCAACCCGATATAACCCGAGCGTATAATTAGTACGCCAAATAAAAATAACAACTCATGGTATAGATACGCAAAAATTGACTTTGGCGTGTTTATGCTATGCCAGGGGTAGGCAACGTCGATCCTGGAGTGCCAATGTCCTGCAGAGTTTAGCTCCAACCCTAATCAAACGCACATGAACAAGCTAATCAAGGTCTTCAAGGCTACAGGCAGGTGAGGTTTTTTCTAAGTTGGAGCTAAACTTTGCAGGAGATTGGCACTCCAGGGGTGTTTCTCAATGTCAAGGATACTTCCTTGGCAGGACTGGTCCTTCCAAGTCACTTCCTTCAGAGGCTAG
>JAUCMT010000154.1:16362558-16382897 GCA_032357475.1 Enteromius thamalakanensis | reverse complement strand
GAGCAAGATAGCAAAGCTGCGCGCATAGGATTGTGGGTGATTTAAGAGCGCGAAGGCTACACTTATGCATCCTTTCCCGTGTATGGGATATTTTTCGAACGACGGATGTCGATGACGTAGCATCCTCGAAATTCGGGCTTCCGAGGATCCTTCCTTGACATTGAGAAACACCCCAGGACTGATGTTGCCTACCCCTGTGATATGCAAAGAGTAGGGTTAAGGTTGTGGGGTAGATACGCATCATATATACGCGAAAACTGCGTATCATATGCATGACATGTCAACAAATTTTGTACCATAAGCACATGAAATCTGCGTATTATATGACTGCCAAACACATGTGTGTTGTATATATGCCAAAATCCATTTTTCCGCATCAATATGGTATCAATCAATAGTTTTTTTTTTTTATTTGGTGCACTATTTATATGCACATTAAGGAGATTCATATTACCTTACGATTTTGTACCATTTGTCTAAAACCCCAGTAATGGGTAGGTTTATAGGTGGGTTTTAGGTGTAGGCCATTCGTACAAATTCATACACATTGGCAACTTGTAAAATACCTATGATTTGGCAAAAATCATATGAATTTGTATGAATTTGCCACCTCGTAAAGTAAGCATTAATTGCCGTGAAATCTGGCTGATATTTAACAGAAAATGTATGGTCATCCATCCAACAGCGAAAGCTTTGCCAAAATTGTGTGATGCAAAAGTGGAACTGAATTACTGCATTTAGTTTGTCCCCTGGGACTTCTCCATATTAGCTTTATTTTTTTTTTTTATAAATAAAGAAAGTGATATGTTATGTGCTGTTGTTCAGCTTTAATTAAAAAATATTTTACACTTGCCAAGGACCAAATAATTCATTTTTTATTTTTATTTTTTTTCTGAAACAGGAAATCATAGAATTCAAATTGGGTGACCTTTCTTTTTTATGACTCACATACAAGACTACAATTACTTTTGGTGGTTTTATTAACCACTCAACATTATTTTACAGTATATAGTGCCAAATGTTTTAGCATGCAAACGCATTATCATTCACAAAATTAACATTTGTGTATTGTGCTGTTCACAGACTATGGTGTTTGTTAAATATGCATGGTTTCCAAACATTAAGTTATGCAACGTTTTATGCATGAGGCCCCAAGACTCTTATGGAAGGGACTAACCTTGTCTTTATCCACTGGATATTAAATACTGAAAATTGTACTTTTAGGTGCCATTCCAAAGGCTAAAACTGCACAGAAAATCAAAGATAAATGAATAAAAATAAAAACCTCTACTTCACTTTTTAAGGTCAGCACAAAGTACAGGGTGTCATAATAAGACATGATGTACTGCTGTAACTCAGTACTTTAGGCAGGTCCATCATTGCTCGATAAAATGCACTCCATTAAAGTAAAACAGCTTTTTATCCAGATGTCATTGCTGAAATAGTGATGGCTGAGAGTAAGACAAGTGGCATAATTTATGGGCCATTTTATGTTTGAAGTAGCTGTAATTCTTACAGTTTGATGAAAGATTTTGTTTATGACAAGAGAAGTGTTATATCCACGTCTTTAGAAAACTCTTGAGGAAACGCATAATGGGAATTAAATTAAGATGTTAAAGTCAAACAGTGTTCATTTACCACAACAGCTCTCGAATAAATGAAGCCTTGGCCTTGACATGTTCTTTTTTTTAAAGAGCTGATCTTAATTTCAACATGTCTAATGCACAAAGCTGGGTGCACTTCTGTGTGACACAACGCATCAAAGGTTTTACTTAATTTTAAGTTATAAAGGCTTTTAGCTGTAGGGGTGACAATGGTCACAGGAAAGCTTTGAATATAGTAGTGATTTTTGTCATGCATATGAGGTGTGCACAATCCTAATGGGGTATGCATATACAGTATATTGTTTTTTTATTTGTTTATGGTACTTGAGCTTTGTATCAGTATATTTTTTTTGTTTTCTAATGCTCTGTTGATTATTAGTTTATAGTGTTACATTTTAAATTTATTGAAACAATTTTGAAAATGTTTATTTCATTATTTTGGAAAGGATCTGCTTAACAGTATCATACAGGAGCATCCCTAGTTCAGATAATCTCTATTTGTCTTCAGTATTTCAGTTTAGTTGAAGAGCATGCTTTAAAAAACTCATTCATCACTCATTATATTCACTTCAGCAACAGTGTGCTGTTCCAGAAAGCTCATACATCTCTCCAGCCTAATAATGAAGCTATCCACCTCTTTTCCCACAGTTTAAACCACTGTGAGTAATGTGTGGGCCTGCTGAACATCAACCTCAAAGAACCGAATAATTCCAAGGTCATTCCAGCACTAACTACTACATGTTCTCGCGCAAGACTAGACCACTGAGGTACAGAGGGAGGAAGGCCAAAGAAACAGTGAACAAAATAGAGCAAGAAACGAGGCTGAGAAAAAAACACAGGGGAAAATGTAATGGCCTTATTCATTTAAAGGTTTGTTTTATAATTATGTCCATTTAACATGAGGACCAAATGCTCCCCAGCTCACAGCCAGAGCGATCTAGATTTAATGATGAGAGGTCATTCGATGCACAGTCGTGGTCCCATGTATTGACCCCACACCTGATCGAGCCCCACGGACCTCTTTCATAACAAACATGTCACCTGCATTTCCACAGACAAACTGAGGTAAATTCAGGTCAAGCCTCATGCTTTTTAAATGTCAAAAGTGCCTTGATTCACCTGACTTCACCCTGTAGTGAACCACACAATAAACATCCAGACAAGATGTTTCCAAAATGAGGTAACGCTCACAAACAGAAAAAAAGATATACTGTGCTTTCTTCGATCGTGAAAAAATCTGAGCTACAAAACACTTGCTTGACTTACTAGACTTCTTTCAAACGATGAGTGAACGAAAAAAATACTACAGTACCATTGGAGAGCGAGTGTGGTCGAATCACAGCAAGTAATAAAAAGTTTCTTTTATTAAAAACGATTCAGCTATTCTTTTAAGTAATTATTCCGGCAAGTGGTTGTAATTATTACATGTTTTAAATTGTTTCCATTAAACCATAGACACTGTACATAATAACAAACTGTATATATATATATATATATATTCCTTTCCATTGAAACTACACTAGATGCATGCCAAAAGAAACAAATATGAAAATATGTAGTAAATACAAGTATTAAATATAAGTTTACGTTATAAGTTTACTGTTTTCACTTTAAGCTTTAAAAATGATCCACCAGGATGTGCCATAAGCTACACTATATATTCCTTCCCAGATTACCAACGTAATGAAAGCAACACTTCCTACAGTACCTTCACTTCACCTACTTACTTAATACCTGGGCTTACCACAAAAAAAAAAAGTTATAATTTGAATTTATACTTATATAGAAGGCTAATATTGGCTTTGTTCAAGGAATAATTAAAGTTATGCCTTTTCATCCTTTTGTGCCCCGAGTATTTCAATCTTTAAGATTTGGGAATGATTAGGCTACACTGAGAAAGAGAATCTCGTTGCAATGACTGAATTTTTTAATTCTCGTCTCGGTGAGCGTTCGGACCGATTTATAGCGGTTCATTAAAATGATTCATTAAAAGATTCGACTCGGGAACAACTCGTTCTCGAATCGGACGTCGCTAATCCCCAGCTAGAGCACAAATGTGTCAGTCAGTGACTGTGATGTCGCGCTCGTCACGGCGAGGTTTTCCGTTCATGTCACAATAGCACACAACTACATTAAACAGATAACATTTAGCCTGGATCCAAAGAACAGCTTTAAGATTTCAACTAAGGTTTCTCAAGATCTAAAGTTAACCGCGGAAATCTCACACTGCGGGTGCCATAAGGTTTATATGAAAAACGCAACAAACCCTCTCTTTAACTTACCTCTGAGCAGCATGACAATGAAATGCAGAGTATGCAGACGCAACATGTTTGTTCTCCCTCTGTGAGAAACTTCCATCTTGCTGGATGGCACAGAAGGGCAGTCAAAGTGAAAAGGGATCCCTTTGCGCGCGGAGAGATGATCACAAAACTGCGCGATTAAGTTCCGGTATGGTTCTCGGAGGATATCCAGAAGCATTCATCATAATGTTCTTCACTTCACACCGGGGTCGGTTTACTTTACTTCAGGTCAAAAAGATTTGAGTCCGAACATCCCGCAACGCATTAGATGGGATTTATAGGTTCTGTCAAGATCCCGAAGGATGCCGCTGTGTCTCCTCGTTACGCGACAGATCCTTCACAAACACTGTGCTTTTCTCACATCCGAAGTATGTTCCCATGCGTCGCCTAATCCAACAGCTCGGGCTGCGGTATTGCAGTGATAGGTAGCAGCGAGTGAATTTAATTTTTCGCTCCTTGGCCACTTTTGTCTTTCTAGTAAAGTCTGGCGGGTTGGGTGGCGTTGCTCTGAGATTTTTTTCCCCCGATGTGTGATGCGCAAGCCAGGATCTGTGTTTCCTCCGCATCCGCTCTCACATCCTCTAATGCGGAATTATCCTGCACATCCTAAAAGTTGCTCAAGCGCACGATTGCACCATTTGCGCTTTCCGTATCCTCGGTATCGCTCAGAATAACCTGCAAACATGAAGAATAACACTTGGCTGGTTTCCTTCCTCAGGAGATAGGTTTAAGGGGGAGAAAAGACGACAATATAATATTCACGGACGCATAAAACAAAAACGATCTGCAAATGTGGGCTTAAAAATAAGTGCAAGTGGGTTTGAAGAGGTTTTTTTCTGCGCCAACCTCTCCTCTCCACTCCAGCGCAGACACTGACAAGTACAAACTGAGGTGCCGGGTTAAAGCATCACCTGAGGCGCAAACATTCACATCAAGGGCTCCCCGCAGACTTCTGTGCAAATGAGCTTTACCTGAACATCAGAGTAGCTATCATAACACATTACAGGTTCTTAATAAACTGCAAAAAGTAGAGAAGTTGGAGACATTAAAAAAAGTTGGAGACACAAATGGAAAAAGTTCTTGGTAGTTTATATCTGTCCGTGTACCCAAGTATGTAAGTAAGTAAACATTAATGTGGCATGGCAGAAGTTCATTTACACCGATTTGACGATAATTATAAGTGGCAATAAATATGGTCATATAGGATTTAATTGTAATCACTGCAAAGCAACAGCGACCCCTTGTGGGAACAGTGTGTATATACCTGTGGGTGAGGTTGTACTAATATTTAGGAGAGCATATGTCCAATGAAAAATAGCCAAATCTGAAATGACCTAAATGTGGAGACCAGCCAACAGCCTGGGAGGAAAATTGCTTAATAAATGTCTTAATGAAAATGTAAAGGTCCAACAATATAAGTGTGAGGGTTAGAGGAGTTATGGAGTCTAAAATATAATTTATCATATGGAAAAACAATAGAAGTTGATGGAAAAGATGAACAAAACAAAGATTATTACAGTGTGTGTTGGTAAAAATACAATTTCAGTCAATTAAAGAAACCGATGTGTTACTTGTCGCTTCTTTGTGATTAGTTTCTAAGTTGATTTTCTTGCTCGATGCACAGAAGGAAACTATTGTGACAGATGCTCTAAACAGATGACAGGCTTATATGTGTAGCTTATTCTGGAGCGAGCTGCTTACATTTGTTCTCTAATGTTTAATTCTGAAACTAATTTTGCATTCTGGAAGTCATTGCATTGTGTGCTAGTGTCATGCCAACAAAAAATTTCAAGGATTGATCAGTTTCATATGCGATGCACATAAAGCCTAGACTTGGCCATTGCAGAATGTTTTTGTACTAAGTTTGCATTTCAAGACAGGTTTTATCAGATTCATTGGGTTTGTTATAAAAAGCATCCATCAGGGCTGTCAGATAAAACTGTCGAATACTGAGTTAATGTTCATGCATCAATCAATCAACTCCTCCGCATTGCAGCTGGAGTACAATGCTGTTAACACAACTATAGGACATTACACAAACCTCTTTTGCATGTCTTTAAAACATATGACATCTAGTAAATATATGCTTCTGCAATAACAGATATGTAACACTTCGGATTCTGGACTCTGATCACAAGAGGCAATAACGCACATCTGAAAAAGATATACCTAAGAGATGATCACCCCAGAAAGGAAGAGAAAGAGAAACAACTGCATCTTCAACAACAGATTCATAAGTGGAAGACTCCTTCAGCTGCCACTTTGCCATTTGCCCTAAACCTTCTTGAAAAAGAAAGCTGCACACATTGGCAGACCTGACAAGATACCCCACTTTCCTGCCATCACAGCATCATCACGTCCTTTGAGGACCCTTGAACGCGAGCTAAACGTGGGCTCACACACATTGAGATCAGATTGCATCTATACGCATGTCTATCTTATGCTTAATTAAGTTAGCGCGCATCGCTCTTGAATCCTAATGAGGACGCTCAACCACATTACCGAATGATAGAAAAGAAAGCTGGCAGTCGGCCCGATTAGAAAAGAGAGAGCAAAAAACGACTGAATACAAAATGCAATTATAATCAGCTGCTTCATCTACAATCAGGCTTTCATGTAAGTCTTTTGCGCCTCCATTTGTTGATGAGGGCCTTTGATGTCTCGCGACTGGCAAAACAGATGAGAGGCGGGAAAAGGGGATTGGGGATCAACAGGTTGGGTTAAATGAACAGCAGTGTTATTTGCTAAATAGCGTGCTGCAGGATCCCTCGGAACAGAAATGTGTTAATAAAAGAAAGAAGAAATGACTGCACTGAAAATAGGCGAAGCTGCTTGAAGCAGGTCTTGGCTGCTTTAAGATAGACTTTCAGCCTGCCAAGACGGTTTTAGCTGGGGTAAGAAAACGGCTGTCAAGCTGTAACGTTCCCAAAACTCCGTAAAACCAGCATGCAGATCAAACTGAACAATTATAATGCTGTTTAATATAACATTCATTTATATATTTTTTAAAACTCACTGGATTCATCTATTCTTTTTGTAGTCTATTTCTTTTCTTTTATTTAATATGCCATTAGCAAAAAGCCCTCTAACAGCTTGCTCTATTCTTTTTCTATTTTGTTTTCTTTTTATTTATCATATTATTTGTTTGCTTGCTTTCTGTTAAGTCATGTTAGCACACACACACACATACACACACAATAATAATAATTAATAATAATAATTAATTAATAAAAAAACTGAAACGCACAAAACGTGTATAAAGGTTTAGAACAATATGAATGTAAGTAAATGATGACAAAATCTTCATTTTTGGGTGAACTATCCCTTTAAATATGGATATCCACCAATATCAATTATTAAAAAACAATTAATTTATTTTAAAAATTTATATTAATTTAAAAAAAAAGATTAAAACAAATGTCATTCATACAAATCTATTAATAAATTTATATATATGGCTTAATTTAATATGTATCTTTACAGAATTCAAATTGTTTTAAAATTAAGTTGCTATACAACATATTCTCCAATAAAAAAAGAGAAAATTAAATTTAAAGTGAACTTCCAACATGCATTTTAAACAACTGAAATAATTATTTAGAGAAAATTGGAGAGCAAAATATAAATGCATTCACTCCAACAGTAATAGGATTTGAAATGGATTTTTCATTGAACAAACAGAGGATATGGATTAAATTTTGGCTGTTTTGCATTGTGCTATTATTTCACACTTTTGGCAAAAGACGAATGCACAGAAGCTTGAGCACACAGGAGGCCTGATCTGCAAAGAAATAAGAGCTTAAATGTATCACTGAAATGCGCACGCACACACACAGACACACAAACACCACTGCATCCTGCTGAGAATGCTGGGAGTCAGAGATTAAGTTCTTTTCAGATGTGGCATTATTCTGCCATCATCCATTCAAACTTGAGTCACTGTCTTGAGCTGTCTAAAGACAATTATAAATGCCCATTGATTGCATTCTATTCCCCCTGGAGCCATCTAAATGACTGATATTTGCTCTACCTGCTTTTCTCACGTCTAATCACTTTTCCACTACCGCTTTCTCTCAAATCCACCTAATGTACTGTTCTGTCTTCATATGTGAGCTATTATATGAACTGTGGAGGTCAGAGTGAAGACATTCATGGGTCTCAGATCAGCTGGTAAGCTCATCAGACGGTTAGTAGTATGGGAATACCGCATGAGATCAGAGGAGAGGCCATTTCCTCAGGCTGTCAGTCAGAGCATGTTGAGCCAGACTAGAAACAGCAAGGTTTAAAAGATTCCTGCGAGTTCAGAAGCCCGATTCAACAGGAGGTACAGAGCACCAAGGAAATACAAATTTCAATTACAAAACTAAACTGAAACTAAAACTAAAAAGATATCCAAAGAAAAGTGCATCACAATAAAAAACAATTTTGAGTTCAATATGACAGGAAAGTGGAACTCTACTTGAATGAGATCTGCCAAATGTAGCTATATAATAATGACATACACACTCAAGCCCACCAGCTTCTAGAGTTACACGGGCCCCTAGGTGTGGGTCCACAAGACCCCATCCAGACAGCTGCTGAAGATATTAACTCTGTTCTGTTACGACAGAGCCCCTTTTGTTCTGTGTGTTAACATGTTTTTGACATTTACATTGGCAGCTATGGAGTGTCTGGACCATGCTGAGGAAAACTGAGAGGTGAAGTTCGCTGGAGGTGAAGTACACGTGAGCTTTTTATCGAACGCAATGTCATTTGTCACCAATGACAGTTTTGTTGTGTGTTCAGCGCTCTGGCAGAACATTGAAAAATTGATAGTCTTTTGCAGTGCTTAGATTCATATCTTAAAGGTAATTTTGCAGCATCTGGAATTTTAATATTCCAGACCAATAGTTGCATGAAATATTAGGTAGCTTTGCATTTCTACCATTATATATATATATATATATATATATATACAGTAATTTATGCTCACCAGTGCTGCCATTATTTGATATAAAATACAGTAAAATTAAAACAGTAATTTATTACAGTTTAAAATAAGTGTTTTCTATTTTAATGTTTTAAAATGTAGTTAATTCCTAAAAAAATGTTATATTCTAATATGCTGTTTTGCTGCTCAAAGAGTTTTTTATTTTTATTTAATTTATTTAGAATAAAATGTAAATTTTTTTAACTATTTTATTTAATCAGTGATGAAACCTGCTGTGCTGCTTAATATTTTTGTGAAAACCGTGTTCATTTTTTTCAGGATTCTTTGATTTATCGAAAGGTCAAAAGAACAGCATTTATTTAAAATATAAAACTTTTGTAACATTATGAAATTATTTACCGTATCATGAATCCCTTCAACAACCCGCAACCCACACTCTTTACTTTCATGCTATAAAACTCTGAGGACATTTGTAAAGTCAGTCCGCCTCTTTACCTTGATATATTGTGTTTGTGTTTGCTTATTAAAGTTGCATGTTATTGAGTATGTTGGGAGAGCTTAGTGACACATAAATCGTTGGACAGTTTGAATTCGAGTACTTCAGTGTAAGTCAAGGGTTACGTCCTTCAGTCTTTACTTATATTCAGCCTCTTTATCTCCCTCTCTCTTTAGCCATGAGTGTTTTAAACATCAGTCATAGACCATCTCACTTCAGCTGTCAGTATCTGATCTATTATAGCTCTAATAAAAACTGCATACTCCTGACCAAAAACCAGACCACACACCTCATGGCTTTACACATCCACACACACCAGGTAAAGACAGATAACTGTGGCCCATTTAGAGTCCCATTTAAGCTATATTTACTTATCATCCCCTGCCAGGGGTGCTCCTTTGTTTGTCCACAGGAGAGAAGCAGAAGGTGACCTTCAGAGAACTAACACAGTATACTCACACACACCACGGTCCTTAGAGATTTAAACACCTTGTCTACATTCACACAGCCACAGAATGCACTTGTCAGTCCTGTTCAGAGCTAAACACAGTTCTGTTCATACACAGTTCAGGTATGACAGAGTGACAACTGCATTCAATAACCAATGTGACAGGAGCCACAACCAAATTTTGAAAGTCTGTCACGCCACTGACACAAGGAAATTTAGTTTTGTCAGAACACATGCCTGCTTTTGAATTGCTGCCTGTTTTTAGGGTAATATTTAGGCTCCCTGTATTTAGGGTTATGTTTGTTCTAATCATTTTACACCAGACTGCTTTGTAAACGAGGGTCAGTACAAAGCAGGTTTGGCTAAAACGTTGTTTCTGGAGTGGAGCCAACTGTTTGTGATCCAGCTTCACCTCCAGAAGTAGTATTATTTTTTTTATGAATCTTCACAAGAGTAGAGTGGGTTGAGCAGTAGCTCATTAACATTTAAAGGGATATGCACTAAATGGGTCACTGTGAGTGGTTTTTGACAAGGTTTATGACATTTTAACCATAGTATGTTACAGATTTATCAAGAAGACCCTAAAGAATCAAACCAACTTGTCGAAAATGGGCATCTGATGGCCCCTTTAAATAAATATCCCTTAACAAACGTAATTACAGTAATACCGTAGATTTAAACTTAGTTTGTTGCAGACATCTAAGGGCATACTGCATCCAAGTTTAGGACACCTAGCACAAAGACACACTGAGTTAAAAGCATTTAAAAAAAAAAACTCTCCAAGCAGTCACTCCTTCGAATGAAAATCCCTCTTATTCTAAACGTATCAGCAATTACTGATTAAACATAATATATATATAGATATTATTCTCAAGTTGTTCAAATGTGGCTGAGTGAAAGTAAAATCTGAGCAAAGTAAAATGTTCTTTGATTCTTCTGGACTGTACAGTACCGTAGGTCTTGGGCTACTTTGCTCTTTAAAGAGTCATTCCTAAAATAACCTCATTCTAATCTCTCTTTCACAGTCCATTACTTTGACTGGCAGGTGGGTCATTCTGACTGGAGATAATGGAACATGCTGGTCTGCCCTCCCTCTGTTTCTGTCTTACTGTTGCTCTCTCTCTCTCTCTCTCTTTCTATCTTTCAGTTTTATTATAGAAATGAAAGAGGTCGAGACCCGCTTACGGCGCGCTTTAACTTTCCAGGACTTTTTGCGGTGACTGATAAATTCCCCCTGAAGTCGCCCATTCAATATTCCAACTAAAGGACATCTCGACTGCACCCAACAAACTGATAAATCCGGCTCCTAAAGAATAACGCTCTACCCATTCTCCTTCTTTTCCCTCCCGCCATCCCATAATAGTTACTTCAATGTCGACCCCCCCTATGAGGCAAAGCTTAGCTCAGGACAGAGTGTATTTAATGCTTCACTCCATTGTGAGATTTAAAGGTGAACTTCACCGCCTTTCACCACTAAATCCAATTCGTCCAGGATTATGCCAATAGCAATATAAGTGAAATTGATTGTTTTTCCACAGCGGGTTTAAAAGAATTATTTAACAAAGTTTTATTCATTGCTCTTTGTGAGTGGTGAAGCTCAACAATGCAGCCATTCAAGGAGGGTTTGCCATTTGTACTCCGTAGGGTTGGCTGTGAATCTGTGGCGGAGGTTACAATGCGCTTGGGAGAACGAGGGATAGAGAAAGGAGATTGTGCCTCTAATAATCACCCACATGAAAAATCATTTTTTGTATTTCAGAACAAAAGCAATAACAGACCCGTCGCCATGGCTACGACAGTCTTCTTTAAAGACGAAACATGAAACCTCTGTCTCATAAACACGTCTCGTTTTCCCCTGTTTCCCTCGCTCCTCACCTCTCTCTCTGATGAAGGAGGCAGACCGGAGCCCAGCAGGTCTAAACGATGGTCTAATGGATGTGCTTTTAAAGCCCCTATACCCCGGTAATCACAGCTTCTGCGTGGCCACATCTATCACTGCGGCAACAAATATTACTTCTCATATGTCCTGCTCTCGACTCTCTCTGAGAGTCGGTGTGAGAAAGTGTGTGTGTGTGTGTGTGTGTGTGTGTACAGGACAGTTTAATGGAACGACCCTCTGTCAAGAGACAGGTTGTTTTGACAGTGACTCCAAACAAAATCATTTTGACTGCAGTTCTTGCATTGATTGCATGGGGTGAAGCCCAAAAAATCTAGGTGGATGAGAAAGATTTGATTAGTTACTGTAATATTAGTAAAACTACAAAAAAAAAAAAAAAAAATTTCACTTCCTTCCCTTCCTTATCTCCTTATGCATCCCTCCTCCGCATCTTCTCCATCTTGTTCTTAGCTTTCCTGCACCGAGGGGCACGCAGGGTTCGAGCCGGACGCCGAGCTCAGCCCTCCATAGGCTTCAAACTTCTAGGGTTCAGAGTCGGCTCAAATAATATATTTGTGATGTGCAGCAAAAGATAATTGACCTTCATAAATAAGTGAAGTTGATTTAAGAAAAGAGCTAGAGCAGTGAAAATGTCCATTTCCACCATCAGGGACATAATTAAGAAATTCCAATCAACATAAAATGTTAGGAAGCTGCCTGGAAGAGGACGTGTGTCTCTATCATCCTAATACATGACGAGGAGTAGAGTTTGAGTGGCTAAAGACTCTTCAAGGACCACAGCTGGAGAATTGCAGAGTCTCAGGGTCAGAAAACCTTTAAAAAAATAGTCAAACAGCTCCTACGTCAGCACATGTTGTTTGTATGATCAGCAATCACACAAGATGGGTTTGGTGAACACAGGGATAAAAAGTACTCCATATGTACAATGAAGTATACTGCTGGGTTTTTGATGTTGTGGGCCTATATTTCAGCTGGAGGTTCTGGACATCTTGTTTAGACACGTGGCATCATGGATTCTATCAAAGACAATCAGATAACAAATCAATAATTCTCTGACTCTGAATCTTATAATGGACCATGGCTGGGTCTTCCATTGGGACAATAATCCAAAACAAACATCAAAATAAAGACAAATTAGTCACTGAGAACAAAATGAAGCTTTTCCCATGGCTTTCCCAGTCCTCTGACCTGAACCCTGCAGTCAGAAAATGAGTGAGGTGAACTACAGAGGAGAACCAACAAGGATCGGGGGAGATTCTGCATGAGAAGAGACCGCCTCTTTTCTCTTATCATGTGTTCTCCAAACTCGTCGGGCATTACAGTAGATAACTATTATCTTGGGTATAATTGTGTGCCAATAATATTGGCTATATATTTTTTTATTATATATATACATATATATATATATTACTACAATTTAAAATGGGTGATATTGTATTTTAAATATTTTTTTTTTATTTATTTCTGTAGGTTTTTTTTTGTCCCAACCTAGTAATTTAAAACATTTGCTAGTTGCTTCTAACCGCTTACAGTGAATGCAAACCTATGATTGTGTTATTAGTGTCAAACGAGCTAAAGGAAGACTAAAGGTGCCTGTGAATTTGCTGTTGCAGGTCTCAAATTGTTTAACAAACTATTGGCCATCTTTCTGGAATAATGGCTATTCCATAGAATCTATAAAAGTGCCCTAACCAAACATGATGAAGTGACAAGCAATAAAAGTTATTTGTTCCATATTAAACAGAGTTTATTCTATCCAACCACGACAATTTACAGGTAGCAATGAATCACTTACTTTTCAAGTCAGGATTGACCAATAATGGGTGACCTAAACGTTGATATGATCTACATGTGTAAAGTATAGAAAGAATAAACCAGAAAATATAAACTCAGTGATTTAATTCGCACAATGACAGTGTGTACATCCACCCACCATGTTTTACTTAGATATGCGTTAGATATGCTTTCATTTATACCGTGCTTTGTGTTTGTTTGTCCTGAAAAGGCAGATCGTGGCTGCGGTTATATACACTTGCATTTTTAAATGCTTTTAAACGAAACACACCATCAGTTATGTTTTCAGCGCAGAGCAAAACAACTGATATATCGAAAGAGATCTGTATCTGTCTATGATATCATCAGTAATAATGATGCAGTGGGGAAAAAGAAAACCCTTAACTACTTTCTAAAAAGTATATATTTAAGTAAATTTTTCACAAAATAAATGTAATTTAAAATGTATATGAAAATAGCCACATGCAGTAATATTGAGAACTGAGAATGTGATGTTCTCCAGGTTTCACAAACAAGGCTTAAACTAGCCACAGACTAAAATGCAAGTTTGAGCTGTCTCAACTGAAAATATCTTGCTTTGACATATCTTAAAATATGTCAGTGTCATTGTTCTGTGTCAAGATGCACAACTGTAATATTTTCTTCCAAAGCATTTTTGATATCTTAATTTAACTAAGGTCTAGTCCAAGCTTAAGCTAAGCCATCTTTGTGAAACCGGGCCATTGAGTTTAAAATTATAATTATAAATCAACTGAATCGTAAAAACAAGATTCACACCCATACTTTATGGTGCAATACATATCGTATTGGCACCCAAATATCGTGATAGTATTGAATCAGGAGGTAGGTGTATGTCTATATATGATAGGCAAATTAGCCTTTGTGCGCCTCAGAGCGAGCAGATGAAACACAATCAATTTGATCAATTCTTTTGAAGGTAGATGCTGTTGTTTGGGAATGCAGTCGTGTTATTATACAGAAATATTTAGAGGACAGACAAACAGAATAACCATAACAAGATACAGCTGTGTGAACGCATCAAAAAATGATTCTCCCCTGATTTACGCCTTCTGCCATTTTAGAGACTATCACAAGGCAGCACATACGCAAGCTTATCCTAAGTTTGAAAGGAAATGATCTGGGATCATTTCAGTTGTGTTGCTGTCTATGTATGGCTCTCTGATATGATCAAAAATATCTTAATTTGTGTTCCGAAGATGAACAAGGGTCCTACAGGTTTGAAACGACATGAAGGTGAGTAATTAATGACTGAATTTTCATTTTTGGGTGAACTAAACCTTTAAGTGAAAAGTAAAAATGGATTCATCATGATCTGAGCCCTTTAAAGAGTGAGCATTAACTTTTTTTTATTAAATATGTCAACCACCAGAGGGCACTCCTTTTTTAGAATTGTTTGCCTGTTCTGTACGTTTTCCATGACTTCTTGCACTGATCATCATTTCATTAATATCAGCTGATTGTAATTCCCCTAATAGCTTAACCTTACTTTGCTGATTGTTTTGTCAGTATTGCGTTAGGATTCGCTGTGTTTTCGGTTCTCTGTTTTTGCGGGGTTTTATCTGGATAACTGTTTTTGTTCTTTTTAATAAAAGATGCAATTGGATCTTCTTGTTTGAGAGCGCATCGTGAAATGTAATTAAGGTTTTGATTGACTAATCTCGCATGCTCTTTTGCTGGGGTCATTTGTACATTCTTTCTAATCTGTAAATGAATTAGTACTTCAATCAAAGGCTTCCTCACAGAATCATGTTGGTGTGTGAAAGATGGCGTGAACATTTATAGATTCTCAATAGTGAGATTAACTAATTACTTTCATGTAACATTGCGTGCTTTGAGAAAATCAAAAAGGATTTTTCCATTAGTTTAATCTGTTTTTCTGTTGTGGTGCGTTCATGCATATTTTCACTAATCAAGGCCTTTGTCCACTAGAAAAAAGATGGCCCATGGTTTTCTCTGAAAACTTCCAGGAGGGCCTAGACGACTAATATTATATTATGTAAATTAGTATAAATTAGCTATATGTGTCTTAAATTGACATGGGCATTTATATAAATGAACAATGTACACTTCTAGTTATTTCATGTTTAAAATTTTTTACTGAGTATAAATTTTATGTGTTTTTTTTATTATTATCCGTATAAAGTCACTATATTGTAAATCACCAAGACCGGAAAATTCTTGCAAATTCTTGGTTTTAAAAGAGTGGGCCCCCTGAAGAACAACCAACTCTTAAAAATGATGGAATCATAAATTACTTATTTGTAATTATAACGCTTTAGCTTGGGGCTTTTGAATATTGCTGTGGATAGTGGAAGACCTTGGAGGTCAGAAAGCCAGAATCTCTGCTCTATTACAGTCCACTCATTGGGCCTGGGGGCCCATAACAATTTTGTCCCAGGACCTGGAATTTTAGCGATGGCTCTGTCACATAACAGTTATTTATTTATTTTTTTTTTTTTTTCTTTTTATTGCCCAAGCTAGCATAGATCCGTCTACATTTTCCCACCTCTGTGTGAAAATGTAAAAAAAATCTAGAATAAAGAGAAAGAAGCGCATAAGAGAGATGACGGTTGATGTGACATACAGTTGATTGTTAAGGACTGAGCTTTCCCCCTGCTGTGTTTGTCAAACTGTCTCAGGTTTGGCCTGCTGCTGCTGCTGCTGCTGTTGCTGAAATAATTAAACCCAGACACACATCATACCGTGATCTTCCTCAACATGCAGACAGGTGTGAATAAAAAAAGAGAGAAGATGTGAATTGTAGTGAAAGTTAATAAAATGTGGAATGCACAGAGCTGGCTTCACTGTAATTATTAGTTTATCAGAGGGGTGGCATTCATTATAATCAAGAGGAAATTAGATTTCTCGATTCATGACCTCAATTTAGCTGAGACAATGATTTTATTTTAAGAATACGTCATTTTAAAGTATACACCCCTGTCCCTGATCCCTGTTCTTCATTAATATATATATATATTTATACAGTATATAAATCAATGTAAAACAACAGTGGGTACTGAAACACATTTCAAAATTGTATTTGTTTTTAAAATGTGCTACTATTTTTTAGACATACATGCATAGTGTGTCCTGTCTGCTTAGACTTTGAGACATCTCCAAGGTTTGGCTTGATCCCCAGCGGGGGTCCAAATGAATGTGTTTTGGAGTGTGTGGGCATCTGTGTATGAATGTGTTTGAGCATCAAAGGTCCACTCTAGGGGACTAGAGTACTCAGGAGCAGATGCTGCATGTGTGCTTAGAGCTGCGGAGAGAGATAAAATCAAACCCCCAAACAGACGATCCAGCAATAACATGAATCTACCATTTCATCTCATTAGATTATATTATTTTACAAGACCACAAGAACAGACTGCTTGTGTATGAGTTTGCATTAAATGGGAAATAAAACTGTGATGAAACTAGCCAGATTACATTTTAAGCTATATGATTATGTGCAATGTAAACTAAACATAATGCTCAATGTTAAAATCTAATTTGAGGAAGAGTCATTTTACAATTGCAGTGGTAGCTGACAATGATGCTCCAAAATAAGTGTTTCAATTATACATTAATTAAACCTGCCATGCTTTTTTATGCATTACATTTTTTATCAATCACAATCGTTGTGTTCAGTAATGCTATGTAATGTAACACATAATTAAAAGTCATCATAACCAGACACATCAGTATAGCAAAGACTAGCCTACCACTTTTACTTAAGCTGCTTTTCAAGAAAAAAAAAAGGGCAATATTGATATCCATCCAAAAGATACCAACTGTCACAATAGACAGTTTCATCAGGCGCATGCCCCTGGACCCAACTTCCTGTCTTAGATTATTGTGCAGTGGGATATGTTTCCCAAACATTAATTATTTGTGCCGACCTGCCACGAAATAAAAACCGACCGATTTTCCAAAAGGCTTTGTGGAATAAACATGAGCAAGTAATGCGCATTTAAAAATCAGTCAGAGGCATGGGGGTTTTTAGATCACTGCATTTCTGAAGGAAGACTTTCTTTAGAAAATAAAATTTTTATTTTATCCTTCATAAAAGGCAGCGTTTGTTAGCTCAGAGCTGCTTTGTCTGCTCCGTTACTGGGGAAAGCTTTAATTTCTCACGCTTAAACCACCTGTGCAGAAATGAGTCAGCATTAATTTGTCTGATTACGCAGAACAAAAAAATTATCTACTTCTTGAAAGGACTTGTTATTGATTCTATTTCTATTTGGATGTTTACCAGAAGTTAAGTTACGTAACTTAGGTAACGTTTGTTTATGTTGCTGTCGTTACCGTCAATAATTATTCAACCTTGTTGACGTTTTCATTTGTGAAACACAAGTGAGGGGATTAGAAAAGTTTAACTAGTGTACAGCTCCATGTTGTTTGAAGTCCATCTCGTTCTCATTCTCTTAAATTGTCTTAATTCCAAATAGAATATGAGCCGTAATTGCCTCGAAATCTTACCCGGCCTATCCACATTTAAATCTGTTTGTTTACGTAATTGCACATCGCACATTGTACAATAATTGTGGCCGTTATTTCCACATAAAGAAAAGGTGAAAAATAAACTGGGCACACAAACCTTATTGGTTCTTGTCCTTCTGTTGTCAGTGCATTAGATTTTTATATTATGTAAAAACAAAATGCCATTTTCATTTCCACTGTGCATTGTTAAATATGTCTTGATGGTAAATTTAAGTAGCCTATAGCTTAAGAGAGTTTAAATGTATTCACTTTTTTATTCCCTTTTAATGATCTATTTCGTGTCTAAATGTACTTTTTTTAAATTTACATTTTATATCTCAGAAATCAGAAAATGCTCTGTAGTTTGAGAAGGTGCCATAGGTTATTATTACCAAATTACCATTTAATGCAAATCAAATTTCTAGAAGAATGGATCTGAGAATAATTAAGTAACCAACAAACCATCATTTGCATTGAGCATATATTTTATTTTCATCCATTACAGCAGAACAGAATGACAAATGTCTATAAACAGTTATTTACAAAAAAATAAATATACAAAAAAATAAAAAGCTGTAGCAGCATACACATTGTATTTAGCCTCCTGTAAAACAGAAGTGTTTATGTGCTGCCATCTAGTGTAAGGCTGTCAGATAGCCACTCTTTTCCACATGTGAATTAATATCTGTGTAAATGTACTCCAGTAGGTATTTTTTTCATAAACTCTAATGAAATTATGGAAATCAAATTAATGTTGTCCTTACAAAAACCTCTCAGAATACAGAATTCAGTGCATTTAGATATATATTTTAAATGACCACAAACTAATAAAATTGGTCAAAGCACCAAATTCTGCTTGACATAAATTCGTTATAAATTCAAGTTATATTCTTATTAAATTCTGAGTGAGTAAAACATGGTTCAGTAGTGAGACGAGCTGACTAAACACACTGATGACTCAAAGGACACGCATTTAAGAGGGTGTTACATCACCACTACTGCAGCTGCCTGGGTGTTTACTTCAGAGTCACTCTGAACCATGTCATTTGTACAAGTGTAATTTCAGGATAAATTAATAATAATAATAGTAATAAATTATTAAAGGTCAACATTGTAAACGTGAGGTTTTACTGGAAAACATTTGATTGCATCAGAAGTGCAGGCTATTTATATCATTACTAGGCAATATGTTATTGTTTACAGAGATATATGTTACTGTTTTAAGTAGCAGCTTTTTACTATTAGTAGCTCAGAGTGTCTTAATGGCCACCGAAAAATACACAAAAAATCCTTTTCTAAGGAAAAAGTACCAAGTGAATGAGTCAAAACTGTGAGTTCATCCCCACCCAAATTGCATGAATCACTAAACTAACAGTAAATGTGATTGACATAAAGTTACTCCGATTTGTTAAATGGCTTTTTTAATTTTAAATGATCAATAAATGATAACTAAATCATCTACTGCAGCACTGTCTTGTTCATATAATTTGCTTATAAAATTTTAGGTTTATTTTGGCCCACATATTGAAATTGCCTTTCACACAGTATTGTGAAATTACACGTATGTACAGTTAATAACTTAGAATATTTCATTCTGAGGTCAAGTCAGGACTGCTTTTAAAACTACTTTTTGGTGAGAACTATAAGCATGAGAGTTGCTCGAATGATAAATGTAATCAGTACTGTAATTGTTTTTCTGTTCTAGTAATATGATGTGTCACAGTTAGTCTATTTTTAGAACACGTGTAAGAAATGACTGTACAGTAGCTAACAGCAACAACCAAAACAAAAATCTGTTAATGTTGAATACAGTAGCTTCAAACTAAATGAGTCACAGTTGTCCACACCCAGTCACAATAAAAATATCACCAAAGCAAACGCTTCTGTTGTAGTGATTTAGTGATGAGATTGCAGATAAAAACGTGATGCAAAAGATCAGCACAAGTGAAAGGGGCAATGTTCTGAACTTCTTGAAGGGAAACTGTGACGGCTGTTGTATCATCTTTATACGTAACAATAAAAGTAACACATTCAATTAAAGTGAGCTGACAAAAAGAAAGAAACAAAGAAAGAATATGTTATATTAAGCATTTATGTAAACATTTATTTATGAAATCAAAAACATGTTAAATAATATACAGTACCCACAAAATGAAAAAAATATTCTTTGTGTAAATTTACTCCAATAAGTATTTTTTTCTTAAACTCTGAAATTATGGAAATCAAATGAATGTTGTCCTTACAAAAACCTCTCAGAATTCAGAATTTAGAGCATTTAGAAATATATTTTAAATGACCACAAACCAATAATCCATCACGATCCCTAAGATCTCAAAACTCTAGACTGTTAGTAGTACCAAGGATAGCAAAGTCCACTAAAGGAGG
>JAUCMT010000154.1:16350764-16362458 GCA_032357475.1 Enteromius thamalakanensis | reverse complement strand
AAATGACTTGTAAATTAATTAACTAAACATAATAATCACTTATTAATCATTTGTGAATGTTTTGTAGATGTACATTTTATCATTAACTAATCTCTTATAAATGACTTATAACCATCTGCTATTCTAAAGTGTTACCAAAAGTTGTTTTTCCATCACTGAGCTGAACCTTCTCTTTGCATAACTGTTCCATTCCATAAATAAGATACTCCAGTTTGTAAAATAGGGCGCAAATCACGTCCCATATTGATTTGGTTCGGGAAGCAGCATTTTACCTTTAAATATGGGATGATTCCGTATCTTAAGGATGGGTAGCAACCCTATAGTGAGAACATTAGGCCATGACACAAACGTCTCCCAGAAATCCTGTATTACTCAAACAATCCAACCCCCTTTCCAGATTAGCTAAGTGTGCCTCTATGCATCATTCCGTGGGCATGATGTTTAGGCTAGACTTCACTTCCCACACTAAACCTTGGGCACACATGATCATAGACTGCTTAATAAATACTTGTAAGTACTCCCCACTGCATACCATAGTGCCCCACAAGATTTTTAAAGATTTCTTTTGGTTTTAAAGATTTCCTTTATTTGGAAAAGACAGTGTAGAGTAGACAGGAAATCGCTGTGTGAAGAGAGAGGGGAGCGGGATTGGCAAAGGAACATGAGCTGGGATTCAAACTTAGTTCGCTGTGAGTGCCGTTGTGCCGTATGCTTGCATTTTTCAAGTATATTTATTGGCTTTTATGCCTTTATTAAAGATCGCCACAAGTGCAGCTGTGCTGTACAAACCAATGTAAATGTGTCATTTTCTTTTAGAACCAACTGATTGGTCCTTCATGACAACAGGGATACTTGGTTTGGGTTTAGTCTATTGTCTGTTAGACAGCAATTGTGACGCAAACGCTGTGAAAGCAGTTTCTATCATGTTATGACTAATGATATGGCGTTAACAATGATAAACCATTTGTAAACCTAAACCTAGTGTGTAAATAAAGCATACTATTGTATGTTATAACATAAAATAAATGTTATTTCTATTATATTATTACAATAAATATCTACTAAATAATAGTTAAAGTTGTTGTCTGAAAAATATTAATTTGATATACTGTAAAAGGTCTGGGAAAAAAATGTGAAGACAAAGACAGCTTCATGTAATAGGATTTATTGATATGTCATGGTCAAAGAATAATGTCATGCTGAAGATGTATTCAAATACATAAAATTATCTTTCATGCAAATTACGAAGGTCATATTTGGTAATTACAAACCCTTTCAACACAAAGCAACTTATACCCAACTAATTCCAATGACAGCACCCATGATGCACCTCACGGTAAAATTACTGAACCTGTAAACTTTGCATTAACAGCCCAAATCCTTAATCAGACAACGATAACAAAAAAGCATATAATAAGATTTCTGTGGTATAAATATTATAGTTGACAGTGTTTTAATGCATACAACATTATCATTTGTATCAAATTCAATCAAAATGAAACCAAAATACAACTTCATTACTAAATTGAAATTCCTCCACAGTTGTAGTGTTTTGAAAGTGTAGCTTTTAAAAACCCAAGCCAATGGCTATTTTGTCCCCAGCCGTGAAGCAGAACAGTATTCTCATACAATAGAAAATACCAAAAAAATACTATGGTATTCTGTACATACCTGCTATTAATTCTAGCAATAAATATATCTGAGATTACAAATCATTCTGTTGAAGAAGAATAATCTGTTTAGACAATAAGGTCATCTCTGATGAAAATGATACTTCATTGGAGCCATTTTGATCTGCAAAGAAAGAAGCCACAAAAGAAATTGTTTTTTTGGATTTCTATATTCGCTGTATCCTCATGTGGAAAAATGAGGGTAGGCTATAAAGGCTGTTTTTTGCGAAATTTCTTTTCCAACGTCTATGAGCTCCAGATTTTCGGTCCACACCTTGAGTCTGTCTCCAGATTTAAAAGAAAAAATACCCTCAGAGAAGAGACTTTTCCTCCAGTGTGTGAGGTTGACTGTTTCCCAGTGGGTGAGCAGAGTAATTTTTTTACCATATGCTTCAGTTAAATAATGAATATCTTGTCGAAGATATACTTTATCGGCATGTCCACTTAAATTTCTGTATGTAATCTGAAGAGAAACCTTGTATGTTCCATCATAAAGGACTTTCAGAGATTCATTATTGTCATCCAGGATGAAGTATTTGGTATGGTTTGGTGATGGATACTCTGGTGTATATATCCATGGCACATATCCATTTTCTTTAGTGAACACGTCCTTGTTATCAACTAGAGAGAAAGAAAATGTGTGAATACATATGGCCAAAAAATTCAATATATATATATTCATAAGCATCTGGTCAATATAATGCTTTATGCTTCAAATAATGGTCCATAATTATCTAAAACAAAAAATGTGGGAGCTCAGCTAATATGGTTCTATAGAACTTGAGTGTCTATCATATGACATGAAGCAAATGGGAAATTAAAAACTAAATTTTAGAGTATTGTGAGGATTTAAAAAGATACACTATGGTGATATTAATCTATCTTCGAGAATGAAAATGGCATTATACCTTTTTTTCTAACCGTGTAGACATACATTATCTGATTAAGAGTACAACTATTGCTTACAGTTCATCTTATCTTATTAGTAATTGTTTTGTATTACTTCTACTTGTGTACTACTGTACGTCTTATTGCAGTCAATGTATTACTTCTTACCTGTCAAGCGAGTGAAAGATGTAAAAGTGTTTCTTTGAGTCGGGATAGCTTCTTTTATGCTTTGCGATTCATTGCCTTGATACTGCATTCCTAAATGGATGAAAAATTAATTTTGATTACTGTGAATATACATACAGTAACCGCAATGTGGAAGACATTCAATTACAGTAATAACAATAGAATTATAATTAATATCAAATAATGAACGTACCAATTGTAGGTGCCTCATTGGATGCATTTTCCTATAAAAAGAGAGCATTTGAAAACAGTTTAATGCATGTACAATTCATTGATCAAGGTATTGATTCTATAAGAAGTACTTTTAAGTAATTAAACAGTGAGCAGCATATTTTTCCCTTTTACAGAAGTAGCTATGTATAATTACATCTTTATTAGATACTAGCACTTATTAATTTGAAATAGTATTCAGTCATAGGCCAATGCTACTAGTAACACATTGCAAAAATGAAAAATAAATACTCTGTTCATCGGCAATTCGCTTTTTAACAGCAACTACTAGCTACTTGTCCTAGATTTACTAGCAACTTATTTCGTACTAGGTCAACTTGTGACAATATCTACTTCATGCTCAACTGTAACCTATGAATCATAATCCTAATAACAACTACATTTTTAATCAAAGTATTAATTAATTAATAAATCTGTACAAATAAAGCATGCATTTGACTAGATTAGCCATTTATTAGTGCTAATGAAGCACAAGTAGTTAATTCTACATGACTTTATTCTACATCCCTAATCCTGCTCAATACCTAACTATTATTCATAAGCAGCAAATTCTGAATTCATTGAGGTAAACGTCGTAGTTAATAGTTAACTAGTGTTACCTATTCTAAAGTGTTACTATAAATTAGTATAGATACTAGTGCCCTAGGTATTGGCAGTCACTACTGCAAAACTCAATAAAAGTAAGTGTGACAGAAATAAAGTAATTGTACACATATGCAGTGTATATTATTTAACGGTTATACTGTGTTGCTAAGTATGAATGATAAACTTGCTGTATCCGTTGCAAAGGCGTGACTGTTTGGCTTTGACTTTGGACGTGTATAGTCTATTCGTCTTACCTTGCAGGACGGAGGGAAGGCGTGATACAGGAGCGTGAACAGGCAACAGCCGAAGCAGAGGAGCACGCTAACGGACTGAACGAGGCACACCTGTCGCCGCAGTGAATGGTACTTTGTCCTCAGACGGCTCACTGGCTCGGGCTCCATTAAAACTGCGTGGAACTGACAAGCTGCCTTTTCGTTTGTCATCTCCATAACGGACTGTTTAAAAGCGACGCTCCATGCTCGTACACTCCTCTATATATGTGTATATGTCTCCCACGTGTTTTTTTCAACGCCCAAAACAAACAGCCTACTCGTGGAGTTTCGGCACTATGAAAGCATGAATCTTTCAGTCAGTGTCGCTTCCTGCTTTGCTCATGCAAGACCTGCTTGACTCAGAGCCAAATTCTTACAGACTAAGGAAATAAACAATTAACGTTACATGACACCTCGTCATAGCTAGTAAGCGTTCAAAGCTGTAGTAAAGCAGTGGTAAAGGGCCTGCACACCTCTATCCATGAAGGTCCTTTAGCTCCCCCCACCCCCAACTCACTTATTTAAATGTATGTTCATTACTATTGATTGTTAAAAAAAAAAATTATAATAAAATGAATGTAAAAACCTGTATGAGCAAAGTCTAGTATGTTTTCACATTTTTTGGAGGGAAAAAGCCCTCCAAATAAGCCATACTTAATGACTCAGATAGGAATTTGTTTTGGGATATAAATGAATTATTAACTCGTAAGTCCTGTTAATATTAGATTAAAATAGTTTTCTGAGAAGATCCAAGTCCAAAAGTTGCTTAAAATATGTTTTATACTGATTATAAACACAATTCATGTTTCATCAAAATATTGCATCACTTAAACTGGGGCTTAAGTACTGCAATATTTACTTGCAATACTTTTACTTACAATATTTACTTAAGTTGTCACACAATTTACTTATCTGGATAATGTCTGTGTTGGCACATACTATAATCTTATCAGAACAAAAAAGGGTTGTGGACATTTCCGCTGTTAAAAAAAACACTTTCATGACCTTTTGTGACTACATGCATTAATACACACCATATCTGGGATAGGTTGTCTCAAGGGAAATTGAGGTGTTGAGCTAAACAAATAATACGCACTTGTGGCCAACAAATATTGGAACTAGATAAAAAAAAAAAAAAGTAAAATCATCGGGACAGATTTTGTTTTGGCCTGAAGACTGAAAGTTTTAAGGTTTAAGAAGGTTTTAGGATGTTATAAAAGGTTTCTAGAAGTAGGCCAGTAATAAAAATGGAATGTCAGTTTATTATTTTATCTCTCTTCAGTAAGACACATTTGTTTTGTTCACCCCATTTTACCTTGAATTTGACGAGAAACACACTTGCGGTACCATTATTTTATCTGATAGCGATGTCTCAACAATACAAGTGTGAGTAACAGTGCCATTACTCACACTATTGCTTTGTATAGTTGTACAGGTGGTTAGTATTAAGACTTATATGTTTTTAACTAAAATGACCCATGCTGTTAGTCGATCATAGAAATGGGCATTTGCTTCCAAGTCTTGAATGCAGCACAGCTATTAAAATCAAAACAAAACTGGATAGAAAACAGACAAAGTTATGATTATTTTTAAGCATCTTGCTTATGCTTGCTCCATTGTATTACTCACCTTCTACTATACGTGCAGACTGATGTTGATTGATGATGTAGGCACTGGTCATCTACAGAAGGATCTTTCCTACACTGTCATACCAAAAATATTACAAAATTAAGCTTTTTAGAGTTGCCAGCAAAAGAAGCTGCTTTGGATTAATGAGGAAGTGCTTAAGGGAGGCTTCTATGATACAGTGACCTTTTACATCTTAAGGGTTGAAGAAAAAGTTGATTTCTCAATTCCTGGATCTTCTAAAATAATGTTTTTTTATTAGAACACGAAGCATGCGGGATGACTTCACAAGCATCACTCAGATTAAATGCAATACTTTCTCAAACCAAGATTACTACACATCTTGGCCTTGGTATAACATTATTGTCCTCAGAAAACATGATGTAGTTTACTCTTGTATGACTGTAACCCTGTGTTGTTTAAGAATGTAAACTATCTAAAATATTTATCAGTGTAACACATTTCGGAAACACTAGACCCAGAGGCCACATTAATCAATCCCGATCATAATCAGGCCAAAAACACTACTATATGCATAAATAAAATTCAAACTTCAAATTGAAATATCTAATAATCGTTTTATTATTAAAATAATCGTTTTTATTATTATTTTGCTTAAAATTATATACTTTGGAGGAAGTTATGGTAAAAGAATGGCACAAAGCCAGGAATGACATTGCCATGCACATTGTTTTTAAGTTATGTAAAACAGTCAAACCATGGCTGCAAAGAGAAAGTTCTAGTGTCGATTACTTTATTACAAAGAGTGTATATGCATAAAGCTCCAAAGTCGTGTTTGTATTGTTTGTCTAGTACCAGAAAAAAATCATTTTAGTTTTTCATTGGAAGACTTCCTTCATTGGAAGACTTTAGAGAGTTTCACATTCTCACATCTCTTCGAGAAAAACTTCGAGCAATGTTTGATTCGGTTTAGTATTTGCATATAAGAGGCTGAGCCAGGATGCTATTTGGCTTTCAAAGCAGCTTTCCCGTAACGCATTTGACCTGGTTTCTATCTTTTTATTAAACATTTCAGAACTCATTTGTCTATTATAAATTAGGCAATGGGTCCTCTAATTTGAAGCAAAATATAAAAGTGCTTTGTTTGTGTTACATTTCCGCAGTTATTCGTTAAACGTCTTGTAGTTTACTGCTCATAACTTTGACTGTTTGAGCACTTGGCTGTCGTTAGCGCTTGATACAATCAGCATATTATCTTGGCTTAAACTTCCCATTTAGGTAATGAATCTTGTTTAAAAAGGAATGCTGCTTTTCAGCTATGTGTTTCTTAGCATTTTTAGACCAAAAATATCCAAACTGCATGAGGTAGGCCATTCATAGCATTCCAAATCAGGGCTGACAGTAACTGACAGTTTCTATGATATACTGATATACACAGATCTGTCGCGTTTGCTTCACACTTCATTTGTTCCAGGTATTGTTTGCAGCTGTGGTCATGGTGATACCTTTACTTCTTAAATTACCCCTTTATTAAACTCAGCAGGCTTAGTGGAGTCAGACACAACAAAAAAGTGCCGCTGTATCACGATCAAGGCTGGTTTATTGAAGTGATTCAATACTTCGTCGAAGATTGTCATATAAGGATCAAACGTAATTGACTGCATACTTGGCACATTTTTCTTACCTTCAGACGCAAATCATTGATCCATTATGAAAAGTATAAGATGAAATGCGTGTTGTATTTGTTAACAATTTGATGCGCGTGTCAAAACCCAGATGATCACATTGCCAGAATGACTCGTGAATGATTCAAAGAGCAAGAACATCCGATCTTCCAATAATTACTATTTAACTATTTATTTGTTTAGAAATAGTGCAGCATGTGCACGTCCTGATTTCGCCGAGTTAGGCACATTCCTGGGTTAACATATTTTGTTGACCCTGAAACAACATATTATTCCAAAATTTTTGTTTCGACCTAAACCTAAACCTACCCATGAGTAATTCCTAAAATCAGAGGAAATGAGACAACTGACACTGATGTGCAAGCACCAAACACTGATTGTAAGCCTAAACTTCACAAAAACTATAAACTGTTTCTTCAAATCTGATTGGCTAATCGCAATGTTGTTCCAGGGACACGTCAGCAAAATCAGGTTCTGCCAGGGGGCCACGCAGCATTCAAATCAATGGGCTTAAACCTTTTCATTATTGATTTATTGATATATCAAAAATCAGAGAAAATATATGAATGTGTGTGTGTGTGATTTATTCCTGTGTTGGCAAACCTGAATGTTCTTCTTATTTTTGTGTGTGTTTTCTAATCATTTTTCAAGGTGCAAAAAATGAGCATTTGTGTGAAATAAATTTGATGCAACATTATGTCTTTGTTATAATATTAAATTAATATAAATAATATAATATTTTGCCTCTGGATATGCACTATCCAGAGTTTGTACTCTTATTTTATAGCCTGTCACTAAGAGGTGAACAATGCTTGGTAGGACTTTAAAAGAAAGTCATTTAAAAACTTTGAATGATTCACATGTACATTCACTCATCAGGAAACAATGCTGAAACATAATCAACATCATTTAGTCATATCACTATAAAAATACCTAAAAGATGGCCTTCTTCCAACAGCTTTTGCGTTAAACAGAGGTTGGGTCAGAATTACTCATGGCTGAGCTGGACGGAGATACACCCTCGAGGAACAAAGGCTGTTCTGAACGCAAAAACATTTGATTGGGTTATTTTATTCAGTTCATTGTAAATTCAGATGCTTCCTGATTAACAGTTCTGCAGTATTTTTGTGTCCAATTGGGAAAGTACAGCGAAGCCTAAACAAAGGCTAATCGGTGTTGCAACCTGTTCTGCTAATTTGGTGCGCTTCTATTTTAAGAATTATGCAATTTAAATATTCAAGTATCTAAAAATACACTTTTTTTTTCTTCGAAATGGCAAATTCTTAGATTTAAGGCCCATTCACACCAAGAACTGTAGCATGTTGCAATAGACAAAAGGTCATCATGCATGTTATGGATGCTAATATTGCCATTGCTCTTAACTCTAAAAGTAAAAAGTGTCATTTCTGCAAAAAATTTCATCCGAAAAATGTAATCCTGTCATCCATTTCTTGTTTCTTGAAACTAACATTTCTTGACTTTCTTTAATCTGTGGAACACTGATATTTTGAGAAATGTTTACCTCTTTTATTCATAGAATTAAAAAGAAAAAAGACCAAAACATCATTCCTCATAGTGTTGTAAAAGTCTCAGAAGTTTGGAGTGAGAGTGATATTCGGAAGTTTTGGCATTCCATTAAAATCGAAAAAAGACGCACGCCTTGACATGCAGTTTTAAAAAGTGCCTGTCATGTCCTTTGATTCAATAATCCTTTAATTTCAGTCATTTGACCACTCAGAAATGAGAAAATACAGTATTTTCCACCGACATCCCGTTGTATACCGTGAGTTATTAACATGTAACCTGACTAAACAAATCAGAAAGAAAATAAGAAGAGAAAATTAGACTTCCAACACATCTTTGAGGTTGTGCTCACAACTCGGTCTACAGAGTTTGCATTCGGTATGGTACACTGTACAATGCAGCATGAAGATTGAAAACCATCAATAAAAATAAGACCACAGAGAAAAACACAAATGATAAATAAATAGGAATTAACAAGACAAATTAGAATAGGAAAAAATAAACACACACAATAATTTAAACACCACTCAAATCATTAAAACGATCCTGAATCACATTTAAAAGGGTCCTTGCAGATAAATGGAGGAAAAAAACACGCCGTGTCCACTGACGCACCTTATAGGTTCCCAAAAACACTTCACAAAGTCCTCTGAACACGCTCCTCCTGGGTCATATTGCGCTTTCATGGCTTCGTGTCAACAATATTGTGTCAAACGTTTGATCAGTTCTCGTGAAACTATGCAGCAGAATTAATCCAGTCTTTTTGTACATTCCTGCGTAGAATCCAGCTCTACACAGTTAGATCTGAAACTGTTCCCACACACAACACCCAGCTCTCTCTCTCTCGCTCGCCCATGCACACACATACACATCCACCCACTCGCGCACAAATACAATAAGGCTGAAACAGGTGCTAGTAGTACAGGTATGACTATTATGTTGCATGTTCAGTCTGGTACCAATCCGTAACAGGAATCATGTAAAGAGGAAATCAAAGCGAGACCGCATTCCAAAGAAATCTGAAGTGCCGCCATTGTATGAAATAGTATCTGTTAAAGACACACACGTACGGGACTTGAAACTGGCAGTCATTGTCCTTTACAAAAGCGTTGCAAACTGAATGATGTTCCTCTGATTTCCATTGAAAATTAAAATGCCAAAGTGAAGTTCCCAGGTGTTGCAATGGGGCAGTCTGAAACCTTGCGAGTTTTCTATACAAACAGCAGTTTAACGTGAAATTATCTTGGCATGTGAGTCCAAAGGTCTTTTAGTTGCCTCTGGAATAGCGGTTTCCGCTTTTATGTACCCATTAACTATAATTTAGCATCCTTAAACCAAACCGAACACAGAGGCTTGATTAAGCAGTTTATCTTTTTTGTGTCCAAGGAGTATGTTAATGGCTTTTCTTGTATTTCCTTGAGTCCTCACTGAAATATTGTATGTGAAAACACTTTGCATGAGGATATCACATAGGAAGCAGTGGGGAGCTTAATAAAGATTTGGCTCCCAGGACACCTTCTTTGAATAATCATCCAAATTAACAGGGCCAAAAATGTACAGTCAAGTCATTTCAAACCTGTAATATCTTTGAAACACAAATAATCATTCAAATAATTTTGATGAAATCTGAGAGCTTTCTAACCCTGCATAGACAGCAATCAATACCACATTCAAGGTCCAGAAAGGTAGTAAAAACATAGTTAAAACAGTCCATGTGACATCAGTAGTTCAGCAATCATTTTTGTGCGCAAAGAAAAAAAAATAAAGACGTTAATTTAATTATTTATTCTCTAGCATGTCAGTCTTTGCCATGTGTACAGAAGGGTATAATGATGCATTTCTACAGAGAGGATGACTTGTTATATCTTGCCCAGCCTTATTCAAACCGGTATTTGCAGACTAAGAGAGATTAGTTTTCTTTTCTTTGCATACTGTACAAAAAGCATTCTCGTGGCTTAAAAAATGTAAGTTGAATAACTGTTTTCACATGGACTATTTTAACAATGTCCCAACTACCTTTCTGGGCCTTAACCGTGTCAGTTGCATTGCTGTCTATGCAGGGTCAGAAAGCTCTCAGACTGCATCAAAAATATGTTCCGAAGATGAACAAAGATTGGGAACGACATGAGAGTAAGTAATTATTAACAGCATTTCATGTTTGGTTGAAGTAACTCTTTAATATCATTCCAAACTATTTTGTTTCTTCTGTGGAACGTTAAAAGAGTTGAAATTGGCCCGATGTTTTGTTTATGTCACTGTCAGATTTGGAATGACATGAGAGTGAAAAAATGCCATTTATTGGCTGAACTATCGATACAATCGTAGCGAGGACTTCACGCTTTGTACATGTTGGCGGCAGTGGCAAGCGCTAACTGCCCATTGGCTGCGACCACACAGGGCTCCTCCTCCAATAGCCCGCTGGGGTCAGCGTGCGGGATGCTGTCATGGTAGCTGCTGAAGCTGATGTTGTCCTCCTTCAGCTCAATGGTCCAAAACGGGGCGTTGAGTTTCCGATTGCGGTACTCGCGATACGTATACACGCCTCCGACGAAGCCCATGAGGAGAACCACCACCACGATGATGACGGCCAGGATGATGATGTTAAACTGCGTCCAGGACACTACTGTCAGGGCAGAGGCCGTGCTGTTGTGTCCTGAGGAGTCTCCCGTGCCGGACTGAAGGGTCGGAAGGCTTGGGTGGGTGGTAGGGGAGGAAGAGGAAGTGAGGAGGCGGGAAGCAGGTGTAGAAGCAGTAGAACTTGTGGATTTGGGGATTTCTGTAGTGGAGGTCTTGGTGTCTTGTGTTGGGAGGATTCTCACAGCTGAGAGAGAGACACGGAGAGAGAGAGAGGGAAATAGAGAGAGTCAATGATTTAAATGGTTAGTTTGTCTAAACAGATGATAAAGGCTATAAATTTTATTATGCAATTAGTCAAAGAAATATTTAAGAATAATCACAAACCACTTGAAGCGGTGTCTCTGGTGCTGTACACATGTCAAGTCAAGTCAAGTCACTTTTATTTATATAGCGCTTTTAACAATACAGATTGTAGCAAAGCACTGAACA
>JAUCMT010000154.1:16321361-16338004 GCA_032357475.1 Enteromius thamalakanensis | reverse complement strand
GTCAGTGTCATTGTTCTGTGTTAAGATGCACACCTGTAATATTTTCATATAAGGCATTTTTGTAAAAGTTGCTTAAACATCTTAATTTAACTAATGCCTAGTCCTGGCTTAAGCTAAGCCCTGTTTGTGAAACCGGGCCTTTATGTATTAAAAATATTTTAAAAAGTGTTTTACTAATCTGTTTTATACAGAGCCCAGTTTTTATTACATGAAAACAGATTTTACACTGAAAGGCTACAGTCTCTCAGAACATAGTTGCAGAGGTACCTTCTTTACCCCTTAGGGGTGCATATATGTATTGTGCAGATTAGTACCTTAATACACATATTTTAAGCATATATAAGGCACATATCGTGGTTGATAAAAATATGCAATATCTTGTGTCATCATATCTTTGTTCTTTGTGAAATTTTGTCTATGGTTTAATTATGTTCACTCTTAATGTCAGAGTTTATATTTTTCTTCGTGGTTCTTTTTTAAAATTACTTGAAAGCACTGGATTTGGTTTGGGCTTTATCACATCTGAAGCTGTATGTTCAGTTTTTTTCAGTAGGAGTTTTGCGTGGAAAATAACAACACAGTCTAACTTGCCAAAGACCAAGAGCCTTTGTGTACTATGCACACTATTGTTTAGGCTCTGTGAGTTACTGCGCATCTCGTGTGTGTGTGTGTGTGGTATTATGCTGCGGGCCGGCTGTGAGTCTATGAACTGTAAGCAGTCTCTGGAGATGCTGATTGGGTTTTATGACTGAGGAGGGCTGTAAATCTGACTGTGGCTCTCTGCATTGAGGAAAGGTTACCAACTACCATCTGCACACACACACCGCAGAGAGGGAAAGACAGAGACAGATGGGTTCCTAGACACACACACAAGCACATGCACTTGAACAAGCAGTTGACAAACACGTCTGTGACATCAGTAGAATGATTTAAGACAAATACGCCTACACTTCTCAGATGTCAGCAGGTTTGCTTTACAAATGAACACACACACATACACACAAACACACCAGCATGAGCATTATGTTGATAGGGTTTTTTGGTGCTGATTCAAATTGAGGTTAATTAAGTCCAGGTTGCCTAGGATACAGGGAGGAAGAGAGAAAAATAGAGGGAAGTGTGGAGGATGTGGTGATGAATCGCTCTAGGTGAGTCAATCTCAAATCTGAAGATATCATTTTAAAGAAACAGTTCAGCCAAAAAAGTAAATTTTTATTTATTCTGTTTCCAAATAAAAATGATCAAAATATTTTTGTATGAATTTTACATGAATTTTAAACACATACTTTATATTAAAAATATATTTTTAAGAGTAGTTCATTTTGTACTCATTATTTTAACAGATAGTAGTTTGTTTTTTTCTTGCTTGTATGTTTGTTATAGTCTTCACCTGCAGAGAATTGAACACAAGAACTAGATTAGTTCAATTCTTTGTCAAGGTGGATGATCTAATGGATATGATTCCTGTTTTTGAAGTTGTATTTAGCTCAATAGTCAGTGTAAAGGCCTTATCCTTTGTACGGCAGTCATTCATTGACAAATTTAAGCACAATTTTTTTCTTCCTCTTTTTTTATTTTATAAATGTCGTATCACTGTCTTCAATAAAAGTTAAATATTAATTTATGCAGGGTTTTTTTTTTGTTATAAAAGCATCATATTTTATGCTATATAAAAATGATAATAATAATTCCAGTAAGTTCAGGCAGCCAAAACCTAGAGGCTTATGATGGTAAACAAATATCAAATATTAAAAATATCAGTAGGCACTAGTTTTTAAAGGAACAGTTCACTCAAAAATGATAACTACCCCATGTTTTACTCACCCCGAAGGTATCCTAGGTGTGAGTTTAAAAAAAAATGATCCTGGCTCTTCTGAGCTTGGAAACGCAGGTGTTACAAAAGCCCATCGATCTGCTTCAGAGGATATGTGAAAACCTCTTGAAGGCATACAAGATAGTTTTATGTCACAGTGCTTGCGGATATATCTGACTTACTTTTTTTTTATCCATTAACTTTGTTGAATTGTGTGTGTGTGTGTGTTCAGGTGGCAAAATGACAAAAATAGCCAGGTTAAAATTCT
This sequence comes from Enteromius thamalakanensis, assembly GCA_032357475.1. Taxonomy (NCBI): domain Eukaryota; kingdom Metazoa; phylum Chordata; class Actinopteri; order Cypriniformes; family Cyprinidae; genus Enteromius; species Enteromius thamalakanensis. Next base: position 16,335,923 of record JAUCMT010000154.1, on the reverse strand, counting down.
ATTTGAAAAAAACTAAACCAAATGATTCTGCCCAAATTTGTCCCGAATTACCATTGAGGCTTAAAGGGTCATAAAACAGTAAACTACATTTTCTAAGATTAAAAAAAAAAGTAAAAAATTTGCACAACATTAGCAAACATTGTTAGATTAGCACCTATTAATTTAATTGTAGGAGAAAGCAGTTAATCTTATCTTCCAGATTTACAATCTTTTCGTGTTAACCATAGCATGTGTTAAGTGTATATATTTTCTCACACCTGCGGTGATGCTTCACTATAACAGATGCTTCAAACAGAGATCATGAGCGATGTGTGAGAAATCTGTCTTTTTTTAAAGGCAGAGTACAAATGCAAATGGTTGTGAAATTATCTGTGCATTAAACTATAGCTGTCACAGGATATATGTGCAATTGTGCAATATACAGTAAACTTACAAAAACCAATGTACAACATACTGGATCAGTTTGCTCTGTCCAATGGTGAATCATAATCTACATTTGTAAAACTGACTAGATCAGAAGCATTTGGTGCATTGTCTAACCTCTTCTGAAATAGGTCTTTTTATGACCCTTTAAATGTGCTGGACTGACCTGACTGAGGGTGGCAGTAGGTAGAGTGGTTGTTGCATTGGCACGGTTGGCATCCTGTGTTGCTGAAGTGGAAGAATCCAGGGTGGCAGTCGTCACACTTGGGCCCGTATACACCTGTCTTACACTTACACAGCCCTGAGCTGCAAGAGAGAAACACAGAAAACACACATGAAAGAACACATCACTGCTTGACAACACTGGCAGACTGGAAATTGTTCGTCCTCTCTGTGCATCAAGTTCCTGTGGTATCTGATCACACACACGTGGCTTTGCCCTAGACAGCTAACAAACCTGGTCATGCACATTTTAAAACAGTCTAGACCTTTCATTTTTAATTCCACCATCTCTACATGTGGGTACGCATGAGGGACCTGTGGCCCAGACCACATTTGAAAACCATCTGCTGCTTCAGACCAGATTCCCTCTGCATCTCTCTCTTAATCGCTCACACACACACACACACACACACACACACATTGTGTTCAATCACAATTGGCCTGTAAAGTTGTCAACACATAATAACAACAGTCTACTAAAACTACAGAAGCTGCTGGAAGTGTTACATATGTAGGAAATCAAAAAACCAACCAAGAGAGGAAACCCCTGATGAAAAAACAACATATGATAGCTTTTCAACCGTTCCAGCTAGTTTAAACTGGTTTTTAGTTAGTTGAGAACTGGTTATGAGCTGAGCAGGAGCTAGTTGCACAGAACCAGGGGCCTGTTTCATAAAACACGTTTACCAAATAAGCCCGGTTTATTTCAGTTAGCCTAACTTATTGCCAGTTAATTTGTATTAAAATAAGTCAGACTATCTTCCATAAGCCTGGCTTATTTGGTAAACCTGTTTTACGGAACAGGCCCCAGCTTAGAACCATCTCAGTACCATCTCAGTACCAGCTCAAACCAGCTGCCTTTATAACCAGCAAACGTTGGATTTGTGATCAGACAACCAGAAGAAAAAAGACTCACAGAGAATGATTACATTACAGTTTGCCTATTTACGTAGCACCAAAATAACACAAGAACTAATTATACAGTATTTGTACATTTTCTTAAGTGTAACATGGCAATTACAGCTCACGTGATTGGTCTGAACTGAGCATCCATTAGTAAAAATGGCACAGTTTCTCTTGCACCCACAGAGTATTTAGCAATAGTAATATAGGGATGCTCGACCTTAGCAAGTCCACTAATGAGGCCTTATACTTATCACTCTTTCATTTTGTGATTTTGCTGATTATGATGTCATTTAATTGATGCTTTAGTCCTCGCTCTTGTAAAACAGTCATTAGTCTATTCTCCAAACACACAAACACGCCTCCATATTCCCCAATCACACGCACACTCTCACACCCCAGGGCTGTTGCGTCAGGTCTGGGGTGAAGGTTGAGGTGAGGCGGGGCTTCCAGGGGTTGTGTGATTGGTTCTTGTGTGTGTGTAGAGCAAGTGATAGATGAGAGAGGGGCGGATGATGACACCCGTGGGACAAGCTTTAAAGCGCTCAGCCATGCTGACAGGAGCTCAACGCTGGGGACCCCAGAAAAACAACAGCAGCAGCCATAAAAGAGCCCACGGGTGAAGCACAAAGGAAAGAGGAGATTTGAGAGGAAGTAAGAAGGTTTTAAAAGAGAGGGAGAGAAAGAGGGTGAATAAAAACAAAGCTGATCTTCCCCTCCGATGGGCAAATGTTAATTTGACGCTTCAGCTAATAGTTTAAATAATTTGTATAATACAATAATGAGAAAAATGGGAAATAATGGGAAAAATCATTCTCAATAAATCCTACTTATTATAGGGACAAAATCAACATCATCAGTATCCTCACAATCCACCGACAATTACAAGTGCATTATCGCTATGCCGTGACATATGGAAATTGTGACACTTGAGTTTCGCACAGATGCTTCCTGCAATGCATTGAAGAATCACACCTGCTCTGCACCTTCATATGCTCACACAGTCTGTAATCTGAATGAATAAATACAGACACACATCTTAAATTATACATTACTGGCCTAGAGGAAGCAGGGGTGTGAAGAAAAAACAGAGACAGACAGAGGGAAAAAGACAAAGAGTGCTACACCCTATTTTGACTAGATCTTAGTCAGAGAACATGCATATTTAATATGATGCAAGTGAAAATGAGCTAGTGATAAACAGATGTATAATGTGTGCAATGTGTAGTACTGTATCTTGCAATCTGTTTAAAAATAATGTCATAGTGTAAAAATGTAGGTTTCAAATATGCATACTGTCTATCTCCACACACACACAAATAACAGAGAAAATAAGGAGATATAAGGCACATACACAACACACACAGACACATGCACAGACATTAATGTAATATCTAGGCTATATAATTGTAATGATATTATTTAACCTCTGATTCTCAGTAACCTACTGTATAATATATAAAAGCTTATATTTTGCTTATATATAATTGCAAATATAATTAAACTAAATATAATCAGAATATCTGAATAATCTATTTATTATTCATTATTATTTGCTGTACTTAGTTTAATGCTGACTTTAATTAAAAATGTCCAGAGAGGATGATTTTCATATATTGTCATATTTTATGTATTACAATTAAAGATTTATGTGGAAAATGTGTAATTGTCATCTGAAAGAATAAATGAATATTTGTCTAATGACTCATTGAAAAATTGTTGATTGAACCAATGAATTAATTAATTAATAATTGTCGAATGAATGAAGAAACAAAGGAGTGAATGAATAATTGTCGAATTAATTAATGAATGAAGAAATGAATGAATAATTGAAGGAATGAATAAATAACTGTTAAATGAATGAATGAAAGAATTAATGAATAATTGTTGAATGAATGAATGTATGATTGTCAAATGAATTAATGAATAATTGTTGAATGAATGATTGAGGGAATGAAAGAAATAATTAATGAAAAATTGCTGAATGAATGGATGAAGGAATAATTGTTGAATGAATGAATGAATGAATGAATGAATGAATGACTGAAGGAAGGAAGGATTGTCAGATGAATGAATGAATAAGGTTTTATTTTCTTTATACAATATATCATATCTTATTTTTTCAATATATACCTTACAGGTCTTAAGTTAGTTGTAAAATATGACCTGGACATTTCTTCTTGAGATTTCCTTTTCCTTGTTTTCACTTGAGATAAATATGGCATCTACACTAAAACCTAAATCAAGTTAGTTACTGTAGTACCCATTCACTAGAAATGATGTAGCACCTCCTAACACATCCTAATGTGTGCTGTAATATGTTAAAAGAGAAATAAATAAATAAAAAACTCAGCTTTGTTACCTAACACACATCCTTTTAACATTAGTGGGGTGTTAGCGGATACATTTGCACTTGCTGTGGCAGAGCGTGTGGGTGGGTGTGCGTGTATACTGTATGTGGATGATCACGGGCCAATAGACAGGTTGCCATGACGACGGCTCGGCTCCCAGAGCATTCTGGGGAATGAGAGCGAGGTGTGACATATATGACCTATCAATCACAATCTCCAGAGAAAGCGCAAAGGAGATCAAGAAACAGAGAAAGGCTATCTCTTAACACTTCAATGCAACCAGAGAAAAGGGTTCTGGTTTCAGATGCAAAACACAAACATCTGCCCTTCCTAAAAACACTATGGACTCTAAACATGAGTCAGTGAAAGCATATAAAGATGTCTGTTTCCCAAACACACTGTATCACACACACAGTGTGATTATCAAGGTCAGATAATGATCAATCACACCCTGTCTGATGGCCTTCCCTTGCGTTGGCATTCATTAGCAGACAGAGCCGTCGTCTGTGTGTCTCTAAAGCCAGCTGTTGAACAGAACCATTCATTAGGGCGGCACATTTAGCATTTGTGTAAATAGCAAACAGGGTGGCGTTTTGTAGCTGCTAGCATCAAGATGCTTATCTAAATGCATCCACCCCCATTCCAGAGCAATAAATTTAGCCTTATTAAAAAAGCCAAACGTCTGGGTACAAACACAGCACTGTGTATTATGAAAACCTGGAAAATGCGGCTTAAAACACATTTTTAAAATGATTTTTTTTAAGTAGGATATTAAAATCCATGCTGGCAAAGGATATAGATTATCTGTTGTCATAATATCAGTGAAAATACCTGTAATACCAGAAATAAAGCTGTCTGGCCAATACCAGCATGGTATTAACGTATCATTTGTAATATTATACTCTGCCACATAAACTTTTCGCAAAAAACATTTTCAAGCATTAAAATTAAATTAAATTTAATTTAATTTAATTTAATTTAATTTAACATTAAATACTAAATTCAATTAAAATATTGGCTTTAATAATAATAATAAAAAAAAAAAACTACTAAAATACTACATGTGAATTTGACTATTTTAGAGCTTCCACTGGATGCACTTCGCGTACATTCATAAGTTGTGATACACAGTTACACTGTTAGCGCACAAATCAAAGCGTAAAAAGACGCTAACAGTGCATCTGTGTATCCCAGGGCACAGAAGAGCGTACGCTAAAGGCCCATTAACACCAAGCATGATCACGGTAAAGATATAGTTCTAAAAATCCTTCTCAATGTTAAAGAATAGCATCATCCACACTACAATTATATCGATAAAGAATAGAGAAACGATATAGTTTAAGTCATTTTCAGAACAATTTCTTCCAGCTGATGAATGATAGAAACACTGACAACCAATCAGAATCAATCCTGCTACCAAGAGAATTTGAAGAATTGAGAAAGCGGCAGACACGCTTGAGCTTATAATAAGCATATCGTTCGCTGTGTCGACGCTAATATAGTTATCGTTAGCTTACAGTTATCATGCTTGGTGTGAACGGGCATTAAGTGGGTCCAGTGGATGCTCTCTCAAACGGCACTACAGTGACATTATGGTGCAGAATTATTGAATAATTGTTGTTTTCTTTCCATACAAAAAGTATTCTCGTCACTTCATAACGTTACGGTTAAACCGCTAATGACAGATGGACTATTCTGATGTCTTTCATTATTTTTCTAGACCTTGACAGTGATATTTACTTGGCAGTCACTGGAACAGTCACAAGCCTCCTGGTTTTCATCCAAAATATCTTAAATTGTGTTCTGAAGATAAATAAAGCATTCACGTCTTTCTACTACTAATAACAATATAATAGTATTAATGAGCTGCTGAGTTCGTGAATATTAATCACGTACTATGCGTTCGCTCGAATTGATTTGCTGAAATCAAAACAGGCACAATCATTAGTGAGCACCAGCCAATAAGATTCTCATTAGCGCATCAGTCCCGCCCACTACCAGAAAAACAGGCAGTACTTAAAAGCTGAGGAATTCCAAAGGAAATCCGATATTTTGACTGGAAAATGCAACAAAGAATGTATCGCGTCAAGTCTGCATGTTATGAAAGACTCTTTGCGTGTCAAAGCGATGGCGACCCTTGCGTCAAATACAGCTACACTGTGCATCCATGCAGATGGACTGAAAAATTAAATTCTAATATTATCAATTATCATAAATTATATTTAATGAATTATTAAATAAATTATTACAATTTATTTATTTTTAATTATTCAATTATTTTATCGTTTGGTTGCTCATTACTGAAAAAAATAATGCAGTTAGTAACGCCATTTATTTATAATGCCGTTATTCCCATCAATGGTCATGAGTGACTGTGTTTGTTTTATTTATTATCCGTCTATTTACATGCTAAAATATTGTTTAATCGAATAAAATAAAAAATGAACCAGCATCAGACAGCACAGCCAGCTTTTAGCAATCCAACACTGCCGGCTTGACACTTAATACATCATAATACCATCACCAGGGGCTTCTTTAATCATTTGGAATGGTTGTGTATGTGTGTACGAGTGTGTTTTCAGAGAGACGAGCTGCGTTGAGCAGGCAGCAGTAGCAGAAAGCTCATTAATGTTTCAGAGACCCTGGGGCAGATCAGCTGCATATTAACTAGGTCAGTGTTACACAACGACTGGACCCCCTTCCCGCTCACTCTCGCTCTCTGCTGCCATGGAGATGCCAGCATCATTCTCCTGCCTGCATCCTTCACAACCATGACAACCATGGAACTGGGCTGCTCTAAACCTCGCCTGATGCTTTTAAAGTGAAAGACTTAGATGTTTTCCTAAAGGGGGAAGAATGCATGAAAGATCTGGTTTCCGAGCAACTGAAGCTGTGCAGATAGTAAAACCTTCGCTTGCATCATACTTTAGTGACTTAAAGCACACAACACCCTATATTTTCGATGTGTCATACAATGCATGCTCATTGGTGACTAATTTGGGGTTGTTACAGAACAGTTTATTCCAGTCCTGTGATCTGATTTGTCGAGCTGCACTACTTAATTGAGACTTGGCACAGTGGCACAGTGTGTATTTCTGTTTCACTTTTCTGTTTTATTTTAAAGCACATATACAGTCATAATGTTTTTACAATCTTTTGTTGTGTCTTAAACATGTGCACTTAATTTGGTGTGTTAACTACATACTAAAAACACATAAATCTAACACCATAACTGTAGTGTGTTCAATAATCATATTAATTTAAATTACAATAATTTGCTACATCATAACAACTTAAATTAGATGTTAATATATATCGCAAAAATTTCAATAGTATTGATATTAAAGTATATTATTTTTGTCAGTTCAACACAATATTTATAAAATTATAAATAAGGTGTACTTAGTTTACTCATAAATTGCTTTCATAATCAATTACAAAGCAACGGCAACACACTGTATTAAAAATATAATTTTTAAGTAGAACGACAGTTTACATTATAAAATATTTTTGTTCAATTCATAACTTCAAAAAAATATTAGTGTACTTCGTGGTGTCAAAAAACACAGTTTACTCTAAACTAAATTTAATAAAAAATTGAACTGCCTTATAAATGTAATAGTTATATAATACATACAATACTTTTAATTAAAAATTCCCCCCAAAAATAGTATATTTCCATAATAATTATTCTTTGTATTAATATCACAAGCAAAAGACTTATCGTAACTAAAGATAAATGAATATTATTATTTTTACAAGGTAATTCATACTAATTCATATGACCTCACTCGTATAAATACATATGATATTTGCTAAATTGTACACATTTTACAGGTTCCACAATTCATATGAATTTGTACAAATGACCTAGGCAGTGGAGTCCATACAAAGCATACAAATATGTATTTGTGAGGTCGTACGAATAGGTACAAATTAGCCACCTCATAATATGCGTATGAACTGGTCGTGAGATAGCGTTGGGATAGTGATAATGTCCTTATCCTTTTAAAATTGTTAAAATGTATAAAATAATCCCAATACAAGAGCTATTGTGGTAATATTGGGATGATTTAGCCCCTGTACAATTTAAATGAGTCCTGAAATCACCGTTGTAAGATTAAAATAATCATATCCTCTTTTCTGGGAAATATCCATACAACTTTGCTTAAAACAAATGCATTTAAATATGTAGATGAGCCATAACTTGTGCACTATTGGACGGTAAACTCTATTGAAGAACAAAAACCCCAGTGCAAGTTCAGTTTTGAAACGGCTATTAGGATATGCTAATATAAGAATTCATAACACGCACTGGATTCATATTGGCTGTTATAATTTCCCTGAGGAGCTCTTGAGGTATGAATACGGTAGGATTCCTGCCTTAGAAGTGATTTTACACAAAACTGTAGCCTTCCAAGTGCAGTATAATGAGAATTATTATTAGACGCTTCATTTCAAAGATCCCACAACATCAAAGCTTTATTTCTGATCTAAAATACGGTGGTCCACCTGACTGGTTCTAGCTATTTCCCCAGAGTGACCGTGTATGGGTGCTTTTTGAGAAAGTATATAACAGCTCATAAAAATATTATAGTTTAAAGCTAAAGTGTATGATATGCAGCAGTTCAGAAGTGTTATTACTTTATATTCTCAACTGTAGTCAACGCAACTCTACATTCATCCTTAAAGAAACCAAATTTAAGCTTAATCCTCATTTTGGTAATGATTTTTATGCCCATGCCCCAAAACAAAGCCAGGATCACAACAATCTGCTCCCGGCAGGGAATCTCATTTAATTAGGCTCAAACTGGCAATACTCAGCATGCCTCGCTGTAAAGCTACTAAACAATTAAAGCACAGGAGAAATACGCCAACGGGAAACTGATACGTCCTCAAGGTTTTGAGTGAGAGACTGAGCTAATCTGCCTGATTATCTGTTTACTTATATACTATAGGGAGAACATTAGCCAAATCTGACAGAAATATTCCTCCTGGGAGATCTGGGAACATTTGTTTTCAACAATAACAACAAGAAATGTTTCTTTTGTTTTTGTTGGCTACTTTTGTAAAACTGGCAGAACAGCTTCTATAGCAAGACAGACAGGAATTGAATTTTCCCACAATGCCTCTCACCTGTCACAGCCGGAGCCGTCGGCACCGAAGGAGTCGCATGCGCAGGGCAGGCAGCCGATGGTGCCGTTGGTGAAGTGGTCTTCCTCGCACTCTTCACATTGCAGCCCACTGTACCCAGGCATACAGTCACACTGCCCCGTCTCACGGTGACACTCGTCAGGGTCCGACACTCCCTCACCGCTGCAGTTACACACCAGTTCTTCACAGGAAACACACAAATGAGTGCTTATGAATTTTTGACAAGCAAAGATCATCAAATATTGATATAAAGCACCAACAAAGTCATCCCATAGATCTGCTCTCCTTAATAACTTAATGGTTTAAGACAGCAACTTTTAGTTTGGTCTTAAAAAAAACCCACAGGCTATATAGTACGGCACAAGAATCCCTTAATTAACATCAAACCATGTGTTCAGATTTTGACCTAAATTAATTATTTAACATTACTGAAGACACATGAAAATAACAAAAGGTGTGGTAACAGTTTCACAAACTTGCACATGAATGCAATGAATATCATTCACACAAAAATTCTAATCTAAAATATTAAATAATTAATGTAATGAATGAATAAATTGTTTACTATACTGTAAAAATATTTACCGTGAAAATACAGTATTATAGATTGATCTCACATTTATAGTTAAAAAAGAATGAACTAAGAATATGATTTTTCAATGAAAATACGTCAAAAACGTGTCGTACAGGGAATTCTAGAACTGCCACTTAACATTTTCTCACTAAAATGTATACAATTACAATTTCATTAATCAAAACTACAAAAATTACAGTTACTTTCACTCTAAGGGAACTTAGCATTAAGCAATTAACAGTTTTGTTCTTGCATTTCAGAATTATTTATATAAAATAGCCATTATTTAACCAAAACATTAAATAGTTATGTCTTCATGGGGTTGAACTAACTTTATACCATTGGGAAACCCCCCATCCCCACACCCCCCTTTTTTGTGTGAAAGACAAATTCACCCAATAATGCCTAATTTAATTGTTAAACTTCATTTCATTTTCACTTCATTTTATAAAATGACAAATGACAAACTAAATATAAGAAGAGTAGGATCATGGTTGAAATAGCTTTATTTGGCCACAATGTAGGTTTAACAAAGCAAAATCTTTCCAAGTGGCCCTTTGGAGTACACATCCCCGATACTAACAGAAAAAAATCCATAAAAACTGTCACTGTTATAGCGTTGAAACATAAAGTCTTGTTAATGCAGCACTGCTGCTCTGTAGTAAACTTCTCTCACAAGTTCAAGTCTGCTATGCATCACACAACTCCATCTTGCTGATCTCTGCCGGCGGTAATAAATGACTCCCTGCAGTCTGATTCTGATAGCTCATTAAGTTGATATTAGACTGAAAGACTGCAGATCTTTAGTATGCAGGAGAGGATGCAGGTCCATGGAGGAAAAACACAAACTCGGCTGAGTACAACTAAAGCTTGTGTAATTCCAAATCTATACCAACTGACGTTAAATCAAAGATGATTTTCCAGCAGAGCTGCTGCATTTAAAAAAATCGATTGGAATTATTCGGCTCAGAATTACTGCGATGACCAGCAATATCTAGATAGGGAGACTAGCTGCAATTAGATCTAGAATAGAATATAGTTAGCTGTATATTTATTCATACAACTAATAGAGAGAGACAGATTTGAACCTGCATTTCCCACAAGAACGTGATGTGCTAACTGCTATAGACACAGCTCATATATGTTTGCTCATGATCAAATGCGTTTGATCTCAAAAAACAAAGTGGCCTAAAAATGTAAATCTGAAAAAGCGCATTTGAATCCATCTTTCATGTAATACATGTTTTTATTCATCAGCCTTTGTTTAAGCACGTGTCTCAGAAGCAAGCTCTTATCCCTTAGAGAGGACGGCTTATTCCCTTTGGTGGGTCGTTTAGTTCAGGGGACAGAAATCAAAGCCAGGCGAGGTGTTAAAGGAGCACTTCATCCAGAAATGTAAATTCTGTCATTATTTATTCACCATCATGTTGTTCCAAAGCCTGACTTCATTCAAAGCCTGAATTTTAGTCAATCTTTTATATACAATGGATACAAAAGTGACTTGAAGTGAAATGAAGAAAGAAGCAGCATAAAGAGGTCTTCTGAAGGTATTTGAGAGGTTTATGTGGGGAACAGACTGAAATTGAATCTGTTGTTTGATGATAATCAAGCCAGCTGTAACCGGATCACTGAATGAACCCAAGTGAACTTGAGAATCAGATCGGTCTGATCGATGACTGAATCTGGGAACTGGGTCCGATTCACTGAAAAAAATCCAACTCAAAATGTGTAATTTGTTCATAAAACAAATATTGATTCGCATGATAATAAAGAAAAGTCTTATGAGTTTGGAATGAGATGAGGATGACTAAATGTTGACAGATATTTTTTTTTTTTTAGTTATCATTATTAAAACCATTGCAATACCTTTAGAAGCATCATTGCTAAAATATCCTCCCTGCAATATATACTACTGTTCACAAATTTGGGTTCCGTATATTTTTCTTTATTTCTTTTAATATATATACATATACTGTATAAATATATATATTTATTATTTAAAGTTTGTATTAAACTGATGCTGTCCTTTTCAACTTTCTATTTATTATCTAAGAAACAAATGCTGTTCTTTTCACTTTTGTACTCATCCACAAACGTTTTCAGTCACTGTTTTTAATACTGATAATGAATGATTTTTTTGAGCGTCAAATCACCATATTATGATTTCTAATAGTGATGATCTGACACTGAAGACGAGAGAACTTGCTGTTAAAAATTCTGAATTGCATTCACTGGAATAATTAATATTTTAAAATATATTAAAATAGAAAACACTTATTTTAAATTGCAGAAATATTTCATAAAACGACAGCATTTTTAAACAAATATGTGCAGCAATCTCACCAAACCCAGACTTTTGACTGATATAATATATATATATATATATATATACAAATGTATATATATATATATACATATATATAACAACAAATAATCAATGCACTCTATTAACAAAAAACATCCCATGTAATATCACCAATAATGGCATGTTCAAAGTGCAGTTTAATGCATATGACTGAAGATTCAGATCAATGAACTCCATTAAGAGCCAGACGTCTTTCTGTGAATCTCTCGTGCCCATTTTCCCAGATTTATTGCACTAGGTCACCCAGAGGGGCACCTGCCGAAAGGGAAAAACATCATTTGTATGCAGACACAGAAACACCTTCTAGCACACGGAGCTGTGGAGTGTGTTCGTAAACACCTTCTGCTCCTGAGGGGGGCTGTGGAGGGCGCGGATAAGAAGCTTACACATCCCAGTCTGACAGATTATACATACATCCATGTAAATGAGGCTGCAGACCAGACTCATCGCTTTATGACAATATTATGAAAATATTAAGTATGACAGAGCGATTACGACTGAATCAGATGAGAAGGCGAAGCTTTGATGTGATGTGGCTTCATTGACCTCAGGCGTGATGTGATAATGAACTGTCAGCAAATAAACCCAGGAACTAAATGATTTGTTCATTCTGAAGCAGGGTGCCAATGTATATTAGGGGTCGTTCAGTGTTGGATACAAAGCTATCAGACAAGACGGACACTGAGTGTCAGACAACAAAAGAAATAACTTGAGACACATCTTTCAGACAAACATATTCTTCCGTCCATTAGCTCCGGTGGAAACGGCACTCAGCGCAGGGGGTAAAGAGAGTTCATTGGGCCATCTAATGCACAGCTGTTATGATCTAGGTCAAAGTCGCTCACCTCTAACATCATAAAGGATTTATCTTTTTCCATTTACAGAATTTGAGATGTGCAGTCAGATGCCACTGTAGCTAAAGTCTTATATACATAAGAGAAGTCTGACTACTGAATTAGTGAAGGAAACATGTAAACAGATGCTGTACATCATTCAGAATTTGAATCGCCTTTTTAGGAATTCCTTTTAGAATTCCAAATAACTCTTGAATTTGAATTTATGTAACAAAATTAGTTGAACTTTATAAAAATATAAAAAAAACAGTACTTTAGATTAAAATGAAAGGAAATGTATAATTAAACATAAAAATTTAAGATAAACTAAATTTTATCTATACATTTTTCTGTATGAACTACCCATGTTATTGTATGGGGTATTTCCATTAGATTGTATGAAATTACAGAATAAAACTAAAATAATTAACAAAACAAATAATACAAATAACCAAAATTTGACTACAAAATCAGTACAACAAAATAATATTTAATTATCATTTAATTTTGGCCACTAACACACCTGCAAAATGCCATCTAATCAAACTCCAGAGCAACATTTAGTTTGCAAAAAGACATGGTGGATTATTTTTTAAATTCCAGCTCATGAATGTAAATTATTTTTCCTTTTTTTAACAAGATGCCCTGAAAATTTTCAAATCTAAATGGTAGTATATTTCCATATAGTGTCTATTCTTGATTTCTAACCCACTTTCTCCGGGCCTTAGGCTGTTATCTAAAGGGCTCCCCTAACACTTCCTGTGTCCTAATAAAGGCCGGTTTAGACACAGTCCATGCTTTTCTGAACATTGTCTCCTGATTATAACCTCAGCATCAGGAACAATGGCTGTGGAATGTCTAATCACAATGGCAGGCCAGAGAAGGGCTAAACATCTGTACATGCTGCTTGTTTCTGTTTTGGAAATATGTTTGGTGTTTTTCTTCAAAATACAGTAAATATGTGCAAACAAGATATGCAGTGAGAAATCACTGGGGTCAATGACCCCTATGTCAGTGCACTGCTGATAACTGTTGGTTTTGTTATTGTGGGGATTTAGCATCATTATGGAAAAGTAGGCCAAGTCTATAGATACTTCCACATGAACAATTGGTGCACCCAAACGACGATCTCATGTAAATGCAAGATTTATGTCGACCTCACTCTCATTAACAGTGTGACCTGGTTCTTTAAGTCATACACACAATGGATAATCTGTGGCTTTCATTTCCTACCAGCGACACACTAAGGAAACCGTTTTAACAGAAATGTAAATAATCTCAGCTGGATATTTATAAATCAGAAAAATACCTTTGACAGAGCCCACAGGTCATGAATCTGTTTGTACTGATGGGGTAAAGTCAAGACAGATAAACAACTGACTAGTTAGGACATACCCTGCAGCTCAGTGAAAGAAGGGCCTATATGGGCACATTACAATACTTGCCACATTATATCAATGAATAGACACTTACTGTACCCAGCATTAGATATTAGCCTTTATAAGAATTTTATGTAAATAAATTTAGGTCAAGTTGTACAGTATATTATAGCAATGCTTGGATGGATGGAAGGATAGATTAGAAAAGATTTAAAGTATGACAGATGATAGATAGATAAATAGAAAGAATGATACAACGATACAGACAGACAATGGACAGACAGATGATAGATAGATAGATAGATAGATAGATAGATAGATAGATAGATAGATAGATAGATAGATAGATAGATAGATA
>JAUCMT010000154.1:16306764-16319476 GCA_032357475.1 Enteromius thamalakanensis | reverse complement strand
TTTTTTGGTGCTTATGTTATTAAAAATAACATAATAATATTTTTTTTGCCTGTTTCACTGCATTTATTTGTTTGTTTGTTTATTAATGTATTGTTGTTTGTGGTGGTATTTGGAGCTCTGCGTGGATTTTCTTTGGCATCAATTCCTGAGAGCTGTCAGTATGGGTCATTATCATCAGCAGCACCATCTTCTGGTTGTGCAAAAGGATGGAACAATTTTGCAGCTGTCCTGTGGTGGGATTATGATAATATTCTGAGCCATCAATATTAGCAGACTGTAAAATAGCTTCCAATAACAGAAACATCTTTAAATGCAGTAATAATTGTGATTTAATTATTATTATTATTATTTTGTGTCCATAAATGTTTTACCCTTCTCAATATACAGGTGGAAACACAAAATAATGATAACCAGAAATTGCTTTTGACATGGGTCTTCTAAATGTCACAACAAAGGGGAAAAACAAAGCAAAGGGAGGCAGGTACAATGTAAATATTTATAGAAATAACATTGTTATGGGATGTGTTGTTATAGGCACATTCACACGTATTCTTTTCTTCCTTTAATTTTAGAACAGTGCATGTAAATTTAGCACTGACTACACATGTTTTCACAACAAGTTATGAATGTGTGGTGTACTTTGTCCTTTATCAAAATAATTTTTTATTGTTTTTTTTTTTAAAGTATTTCGAGCTAAAAGATGCTTTCAGGCTGTGGTTATTATAATAAACCAATTAAAAGAGTCCCAAATGGAATTGTAAATTATGCATAATGTTAAAAAGTCTTTGCCAACAAATTACAATATCTGATTCTGCATTGTTGGTGATTACACAACCCATATGAGAATCCCATGCTGGGTGAGGACTGCATGGAGGCAACATTTAAGCTATAGTTCACTCAAAAAAAAAAAAAAAATTCTGTAAGCTTTCATTCATCCTTAAGTTGTTCCAAACCTGTATGGGTTTCTTCCTTCTATTTTGAAGAATGTTGAACACGCAGATGGCCACTGACTTTTATAAAACATTACGGAAGATAATGGCTACATTTCATCCTAAAAATCCACATAGTTTCAGTTAACTGGCTATTAATTTTATTTTACACCAATTATTATTTAGTTTGTATTATCTCTACAATATGTGCTAGGCTATCTGTGTAGATATGTAATTGCATAGTGAAAGCTTATGTGCAGATTTATATTCAGTCTATCCTTAAAATAGCTTGCATTATTTGAAAGTAAAATCTAATAAACATTCACTACTTTTTATTTTAATATCTTATTATAGTAAATATATTATATATTTTAACAATATTATGCGTCTAATTTATCAATGCAGTACAAAACGGTTGCTTCGACCCTTTATGAGTGAATATGACAGCTTTCAAAAAAGATTGTCAAGAAATCACGCGAACGTGTAGCCACGCCTCCCTGCTGTTTACTCCCAATCAGCGACGAGAACGGTCGCCAAGTTGTTCCTGGAACGTCATCAGGAATCTGGTGACTGAAGATTACGTGTGAAGTTAGTTAGCCAGCTGCTAGCCCCGACAAAAAGAGCACGCACAGATGTAACGCCTGGAGAAATATTAGCATTAAACGTGTTTTCCATGACAATGAACCCTTAGCTCTGTCAGAGTCTATGGAGCTTTTACGGTAGGTTTACGCTCGTCTGTTTGTTTGTTTAGTAAAGGTGATGGATGAGAGCTAACATTAGCTAGCTCTGTTTACAATTTTTGTTAGTGCTCGGCTCTGAATATTTTATCGACAGTTTTGGGGTGGATGTTGTCATACACCGTCAGCGTGGGATGGATAAATGGTTCTGCCATCAAGCTTACGTGTCATAATTCAATCTGACACTGGTTAGCTTACTGCAATGTAGCTTATCAAGCCATGTAAACATTGTCTCCTTGCACATTCACTTTATTCTAAAACAGAAAACGCGTCAGAATTGTAGCATTCAATTGTATTGTCCACGTCTTACTTAAAACAACTCATCTGCGTTAATTAATCTTTAGTTTTAGCCTTAATAATGTAAGTGCAGCGTGATTTTGATACGTCACCTCAACTAACTATATAATCAAGCATAAATGTACACTAGATAGTAATGTGTACTAAGCAGTCTAAACATGCTGGTTACCAGCACAGCAAACGTATTTCATTTAGAAAACGATCTGCTTGTTAAAAACCTGGATTGTATAAGTTTGACCACTAGATCCTTCTGCTAATGTAGCTAATACTAATGTTGTGATTTTCTCCACAGAGTCAAGGCAGCAGAGAGTAACACCAGAATGAGATCTGCATATGCTGTGAATATAACTCGTTCAGCTTTCCGAGGACCCTAAAGTGTCTCGTCGACAGTTGGGAAGACGTTCAAATCATTGATTCACACACACAGATATACGCTTCATCTACACTACAGAGATGTTCGCTAAGTTGAAGAAGAAGCTGGCGGAGGAGGCCGCTACTGCCCCTCGCACTGGCCGCATCCCTCGCTCCATGAGCAAAGAGTCCATCACTTCTGTGGGCGCAGATTCTGGAGATGACTTTGTGAGTTGATCTTTCTCTGCTTTTGTGTAATTCTGAGTCTCTAGCTACTTGTGAGATCATAACTTCAGTGGTTGGGTCTGTTTTAAAATTTCTAACCAGTGACGATACCAGGATATCTCCATCGATGTTACTGCTTTCTTCATACCCAATGGATACTTTTTCCAAACAATATTTTATTGACTGGTTTTATGTGCTGTACCAATTATTAGTCCATCATTTAGGAGTTTGGGCTTCGTATGTATTTATTTGATTAAAATACAGTTATTTAACAGATGTATCAGATGTATTATATGTTAAATATATTGTACTGTTTATTCTTGGCTAATTTAGAAGATTATGGTCAAAAAGTAATATTTTTATGTGACATCCTTCAGAGGCTTGCGCATGGTGGTTAATCTTTTTTTTTTTTTTTTTTAAATGTTAGGAGAATATTAATGGAATATTAACTAAATTTTCACCTTCCAAGTGTACAAATCTAGGTATCAGTAAAGTGATCGCAGACAATTTGATAAGGAGACATAATAAATTCTTTATCACTTCCTATTACAAAAGCAGAATGGCCCTAATAAATCTGCACAGTAATTATTTCGGTTTCAAATGGCTGGCATATTTACAGTGTCTATTGTAGAGAAAGTTATATGACTGTTTACTGACTGTGTTTGCACAGTGCTGCACCTGAACAACCTGCTAGTGTGACGAAGATATTACTAGAGTGCTGTGCTATGCTTCTTGGGAAACGAGTGAAATCTAGCGAGTGCTAAATAAAGTCACATGCTTCGACAAACCAGTGTAACCTGACACTCTTGTCCTCTAGCAATTAAAGGCAAACACACTCAGGGTTAGGTTCAGGTTGTCTTTCGCCCTAAATAATTAACGCTGTAGGCGTTTGAGGATGAGAGTAGTATCAGTAACAGGTCTAAATCAAAGCCACTTTATAGTTGGTGTTTTGCTGAGAGAAACCAAATGTTTTGGACCCCAATAATTTTGCATTTGTACTGATAATCTTTTAGGTATTATTTTAACAAAAATACATTCTGTAGTTCTTATAATTATATTTCTCTGATATTAGTATTTTGTGTTTTTCTAATATATTGCTTTTGGTCAATATTTTATATTTAACTGTTCACACTCATTTCTTGTTTTACTTTTAGTTGTCATTTAAGGCTCAAATTGAGTATTTACCACATTGTGAAATAAAATATTTTAGACATTTTTAAAATGAATATTGTTTGTACTTTACATTATTCCTAAAACTGTTGAACTTTTATCATTATATTTAATATTTAAATACATTAAATTTATTATATATTTTGTATTCATTTTATCTATTTATTTTTATATTCTATTAATTATATTATATATTATATATTATATTAATTGTATATAATAATTAATATTCCTAATCCTATTAATTATTGGTTATAACAATGGAAGAACTAATACAAAAATACTATAAATAATATATAATCAGTACTAAATAAAAATAATATTTATCATAGTACTATATTAATAATATTGGGAATAATTTTTTATATTGATGCATTTCTATTTTTCCCTTTTAATAAATGTCTTCGTGTCTGTCGTTCACTCTTAGGCTTCTGATGGCAGCAGCTCCAGAGATGATGTTTCTTCTCAAATTCAGCGCAGAAACGATCAGATACGAAAGCTGGAGGCCAAACTCTCAGGTATCGCCAACACAATACTGTGAAGCTCATGTAAACACGACAAGAGAAAAAGACTGAAAGGAGGAAAAAGATACAAAAGGCCAATGTGACGGCTTCAATGAGAAAAGAAAAAACTAGAGACGAGGTGTTACGTGTACAATCTTCTCACCCGACACTTCATGCACTGAATTGATTGAATTCTGTATTTGGACACCTCTAAACGCTTTATACTTTTTGCCACGGTGGAAATGTATAAAGCACATGACATTTGGCAGATTTGCCAAGAATTGAATGCAAATGACTCCACTGTAACGGCCTGGAAAAATCTGCATAAATAATAGATACCTGGCTCTCGCTGTCAGCCAGCCATGGTATGTGATTACATAGCCTCATCTAGAAACTCCTTTAACCCTAATTGAGCAGTACTAGATAAGATGATTGCATAATTGACCCGATCAGGGATGATCTATTAGTGTAAAGGTCAAAGGTCATTGTTCAGCCTCCCAATCAGTCTGGTTTTCTCATCTCAGAAAATCATTCTGTTTTTCCCTCCATTTGTTTATCTTCTCAATCATATTTATCCCTTTGTTTTCTCCCCCCTGTTTTGTCCCTCCTCCCACCCTCCCCCTCATCCTCCTCTGCCTCCCTCCGGTCTTGTTTTTGTGTGTCGGTATCCCATTCCCCAACCCTAGACTACGCTGAGCAGCTTCGGCTAATGCAGAAGACCAAGGAGAAGCTTGAGATTGCATTAGAGAAGTATCAGGATTGTACGTACCGTTCTTTTCCTCCCATTTCCGCCTCTTCCTTCTTTTGGCTTTCTCTTCCTCTGCTCTGTTTTCCATTCGTTTGTCCGATGCTTTTATACAAACCTCACTCAAATCAAACAAACGTTCTTATAAACAATTAAGGTTGGTTCTTGATCAAAAAAACAACAAATGAAAGTAGTTAAATTGTTTGTTGTCTTTTAGTTAATTATTTTTATCTCACATAATTAAGTTAAGCTTTTTTGTAAGGTTAATTATCACCAAATATTATTTATCCCCGTTTGTTTAAAGAAGATATGACTACTTTAACAGAATCACTTTTGACTATAAAATTGTCAGTTAAGTATTTTCACTTCAAAAAGAACAATTCACATTATTTTTATTATTATTATTACAAGTTAATTATTAATTATAGTAATTATAAGTTTTGCTTTTTTAAATGAACAAATGCATCGATAAAGTGGCTTCAATTATTATTATTTTTTTAGTTTATTTAATAAATATCCCACAAATGCTGTTCATAAAGCTTGACTTTTGTTGAAGCCTGGAATATTCCTTTAACCTCTTTCTCTGGGAGTTTTCTACGTCTAGAAAATGTGTCTGGGGCAATGGCTTCTGAGTTTTAGAGGTGAAATGTATAGCTCGAACATGCTCCTTTAAACAATTTTTTTCTTTTGCATTTGTAAATTGTATTATAATAATGATATATGTCAGTCGTACTGTTATTAATCTCTAAAAACTCAGATCCCATTTCTAGTATAAGAAAAAATCCGCTGATCATAATCAGCTAAAATGCTTACTAACAATCTGTTTTACAGCTGTACTAACAAGGACATGTGGACATTACTGGCAATGTTGTTCTTTTTTTTCAATAAATTTTGATTAATGAAACTAACAAAAATAGCTAAATTAATATTTTATGTATTAATATGTTATATACTTTAAATATGTTGGGTCTAACATTACCATCTGTAGTAACACCTAGCCACTAATTTAACGTAACATCAATCTGTTTTAAAGGAATAGTTCACTTAAAATGAAAATCTGCTGTAAATGTACTTAGGCCATCCAAGAAAAGTTAGTTTCCTCGTAGTAACAGATCTGGAGAAATATAGCATTCTATTATTACCAGTGAATGGGTGCCGTCAGAATGAGAGTCCAAACATAAATGCAACACAATACTCAACAAGTTATCCACAGAAAAAAAATGTAATCATGGACTGGTGTTTTAGCCTAAAAGGAGCTAAAAAATGTCTTATTGATGGATTTGTTTTTTTTTTTACTTTACAAGATATTGTAGATTATTAGCAATATTTTTATCAGCTTTTTGGACTCATCAAGTGACGTAATGCTACGTTTCTCCTAATCTATTCTGATTCATTGCATAGCCTAAAGGGGAGTACATTTTCAGTAAGTGATCTATTCCTTTAAGGGTTTTTAATAAAAATATAAGCTTCATATTTTTGCTTATAAACCCTCCAAAGCTCTTTTCTGCTAAACTGTCAATGCAAGTATATTTAATGCAAACATGTTTACACACCCTGCTTACACACACTTTTACATTTAAATCGTCTGTGAAAATTAAATGGGTGAAAACATAGCAGCAGTCTATAGATATTATGCTGAAAATGTTCTGGAATATAGAATGATTAAGTTGTTTCTAATTTCTGTGTTCAATCAGCATCCATGCGCAAACTTCAAGACCAGAATGAATCTTTCCAGGCCAACAGAGCCAAGATGGCGGAAGGCATGGCCTTAGCATTAGAGAAGAAGGACCAGGAGTGGACAGAAAAGCTAGCTACTCTGGAGCAGGTAAAGTTCCTTTGGGGCATATTTGGTAAAGATTGTAGGAAGGTCTGTCAAGCCTGACGGGTCACTTTCAGTTTAAAAGCATCCAAGAAAAGATTATGTCAAACATCAGTGTTGAGAACCTATTTTGTTTTCTTTCTTTCGAATAGGAAAAGTTGTCACTGGCAGCTCGGCTAGATGAGATGACAGAGCAGAGTTTAACTCTCTTCCAGAAAAGAGATGATCTAGATGAGCTGGAGGGCTTTCAGCAGCAGGAACTGGCCAAAGTCAAACACATGGTCAGCACAGTGAGCATTCTCTTATTAGTTGTTAGCATAGCATTAAAACAGGATTTGAAAAATAACACGCATCACCTTCCTTCACATACCTTATGTTGATACATATTTAAGTTAAAGGAATGCTTAATATAACACCCAGAAGTGACAGAAAACTCATATACAGTGCAGAACAGACGAGAAGGTACAGGTTATTCCCAAACTGTTTAAATATCCTGATCTTAAAATGTGTGCTGCAGCTGCTGAGGCGAGAGGAACAGCTAAATCAGCGGGAGAAAGAGCTCAAACTTAGAGGAGAGGAGCTGAACACAGCGAGACTGACCCTGAGTCAAACCCAAGACAAACTGTATGAGCTGGGAGAGGAACATGAGGAGATGTGCCGGGTCAACTCACAGCTACAGGCCCAGAGGTGTGTGCCGAAATACAGAAGAACTTGACTTTGGATATTTGGAACAGGATGGGGATGTTTACAAGGCTGTTGAGCCATTCATTGATGGTTTAAACTATTTGGCTTTTGAAGGAAGCCTGATTTCTGAAGAAGTTTCTTTCAGAAGACATAATAATGTATCAAAGATGAAAAAATAAAATCTGCAGTTCCTCTTTCAGGGATGAGTTGTTGAGTGAGAGAACAGAGGCTGAGAGGAGGGTCGTGGCTCTGGAGAGGAGAGAGCAGGAGTTACAGCAGCTGATACAGCAGGTTTCTGAGGATTTCCAAAAGGTAAGCACTTGGCAACCTTCAGCTACATCAGTACAGATCACACTACAAGAGGGTCACTTATGAGATACATAGCTTACTTATGCTGTATGTTATTGAATTTGTCCATTTATAAGTGTTATAGCATTGCTCATGATTTATTTAATGGAAAGTTCTCGGCTTGTTTTATAGGAATATATTGTTTCCATATATATGCCATGTTTGCAATAACATGTTAGGTTTGCTGTGGTATTTCAATTGACTATGGAAAATGTAGTATTGTAAAACTCGAGACTAATTTCTAAGAAAAAAGCTTAAATTCATAAACCTTAGTAGTGCTGCATGATTAATCGTATCGCAATTGCCGACGTCAGACTATGCGATTTACATTACAGCAAATGTTGCGATTATATTAAATAATTCGTGGACGTAACAAGACATTCATTCCTGCTTTCACACCAGACGCGAATGAAGCGTTAAGAGCGAGTGATTTACATGTTAAGTCAATGCAAAGATTTAATAAGACATCCTGCAGTGCGATTCGAACGAATTAAGTCGCCATTAAACAAGACGGATTTACTGCAGAGCAGGAGCGCCACACGCCAGTTGTGCTTTCATACCAGCAACTTGTACTGAAGCAGGCTATAGACAAGCATTCTTCTTCGAACACTGTGTGCTAGGGCTGGGCGGTAATAACCGCACGATATATTGGTGCATCTCATCAGTAAAGCCGGCTCTTTGATTAGCGCTAAATCTGCGTCGCCTGTATTAAGAAGGAACGCTAGCTTATACACAGAGCCGTAGATCACTGACAAGCTGCTCGTTGAATCACCCGCTTTTACTTTTAGCAAAGAGGGAAACGTGTAAAAATATAAAAATGGGTATTTGTTTTATTTATCTTATTTATAAGTTAATTTAATGTAATTTAAATCACTAATGTAAAGATGTTACTGTTATTTAATTTTGTATAATTTAGTTTTAATTTGTTGCTACTGTAGATTGCACTGTATACTGTATTTCAGTTGTATAGAGATTTCAGCATTATTAGTAATCTGTGTGTGCATTTTCCTTGATAACACGCAAGTTGAGTCAAACCACTTACATATAGTATCGCAAATCACAATTTTGACCTTAATAATCAAAATGTGACCTTTTTCCCAAATCGTGCAGTTATTAACTTCAGCATAGTGTGTTATATTTAATCGTTTAAACCCTTTATTTCATTACTTGCCCCTGAAGTAACCATACACTTCTAAGGAACACACTCAAGATTTGTTTAAAGAGTGTGGAATATGTTTTTCGTTTTGCTTGAATGGTATGATAAAAATCATTTCCACATTGTTTCTTCTTTGTTTTCAGGCACAAAACAATGCAAAGGCACTAGAGAAATCAATGGAGCAGCTCCAGTCTGAACACAATAAGCTGAAGCTACAGCATGAGCAGCATAAAAACAAGGTCTGATTGACTCAACACAGAATCCATTGATACTAAAGCCTTCGCTCGCATTTGCAAGTGAAAATTATTGTCTGCCAGTGTGCTAAATTTTGCAGGCGCACACGTGAGTGGCATCTATATAATTATAACAAATATATAACAAAACAAATTGTCACCATTACATTTGTCTTTTTTCTATAGCTTGTAATTTATTTTATATTCAAGTGGTTTTTAAGACCAAGTATAAAGAGAAAAATAATTTTGACAATGCATCTTGAAATACTATTACTGTACTGTGTCTAGCTGGGTTTATTTATTCGAATTCATTCATTTTAACTTTCTAAATGCAATACCTTTTTTTAATTATTAACACATTGTTCTAACTCTTCATGCCATACTGTGATTGGTCAGGTTGCAGTGACAGAGGAGGAACGAGAGCGTCTATTGGCTGACCTGCAGGAGAAGGCTGCTTCCTTAGAGAGGAGACTAGAAGCGAACTTCTCTCAGGATGAGCATCTACAGGAAATGCTCAAAGAGGTCAGAGGACACTTGCATATACCTTATCGTCTTACTGCAGTTTCAGTCATCTAATATCTGAATGCTGTGTGTGTGTAGAAGTCTTTATTACAGCAGAGGTTAGAGGAGGCCAGAGGAGAGTTACTGGAGGAGAGAACGAATCACACCACTGCGGTCAGTTCACTGGAGGCCCAGGTAAACCCCAGCATCTAAGCTCTGCTCTACATTACAATTTTGCATTTGGGATTTCCAAGAAAAGTCATGAAAAATAAATGAAATGTTTAAAAATGATATATTTTTATAGTCAAATATGGAAAAAACAAGCAAAAGCACTCGCATTAATCTCAAGTCAGCGATAAAAGCAAACAGAAAAAGACAAATCAGGCAACACCAAAGCTTCGAAGATATCAAAAATGTATTTAAACGTGTCAAATATGGAAAATGTAAACATTTTTGTTGACACATAGCAATCATGTAGCATGTATGCAAAAATGTTAATATTGTGAAATATTCTTTTGTTAAACATTAATTATATATTAATAGAATATAATATTTTCTTGTGATCCAAGGCTGATTTGACAATTTTGATCAATTTAATGCTCAGTTTATTTACTCAAAATATGAATTTCTTAAAATAAAAATAATACTAATCCCAAACAAAAATATATTCCCACCCCTAATACAGTACTCTGCTCTACTGTACTGTAGAGTTCTACAATATCTTGTTCTTTACTCCTTTTGCACTGTTATAACTTTCATTCAAAGACACAATTCCTGGTTTTCATGTGTTTCCAGATCTCTCTGCAGAACGGCAACATCACAGATCTGCAGACTCTGGTCAAGCACAAAGATGACTCCTCTAAAGCTTACAGGGAGAGGACAGACGCACAAGTGAGTTAACCCACGGTTAACCTACGTGTCGTGACTCTGGCTGAGCGATCTGAATGATGTGTGTGTTGTGTCAGATATCAGATCTGGAGCAGAGGCTGGCTGACTGCACTGAGACCATGAAGAGTCTGCAACAGCAACTGGAAGACAGTGAAACGCATGCAGAGAAGCTGGTACATGCTGTCAGGCAAAGTCTCACCAAACGGCACTTAGCTGGCTCAGTCACAGACTGTTTTTGCTGAAATGTCGCCCCCTTCTGTCAGATATTAGTCATACCTAATGGGACACTAGCTTTGGACAAGGAAAATAACTTGTGGGGTTTAGAGTTATTAAAAATTGGCTTGTTATCTCCTTTTAGTTTTATCTTGGAGTGTTGACCTCTATCCTTTGATCTCACAGCAAGCAGAGTGGGCCGAGGAGAGGGAAAGACTACAGCAGCAGGTCTCCACACAGAGACAGAGAGGCTTGGAGAAAACAGCCAGGCTGGAGGAGGAACTTCTTGCACTACAGAGAGAGAGAGAAACGGAAGCCAGCAAGCATCAGGATAGCCTGGTGTGTGTGAGAAACATCAGTAATCTTACTATTCTATTAAAACAGGAACGTTATTAAAAGCCATCTGATGTTTGTCTCTTTCTCAAGCGGTTACTGGAGGAGGAAAAAGCCTCACTGTTGAAGAGCAAAGCTGAGGTTGACAGCACTGTAGAGAGACTGACGGCAGAACTAGAGCAGTCCAGAGTAAGAATCATCTGGTTCACTGTCACATACACTACCATTCAAAAGATTGGGCTCAATACGATTTATGTACACCAAGGCAGCATTTATTTAAAGTACCACCATACCACTTAGTCCTGCTGTGCACTTTTGAAGAGGTATTTTGTGAGCTTGAGTTATGTTGCTGACCAGTATAACATTTATTTGTCTGCGTTACAGGCGGAGTTGATCAGCAGACAGACAGTAAGTGTTGAAATTGCCAAAGCTCTGGAGGAAACCAGAAAACAGAAAGAAGAACTCCAACAACAGGTTCATTCACTGACTTATTCAAACATGCACCAAATTTGTACTCCTTTATCAAGAACTTGATTTATTGCTTGTCTTTGATAGGTCAGCAAGTTGTCAGAGTCTCTTGAGGAGGCAGAACAGGAAGTAAGTCGTCTTTCTCAGGATTTAGGAGCAAAAGGGAAGGAGCTAACCACGCTGCAGGAAGGTGAGGATCCAGAGCTCCACTCCTCAGAATACCCCAGATCTGCCTCAAATTCATAAATTCATTACTTGAAATAAAATAAAATAACATCATGTGGATCAACTGAAACTAAATATCTATACTTTCAAGTTTTAATGACTTTATTTAGTGTGAGTGCATTAGAATGTTTTTTTTCTTTTAAACTAAAACTAAATATTGATATAAAAATGAAACCCCCTAAAAATGACAAAAAAAAATAATTTAATAAAACTCATTTGACTTGCATATAGTCAATTTTGTTTTGTATTTAAAAAGCCTACTTATAACTGGACTACAGTCGTGATGTTTTAGAGTTCTACCCAAAAGGCAAGGAGAATGACGGATGTGTAGATTAAATCCAGTGATGCAAAAACCTTTCTGTGCTTCCTAATGGTGGCATTAAAAAGCTTCTGTTTCTTATTGTGTGTCAGAGCTGCAGGCGGCCCGTAGCGGTCTGTCTTCTCTGCAGGCTGAGTGCGAGTCTCTGCGTTTGGAGGCTGAGGAGCGAGAGCGAGAACACAACTCTCAGCTGACATCACTGCAGCAGGAAATCCTCACAACAACAGAACAGCTCTCGTCTTACCAGTCCCGGGTCAGTGTGTGCTTCATCTCAGCTGCAGCCTTACCAGTTTGATGTTTTTGTATTGGCATTTTTCATTGTGTGTAACAGGTGTCTGATCTGGAGAGTGAGGTGTTGAGTTTAACAGCACAGTCTCATGATCAGTGCGATGGTGAGCAGAACGGCACGGTTACTGTAAGTGATCTTGACCAGTTACAAAAGGTCAATAAAGACCTGGAGCAACAGCTGGCCGAAAAGAACAAGGTAAGAACAAAGAATCCACTGAAATTAATTTTTTTTTTTTTTTTAATTCTGAAGTTGAATTTAATATGAAATAATTTTAATATT